>CM067358.1:23166576-23201384 GCA_034190875.2 Urechis unicinctus | reverse complement strand
GTCTATTGATAATGATGGTAGGAGTTTTGTCAATGTTACACTAATGTGTGTGCAGCAGATAGTGTATGTGTGTGTGCGCGCGTTTTTGTATGTGTTATATATATATATATATATATATATATATATATATATATATATATATATATATATATATATATATATATATATATATATATATGCATATATATATATATATATATATATTCATATATATATATAGTAATATATATATTAGATATAAATATGTATCTACATATAGATATATATAACTACAGATAGAGATATATAAATAGCTAGAGAGACATAACTACAAATAGATATCTATATAGATATATATAAATATATATATATATATATATATATATATATAGAGATACATATATATATATATATATACATATATTTACATATATATATACATATCTGTCGATATATATATATATATATATATACATATATATATATATATATATATATATATACATATATATACATATATATATATATATATATATATATATATATATATATATATATATATATATATATATATATATATATATATATATATATATATATATATATATATATATATATATATTTATTGTGTATAATCTTATGAGCTTATGCATTATCTTTGGATTTGCTATTACGGCAGTTTCATTACTCAAAGTCGCAATACGACCATCATCGGCTGTCTAGGTACAACAGGACCTAGCTTGTTACATGCACGTAAATAAGACACATGCTTATATGCCCATCAAGTTTCCATTGACGGTTGGGGCATAGCGTTATCATTCACAGCACTGGATTGCCATGGTCATCCATCTATCGCCCTCTTTTCTTAACATTTGCTATCTGGGTTGTTGAACATCATGGTTTCTATTGTGCACTTTTTACATTTGGCTTTCTATCGCTTAGTGATAAGCATTAGAGGAACCCTGGAGAAGCAATCCCACGGTATACTTGCCCCGAGGGGTCCTCGCTATCTAAGCTGCGGTTATTACCTCCTTGTCGGCTTTTGATCACGTCACGTCATTCAAGACGGCTCAATTTTTCTCACAAAACCGTTGGTGGAAGTTATTTCGTTAACTGCCGCTTAGGACGAAAACCTTAATCTAAGTAAAGTAAAGATTCAATATATGTCTGTACTGTATATTTGTGCCTCTCTGAGTTGTTGAGTTTCGCATTCCGATTGAATCATGAATGGAGCATAGCCATACCAAGCTAAGACATGCAACATCCCGTGAAATAATATTAACCTAATTTCGCAGAGCCCGTCAGAAAACGATGTTTGCTTACTTACTAAAGGAAGCATCAGATTCAGAATTTCCCCTCTGGACTCATTGCCAGGGTGCGCCTGGAAGACAGCATCATAAACATTTACGGTGATCCTTTATGTCCCTTGTGAACTGCATTCATAAGATTGTAGGGGACAAAACTAGCGCCTTGAGGTAAAAGAATCGCGCTAAATTTCAAAACACTAAAGCTTCTCAGTACGTGGGAACATAAACCTCTAAAGTAACTAGAAGTGTAAAAGTATAGAACATTGTAGCGCACTGAGGCGGGTAGAATTTACTGATATTAAATTTCCTAAATGAATGAGAAGATTTAGTCGGATATTACCAATCCCATAATGCAATGGACGTTATCGTGAAAGTGCATACAATAGGATTGCATCGATGAACATAATATGATATATAATACAGTTCACAGGTCGTGATTACAAGATGGGTCAATATATCCATACATAAGGCACGACTATTCAACAAATGTTATGCGTGATGCTGTGCAGACGCATGAATCGGCCCGTGTATTCTGTTGATATTGGATGTACAGTGTCACACCAGACGGATAAGGAGCCATTCATTGGATTTACTCGCTTCTCCGAAAGGCACGACTATTCAAACCATGGCCTGTGTAATCCTATATACCAGCTCAATCCATACCTGCTGTGCTGACGAGAGTCATCTATTAGATTTAGCAGCATCTTCATGGGAATATCAAGTGTAACTATGCTGACTGGTATACTATTCTATTCCAATGTTGATGAATTCCAAATCAAGATGCTAGTAAATACTATTAGTCTATGCTAGTCTATTTATATGAGTGTCAGTAGACACTTTTATTTCATTTATTTTTGAATGTAGGAATCACCATGGTTGGCAATGACGTAATGATTCATGTCGACCGGATGGGACCTTTCCATTTGTTCACACATACATTCCGAAGTCTTTGTCTGCTTTGTCCAAAATTGTTCACTGGAGAGATGAGATGAAACCACAAATATGATTCATTATTGCTGTAAAACCGCTTGATACGTAAGGTACATTATAAGTTATCAAGTGCGTGAATATCCCTTGAATATATATACTACTAATGTTCCCGCTTATCGACTCGCGTCAGGGCGGTGCATTAGAAAACAAGAGTGGGTTCAGCCAACATTAGAACCCTGGTTTATGACACTCAATATGTTGAACCTCGTTCTAATAGAATAACACTCTGTAGGAACTGCAACATTGGCTTTTGTTCGTCAAATACAATGCGATTTGTGTGCAATCCTTAGCATCGGGCTCAAGTTGAATGGTAAGTGATCTCAAAAGACAAACGCAAAGGTGAAGCAGATAAAAATTGCGCCCCCCACCCGATTACGTGTTTGAATAATGAGCGACGGACAACATGAGCCGTTGGCTTTAAAGGTCGATCATTTATCGTATATTTCTATTGACGATGCGTGAGACTGTATGTTGCGGTTAAATCATAATGAGTCAAAGTCTCTGTTCATGCCATGCGCTAGAGTGATGCGGTTATTTGGTTAACCGCAAACTGCACTCGGCATTTCTGGTATTTGCTAACAACCTTAAATAATTGGCAGTTATTGAGACAGTGTTTGCTATAATTGAATAATGAGCATTCGAACACATAGTATTTAAGAAGGAAATATAACTTTACGTAGTCAAGTCTGCTAATGGAAGCTCTCGTTTGGCCGGTTTGTTATCAGCGCAGGTCATAATGATGGTACGCATGCATTGGTTTTTTATGGTATAGGACATATAACATTAGTATAGAACATTGTCCTGTAATGAGTTGCCTCTGTATCGCTCCAAGCGTGGCGGACACCGTTGTCTCATATCGATTCAGTCGCTGTTGAGTGATATACAAGGGTGACATGGGATATACAAACGTGTTTGGTTACACATGCAGTGAAAATTGTGTCTTTTGGCAACGATCGGGCGCATTGGGAGGCCAATTTGCCTCCACAGCATGATACATCTACCTGCGTATATGGCTAAAACACACATGCTGGATATCATCCTTTTCATAAAGATCGGTTATTCTATAAAACACAGAGCACGATGCAATAAGGTCCTTTTGGCTTTTCACATCACACCATATGCTACTTTAGTTATTGCAAGGGTTCATAAGTGATCCCCTCAGGATCCGACAGAGACAGCAAACAGAAGATACATGGATCTATTCTTAAGTACAAAATTTAGAGGTGTTTTACGTGATATTGACGCCGGACTCAAAGTATAACTATATCAATGACAACATGTATTGTTGGTCAAATCTGCTGTCAGCAAAGAGGCACAATGTGAGTATTATGTGTAAATAACCCTTCACGTTGCTTCGTCTACGTTCAAATCATCCTTGTATGTTGTTTTACTAGCTGCATATGTTTTGAACTGGGTACTCCACTTGTTCAAAAGTAACCGCGCATTTTAACTTGCCCACTGTTTAGTTCTACATTTTATAGCCAAGAACCTCTATATTTGATTGAGCTATTATTGATCTGTCATCGGGCTACAATGACTTCATTGTCTTTGATATTATTTGTAATCCTATTAAGATACTTTTTAGGATGGGTGCTCACAAGCCTGGCTGGTTGGGATATTTGATGCCGTTTGCTGTCTTGGTAGTTGAACAGAATTCATTACGCTGCGTTGTTTCAGTTTGGCTTTGCTATCACTTAGTGATAAGCCTCCAAGGAACCCCGGAGAAACAATTATGGGCATACTTGCTGTGAGGTCGTCGTTTTGCTAGTTCAGGCAACTTACCTCTTTATCGGAGGTTGATTACTTACCGGCACACAAGGACACGATCAATATCAATGCCCAGCGTTATACACAGAGTTAGAATCCATAAATAGCGAGCGTCATCCTGATTTGCTCTCATTATCTTCGGGCACGATTATTCTAACGTAAAGAAATACTAACCATTTCTGATTAGTTGTTTTTCTGATATACAACCCAAAATTTGGCAGATACCTTGATTTGTGAAAGTCTTCCCGACCTTCGATTAATGGCGTATAGGATTTTATGAAGTAGAAGCAGTATGCTTAGCATTAACTAACTCTGGTAGTTAATCGTTGCATATCGAGTGTTGTGTAAGCAGAAAATGTTTGCATACTAAAGAAAGCAAACGTACTTAGAATTCTGATATACACTACCGGCTCATTAATATTCACACCGATACTTCATAACCCTAGTAGACTGCTTACAAACGATTGTAGGGGGCAACTCTAACGTCCGAGGTGTTGTTAGCATGATATTAAAACAGTTTCCATATTGACATAGAGCATATATAACTGTTCTTATTTATTTACACAGTAAGCACATGTATTGCCGACCACTGCAGACTCACATGGGTGCCACAAAAAAGGTCACCGCAAATATTAGATCAACGTTATATGAGATGATCAAGCAATCTAATGCCTTGACAGATGTAGCTTATCGCAGCAAGCAGTGACAGTGTTTCGTGGGCTGTTATTCATTATAAAATACAAAAAATCAGGGGCTACAAAATGCGACGAAATAATCGGGCACGTGCCATAAACTCCATGTCTCACAGTGCGTGTACCCATCTATCCATTCAATCATGTTGTCTGCTTCAGTCAGTTTTCGAGTCGTATCTGTTCAACTAGATTGAATATGCACGATTTCTTTATTTTCAGTTAATTCCAACTGATCAGATTAGCGATTGTCACACTATTGGCACAGTGGTATTCAAAGTCAACATTTCCAACGAATATAGCTCTGTCAATGTCAGTCAGTGTACTTCGTTTGTAAGGTTCGGGCAATTGAAGGAGTTATTCAATTCTGTGGCCACTGCTTAAGTCATCATTGGCAATGTATATTGGTTAAGTAGATTTCGTTGTCGACCAAGTGCATTGGAGTTATACAGAAATCTTCAAAGGTTGCGTGGATAGAACAGATGCAAACATCATATAAAGGCCTTTGCGATGAATCAATAGGGATTCTAAGTCAGGTTGTCAAATAATTTACTGGGACAGACATCGCCTGTCAGTACATCAAATCGGATTCATCGGTAAATAAAATTTTACGATATCTCAACCCTGCATAAGGAACGATTCATGATGTGATAACAACGAGTCGTTCGTGTCAGTGGGCGATAACCTGGTGTCTTCTGCTCGTGTTAATAGGACGTATGAAAGTGGAGTGTATTTGATATGGTCACACGCAACAACTAGGGCAGTTTCATAATCCCCCGTAACATAGGTATCTTAGGGTTGCCGACAAACTACGGCGGACAATATACGTCATATGCTCAATATTGTGATTTTTTACTTGTATCAAATTGAACGGAGCTAAATGGTAAGTTACTATCGAGGTAATGTTCCTCTAATTTTGACCACGTATGCCACCGTATCTTTCAGAAATAGTTTTTCTTGCTAACATTAATCAAGGAATAGCAATTATTTATCTGACTGGCAGAACGCATGGAATCTAACAATTATCACTTCGGCGTCAACCACAAATAACCAATTTAGTGCTTTTTGGTAGTGGCAACAAATTCTGGGAATGGAAACATGGCATTTGTAGTTTCAAGATCGATGAGAAAGATTTGTCGACCCAAAACACAGTCAACGTGCATGTGATAATATGCATTATCATTGCGTTAGTTATTTTTATGTTAACGAAAGCTACCATCAGTTCACTAAGCTCTATAAAGCCTCCCATTGCATTTTTACATTATGCATTATTTTTATTGAATTTTGAAGATAAGATATTCAGGTCAGAACCGCTAAGTATTGAAATCGTTCCACAACCAATGCCGTGAATCATTTCTTTGTTAGACCAACAGCTGAGCTACCTCTGCTGATCAAAGTATAGTGGTAGATATATGTAATATTCTTGTTGGTGATTTTGAATTCAGTTTTAGCTGTTCGATTCTTTATCGTTATTATTTGCTTTCTAAAGGCAAGATTATTATTCCGTCCTATCACGCGGGCAGAGAGTGGACAATCACCAACGGAAGCGATGCGCAGATTCCTAATGGGAAGCCGTAGCTTTTCCCCGATACTACCCCATCCATTTCAAGTGATCGGTGCATCATGCCATGTTTTGCGATAGCATTGCTGGGCGCTGAGCATCGCGTTCCAGGTTACACGTCGGAAGAGAGCAATTGAAAGCACGCTTTATCGCGCTCGCAATCTGTAAGAAGATTGTGGTAAAACCAAACCGGGACATGCCGAGAATTGTGATCTTCTAGACGCAAAAATAGATGGATATAGGTTTCACACTGAACCGCTTCACGCCGTTTGGAATACCTCCCTTGCATTGTTAACCTTTACGCATTGCATCAGTTTTTAATATAAATCTCGAGCATTATTGATACAAGCAGTAGTACTGATAAATAATTTTCTTGTCTTATAGGGTTCATAATTTAAAGTCGTGTTACAACTGGACGGAGACCACGCAATCGTTAAATCATTTTGTTGTTAATATCAAGCATATCTCAGTTCCCCCAATTACTTCATTATTAGTCCTCAGTCACAAACTTAATGACCTAAGTAATATCATCGTTGCTCTCATCACCTGTCCGTTGCTTGCGGACAGAATATTCTAAAAGAAATAACCCAAAATATCTCCCCCCCCCCCCTTAACCTCTTTGGAAGACGCGTATCAGACAATGATGACATGAAGACAGGGGATATTAAAGATTTCAACCAATTTCTTTCTCCATAACCCCCCTCGCCCATTTTGTAGATAACGATTTATTTGTCACGGTTTCAACACTTGTGCATAACGTTGACAAATACAGCAAATATACTCATCAGACGATGATTATTAAATACAAGGATATTTTCGCCCGTTGAAGTTAGAAATATTCAACTGCTTGCATATCGATTGTCTGATTTTTGACACAATGGAGATCACCGTAACCACTTGTGAGAAATACAACGGAGTGGAGGTCAGTGTCAGCTAAGGAAGGGGTAAGGGTCAAGCTGTTCTATGTATAATTGGTATCGATGACGTCATCTCTGTCGCTGCTCAGTCGACAGATTGGAAGAGTTTCGCTCATCACTCATATTCAAAGGTGACTATATGAGATCCTTTTCGCCGCACAAAAAAAAATATTTCGACAAATTAATGGTTCTAGTGGGAGATTTTCTGTGAGTGTTTGACTATGGGTCTCACTGTATTCAAATAAGGTTTTATTGGTTAATGAAAGAGCATGGTATCTCATCTGCCGCGTTAGTTGGCAGTTGCCCCATGACACGTCCTCTGGTTGTTATTGTGTATGAAACTGAGGTGATTTGTGTGGGTGAATCCGGGGATTTGACGCACCCCGCAGCAACAGTACTACCGCAATTGAATTAAATTGCATTTGTGTTGGATGATATATCTCCTGTTGCATTTCATCATGCATCCTATTGGTATAGACTCACGGTGCTCATAGCGCTCGGTAGCTTAATGATCGTTATTTGAGGAATGGCAGTCGCATTGTTAGCTCGGCGCCGGCAATGTTGCAAATGATATTGGCCATAATTCTATATCCTTATTATGCAAGCTAAAGTCGTGGGTTACGATATCACCTCGCGTTTGAAAGTGACATAGAACACCAATATTACCATTACCATTACCCAGTTATAAAGCTTCTGAAATTAGTTCGATGTCTTTGATGTCAGACAAGACAAGGTCGATGGTTTGGAGCAAGTGGTTGTAGGCGTAAATACTACAGTCGCCTAACATAACCAGAGCCAATGAATATACTGCAAGCATCACAACCATCCTCATCCATCACCGTCGCGATATCACCTTGTGTGCAAAGTGACCAATAATACACGCGTACACATTTGACCAATCCAAGTATCGCTACAATATGGCCATATATATCAAGTTAAACTAAGAAGAGACCTATCAACATAAACATCCAATGCGAAACATAAATATCGTCATGTCGTCATTTATTTGCTTGCCTATGGTTAAGGGATGAATCAGAGTTGTTTTGCCAAGTCACGCGGCCCAAGGCCTTTTGGATTATCACAACTTATAAAATACGGCTGTTGCATTATCACAACAGACCCCTCATTTTGAAATGTTAATCTTTTTTTGGCGACAATACTAAGCCACATTGGCGTTTGTTTTGTTTGTGATGGTGGAGGGGACCGCTGGCCAGTTAACTACTGGGGCGCGAAGTGCATTTATCATATCTCAATTTTATATCTCAAGAGATTGGTATCAGAATGGATGTTGCCTCAGGTGAATCTTTTATCACGCCGCAATACCGACAAGTTTAAACATTGCATAACACCTATTTGATCGTCAGCATGAATGTTTAGGTCCATCTTTCGTTTGCCGCCCTTTACCAGCAATGAAGAACACAACACTCGGATCAGGGCCGAAAGATATAGACTGTATTGGTTCGAAAGAAGGTCGCCTGAGGGTTTCAGAGTTGGAGCTGAGGAAGGGCGGGGAGTTCATGTTGGTTAGGGTTCGAGAGAATACTGGCAGGACATCTACATCTGACGGTGTTCGTTCATGGACATTCAGCAAATTTGTTTATTGTCGTGTTCATGTTCGCCGAGATATTATTTATCTGGCAGGATTAAAATACCACATGGAAAGGATGTGAATGATCCAAGGACGATCGGTATCCAATAAATGTCGTAATTCGTAGTAGTCTCATTTGGCTGATCACATAATGCTGTACACAAGCATTTCTCTAAAGGATGGGGCGATTAATACAAGTTATTCAACTTACGTAGATATAATTTAATATTTGAGCCAATGACATATGTTCTTGGCAGGTGCATTTCGGAAACTAACATAAACTTTGAGAATCGCCTATCCTGCACTGTATATTTCTGTGGGAGTGATGCACAGATAAGCAGGCTTCGACTGTTGCCATCTTCTCATATTAAGTTAAGTGTAGATGCAAATAAAATTAGGATAACAGCCTACGCAAGTAGGCCTTATATAGACTCATTATTTGCCGTCTTCTGCAGCAATAAACACACCGATAGAGTAACGCAAACGTGTTAGTCAGGCAAATTGTTTATACACATCGTCTTAAATTGTTATAGTATCCGAAATTGTCAGCATTGCTACCCTCCCCGCCCCCGCCCCCGCCACCACCGCCCCTACACTTTATCTCAAAGCATAATTACTTCCGGCCACTTGTCTTGCTATCTACTTAGATCTTGCCTTGAATTAAAGAGCAATTTACAATTGATTGCTTGAGCAACCAAATACGGATCATTATGTGATACTGACTTAGTCTCATATGTTCGCCGTCTGGAGATGTCTACAAACCTAGCTTAACATTGGGCCGATACAAGCGTTCATGTCTATTGGTCGTGTACTGCCGATGCCCCGCAATGTAGAACGAAAAAAAAGATAAGTTAAAGCTTGGGTATGATTTTCATTCACAAAAGCGCTGTGGGGTGTAACTTACACTTGCTTAGCAGAACATCGTATATATATATATATATATATATATATATATATATATATATATATATATATATATATATATATATATATATATATATATATATAGATATATATATATATATATATATATATATATATAGCACGAGAGAGACCTTTAGTGGACAAACCGCTAACCTTTCGTAGACTTTGGTCCACGAAAGGATATACCAGTATGTCCACATAAAGTCAACGCACAATTTCGTCCAAAATGATTGAAAATATTTTAATTTTACCATTCGAATGTGGTAGACTAGTCTTAGTAACGTACACAAATAATCTTTCACGCGTGATTTCTGTGGATTTTGAATATAATAGGGAAATAAAATTGTAACAACTAACCATTCGTTGACATAACCCGTACACCTCAATATCATCCGTACAACCATATATGCTTCTATCCAAATTGCCGAAATAATGTTTATAATATCGTGTGTGTTGGATATGTTTATTTGAAAAATTTTAGATTTGATTTATATAAATTTTATAACCGAAAAAACCCCCATTTTTCTCTTTATTCATTAATCTACAGCAGAGAATTAGATTGGTTCTATAATGGTTTTATATGATCACATAACAGGATATTATGTTTCTAATCCAACATGATCTGATTTAAATATGTGCCACAAATTATACACACAAATATATATGGGCGCGAAAGGTGGGATTTATATATAAATATATGTCTTGAGATCGAGGAGACCTTCCGAGGACCACAAGTATATACCAGGAATAAAAATGACAAAAAGATTTTTATTCGCATTAACTAGAGAATTTAAGTTGCCGAAGAAATAATTGATAAGATAGTAAAAAAAGTACTGTAAAAATTTGTCCACGAATGGTTGGAGATAATCGTCAGATATATATATATATATATATATATATATATAGATATATATATATATATAAATAGATATATATATATATATACAGAAAACATATATATATAGATATATATATATATATATATATATATATATATATATATAGTATATATGAGATATATAGATATTAATCTCATATATACACATAAATATATATATAAAATTTGTTTATATATATATATATATATATATCTCTATACATATATATATATATAATATATATATATATATATATATATATATATATATATATATATATATATATATATATATATATATATAAAGTATATGTATATATATATCTCTATATATATGGTTATATTGTATAAATAAATTGGCATATCTCTCTGTAATATGTGCCACAGTTATACACACTATGTCTATATATATATATTTGGTATATATATGTATATATATATATGCCACATTATATATAAATATATATATATATGTATTTATACATATCTATGTATATATATATATAATATATATATATATATACATATATATATATATATATATATATATATATATATATATATATATATGTGTGTTTATATATATATATATATATATATATATATATATATATATAAGTGTATATGTATATATATACTTATATATTTGGTTATATTGGTATATCTGTAAAGGATAAATAAATTGGCAACATATCTCTGTAATATGTGCCACAGTTTTAGGCTAAATATTGACAAGTTAAGGTATTAAACTGGAGAGCATGTATCTGTTTTAAAACTGCAACATTGCATGTATATACTCATTTAGCCAATTGCGAATGCCAATAACGAGTCTTAATAGCTTGGTCACTATAAATAGTGTATTATAATGAAACAAATGCGTAAATTAGGACTTCTGTACATTTTACAGATGGGTGCATCAATCTTTTTCTTCATAAACTTGCAATGTGTCCTGGCCTTGCAAACGTATCCCCAATAATTGCGTGAGTTCTGTGCATTAAGGCAAGACATGACTTATGTAAATAATAAAAAAAGTATCTTTGGCTAATGTTGTTATAAAGAAACAAGTTATTAGTGAACGAAGTGAGTTAAGCATCATTACCAAATGCAGTAATAAGATGACATAATGTGTATCTTCAGGGGTTCATGCTTCGAGAAGCATATGTCAGTTTTCATTATGGAAGTTGAAAAAACATAAAATTAAACATGGATCCAATGCGTGCAGAAAAAAAAAGTTAAGCAAGCAACTAGGTGTGATGATTTGAGATAGCTGTCAAGCCGTAGCCGTCACGTTAAAATCACAACGACAGCACGCATTGCTCGGATCTAGGCAACAATTTGAAAAACAATCTTGTGTCAGAATATATGACAATTACTCTCATAGCATGGGCTCTCCATTATTTTGCCATTTTATCATGGTACATTGATTTACGATTACTGTAGAAATTGACATTCTGGTCGAAATAAAGGTCATGATTACTGAAGGCCTGCAAGTATGCATGTTGTGTAATTTTATGTTCAGTGGCATGCATGAAGTAATATGAATGGCGATTGGAGCTGCCTTGTGATCGTAAAATAGCACTACAGGACACATCATTACATGCATAGGACATTACATCCTAGGGAGTCAATCGTGGGCTTACAAAGACGACATGACTACAAGGACTGTGCAAAGGAGAGATGAAGTCTGATTGATTGTTTCCATATGGATCAGTTAGGACGGCTAATGAAGCAGTTGTGCCCTAATGGACCATGGCTGCCACTTACGATGTATCCAGTAGCGACTGGTGGTTTTCAGACTATGCCATCTCGCCCCTGCTACTGCTTAAACACTTGTAGCTTGTATTGTTGTCTGATGGCCTGAGTATGCATGACAAAACATTCACTAGTGTTCTTATGGCCAAACGAAGATCATAACAGCAATACAAATATAATTAAGTAGCTTTACTGCCCAAGGAGCTGTATAAACGCCGTAGAAATGGAGCCAAAGCCCACATTGGTTGATTATGTGCACGTAAATAATGTTGCGCCATGACAAGTGATGTAGTGACCTCTACACGAGAGCATCAATTGCAAAATATAGACATCATTCCGTTGTTATTAACTTGTAGCTGTTTTGTTCAGTCATGCTGTCCAGAGCCTTTTGGATAATTATCTTGTGTAAAACATGGGCTTAGCATTATGACTAGTTATTTATTCGACGTGCTATGCCTGCTTTGGAATCAGCATTGCACTGCAATGCAGAGTGCACATATGCATATAAATCAGTGCATTGATTACTAGGCGCAGATCATCTCGGTCAGGTTTGTTATATACTGTACACCTTAAACACTGTTCCTGGTGCTCGTTTGAAAAATGCTGCAATTTTTCGACTGACCGCAGATAAAGGAATTTAACTTGCACTGGCAAGTAGATGACAGAATATGTATGAAGTCGATTACTGATGGATGCTGTTCTGAGATATATTGTGTTGTAATATATCGAACTAATGGAATTAGCGCTTGCTCATCGGGTTTATTACAGCATACACAGCAATAGCTGGCAGTGTCATAAGAAAATGGATGTGCTATGGGCACGGAAAAGACAATAATCACATATGCCTTTTTTCCTTTTATATAATATTTAGTACAATCTAGTGGCAGAGTTGTACCTGTGTGATACATATATTGTTTACTTTTATCTCCATGGGTTAATGGAAAGTCATGGGGAATACACACTTAAGATAATATGCGATCAGAAATTGATGTGCACTGCACATATGAATCTGTTACCTGAATATGATATTTGACAACTGAAATATACAAAGGTGCAATTTCAAAGCGCTTGAATTGTTTCGGATTTCATTGGTCTTTGACCTTTCCTGTCACTGTTTTTAGATATGGAATATTGCAGAACAGAGCACGTAATGCCATGCACTATGCGTTTGAAGCTGCCCTGCAAGAAAGCGAATGCATATAGGCTCGCCATAGTATCTGCGATAAAAACATTTTTAAATTTGCACTTTTGACATATGGAAGTCTGTAAAACTTATGTGGCAGACCTTATGTTTTGAATGAGACTAGCAGTACCCCGATCAAATGATATAGCCTAATGCATCTGTCTAACTGCTGTTGTTTTCTTTAGTAGGGGCCACGAAAAGAAAGTCGTCCCGGAATTTCACAACTATGGTTACACTGAATATCCGTTTGATTGCAGAAGCAAATGATTCAATCATTTACAAGAAGAGGATCATGCTTGGGGTAAACATTTGTCATAGTTACAGCCATCCCAGAAGAAGTCTGTTTTATTGTATTGTGAGGGGTGTAATGAAATGACTCGGAAGGCCTCTTTTTTGCCATGAATGCAATTGGCGTGCAGAGGTATATGAGATGGATGGCAAATTCGACGTTTGCCCAAGTGCCCGTTAGTAGAGCTTGGAGATATAACTGTTGGCATATTTATCATCGTAAGGGAATGAAACGTTATGTAATAAACCATACTTACCCGAGTCGCTGTTTTCCTGGAGAGTGAACGGCGAACATTTGAAATGCGGGCTCGCAGAAGGGGCTCTGTATCGCAGTGTATGTTATGGGGGCTGTGGGCGGAGGATGGAGGCGGTCGGCTGTGGCACAAACATAATAACATAGATGGGGTGGTTTGGATTGCAGTACTGACAAAAACGCTTGGAGGAGGTTTAGATGCGTTGCACAGTCGGTTGGGAGAGCCGTAAGCGAACAGCAAATGACGTTGGTGTTGTGCGTGTGTGTGTGTGGGTGGGGGGGGGGGTGGGGTTAACGGGGTGAGCGGTGTGGGGGGTGGGGGGGCTTTTTGCGTCATACTTTGTGATGATTTTACCACACTTGCGCGAATTAATCAAATGTTGCGGATGCTTTGGTATATACACTGTCAGGAAATCGCTGCAAGCAGCGTATGATTCGGTCATATCATTCTATCATCTACTAAGGAATTGTCAACGTCTTGGGGCGCAGTTTTGCAATTCTTTTTTATTCGGTTTCAGCGCCGGGGAAGTGGTCCGATGGGTCGCATTCTTTGGTGTGCTTGGATGACGCTACAGTATGTCTGCGCCTGGTTGCGGGCTTCATGGCTGGAACACATATGAATTTTGTCAGGATTCGTGTTGTTGAACATATCAAGTGGCATAAAGGAGGGCGTTTTTGTTAGAATGAAATGAAACTAAGGCAATAGTCGAAAAACATTTGGCTATTACACCGGGGATAACATGCTTTGTCAAGACTCCATAAACAACAAACATCAAAATTGGTAGTGACATTGAAAATGACAACAGCCATACCAAGACTCCATAAGCAAAATATATTAAAATACGTTGTGGAATTGGAGATAACAACAGCCGTGCTAAGTCTCTACACGCAATAAATATAAAAACTTGGTTGTGCCATTGGAAATAACAACAGCTGTGCTAAGACTCCATACGCAATACATATAAACACGAGGTAGTGACATTAAAGATAACAACAGCCATGCCAAGACTTCATTAGCAATTAATATCAATATAGGTAAGGCATTGGAGATGACAACAGCCGTGCCAATACTCCATAAGCAATTGAAATCAAACCTCGTTGTTATGACATTAGAAATGGCTACAGCCGTGCAAAGACTCAAAGATTGGTTAAAAGATTGGAGACGACGACAACAGCGTGCCACGACTCCATAAGCAATTGAAAATAATACTGGTTATGACATAACATATGGCAAACACCCATGGCAGAACCATGTAATAAATGAAATATAGAACATTAGTTGTGACATCGGATATGGAAGCAGCCGTGCTAAAATCCACAAGCAATAAAAGTAAAAAAAGTTTGTGGCCTTGGAGATGACAACAGCTATTGAAAATCAAACTGGTTGTTACATTAGAGATGGAAAACAGCTGTGCCAAGACCTCATAAGCTATTAATATATAAAATGAGTTGTGACATTGGAGATGGCAAACATTCGTGCCAACCTCCATATGCAAAAAGTGTCTTAAAGGTTGTGGCCTTAGAGGTGGCAATAGCCGTGGGAGTGATAATGTCAATGTCAATACAATAAGAACTTACAATCGGGCAGATTGAAATCCAGGCAGAAAACTCCAAGGATGGCAACAGCTGTGTTAAATGCGGGCAATATGCTATACAGCCAGAGCAATTAAGCTTCCAAAGGGAAACGTTATGGGCCTAGTTCGGGAATATCTTATAAGCACTTGTTTAACAAGTCAGTGGTAAATGTCAGACTGAGGCAGAGAAACATTTAAGGAATGAAAAGTCGATTTTTAAAGCCATTGGGCTTTGTCAATCTACAATATTCTCTGTGGTTGGTGATATTGGTCTGCAGATCCAATAGGTTCATCAGATAATGATTGTTATATAGTCCCCCCGAGAGTTGGATTCCCCAGAGGACTTTGACCAACCCACGCTATTGGACCACGGCCTCTGACCTAACGAGCCCACATGGGGCAGTGGACTCGTAAGCCATTAATCAGCGGGATTTATCAGTATTTCACAGTATTACTCCGCACTAAAACCACATGGGAAAAAGCAATGAGCCTATATTTAAAATGGTAAAATATCTGATTGTAACTAATTTAATTAGTAATTTTGGAAGAATTTAACTAATGTCATGAAAACTGATTATACAAAAACAATAGACTAATGCCATGGAAGTTATTTGGAATTCATGCATTTGTTTCGATGTTTCTAAGAGGCTCAATCTCTGAAGAGCTGCTGCGTTGGTTCGCCTGATGTTGCTTGTGGTTGAGGGGAGATAACGGTTTTCCAACGCTTGTTTCAGCCGCTGGGTGTCTCGACCGTATCTTGGTCAGGAAGACATCAGCTTTAACTTGCATGGTGCGTCGGGTGAAGGTGCTATCTCCCTCTTGTATGGCGTAAACATACCTGAAAACATATGAACTTACGGCAGCGATCAATGTGTTTGGTGATGGGTAATGTAGGATATATTAAAAATATGAGTGTTCAATGCATGCGTGTAAGTGTGAGTTAGTATGTAACTTATGTGTAATAGTATAACATCAAAATGAACTAACCGTTTACTGGTTTTTGTGTGGCGGAAAAGGATGTGTGAGATCAAGCGTCAAACGTGTATGTAACTTTGGAGCCTAAAATGTGGGATTTTGATTATCTGTAGCGTGGTCAAAGATTAAGCTCACATTGAAGTATTGAAGTGCAATTAATAGGGTGGCATCTTTGGACCTCTTAGACAGCTGTGTCTGCTGTAAATGCAATTGGGCCTGTGATCCTTGACCGATGCATGAAAGAGGATCCCTTATCTACGTCCGATGGTAGCATGTTTCTAAAAGAGTTTAACAGCCCAGGTCGTAGTTACTTATTTGAATCTTAATTGGACAGGTCAAAATCTGAATTTCGAGGCTTTGTTATTGCTGACACTTAAGCAGTTCGTTGTGTTCGCTTTGATAATTTTAATTGGACTTACCGTCGGGAGTAGAATGTGTTTGAGTCGTGGCTGAGATAATATGGTTGGTAAAATGTTGTATGGTTGGAATAGTGAAAGAAATATGTGTAAGTTGTGTGAAATAATTGCGTGAAAACAATGGTAATGCATATAAAATGAATATAGGCGTCCTGTTCTGAGTAGATAGTAAATGTCTAAAAATAACATAGCATTGGTGGGAAAAAATTCTGAACAGGGGACTGTGTACGAAGAATATTATGAAAATGAATAAATGAGACTTGGTATGCTGATTTTACTCATTGCAACAATACTTAACATCCAGTTTATCATAATAATACACACCTGATTATGCCAGAAGACCTGCATTTCACGGAGAGGTACATATAATTCGTTATTGATTTCAAAATCCTTTATGACAACAGAAATTTTGATGTACATGGTATTTACATCGATTGCTTGATCGGATGGGTTCTGAATAGACCGACTTCACATCAGTGGTAGTCAAGGTCCCCCAGCCTGATGGCATCGCCTTCAGGTCTGGGCGCAGGCACCTCCAATCACAAGCCTTGCGTCCTCAAAGACCCACTCATATTTTGTCCATATTATAATTAAAGCATTTGTTGTGGTGCCAATTGAATATGGAGGATACAATGTCCATGACCTCGAATATTTCACAAATTTCAATCCGTTTTTTGGTCACGAAGATCCGAACGTGCATATTCGGAGGCTTTAAGACCTTGTAGACGGGCGAAAGTTGCGGAACCCCTTATTGCGATAGCTGGATGGTGTCATAACACATAGTTTTGTCTTGGCGCCGAGGAGGATGCTGAGTCCGTGAATTTGGCGCAGCGAAGTGGTCCGAATGAAACACTTGGTAGTGTATACGGTCAATCCTACATTAAATTTCTGCTAATGGCATATGAAGTAGTCTCCCATCACAATCTCGGTCTGAATCTCGTCTCTAACTAGATGAATCTCCCTCCCTAAATCATATGCACTGGCTGGGCATATTGTGCTGATAATGAATGGGGGAGGCAGGGGGAACTTAGAGATAGATATATATATAGTATATATGGTAATATTATATATATATATATATATATATATGACAGTAGTATACATTATATATATAGATATAAAATATATTATAGATATATAAATAATATATATAGTATATATATATATATATAGTAGTAGTAGTAGTAGAGAGTAGAATAGTAGATAGTAGAGAGTAGAAGTAATAGTAGTAATAGTAGCAGTACTAATTAACTTACCTTAAATAAAATTGCTGCATGCACTAAATGTTCCGTACATTCCATTAAACTATTACGTTCCATCGTACCGTATGGTCATTTTTGTTTTATAATAGTAAGTTGCAAATTAATAATTATTGAGCACTGGTCCTTGGTACTTAAGCATGCATATCAAGCATAACTAGAAAATTGCAAGATAGGATGTACTGAAGACACAAGAGAGTGGGAGGATTTATCAATTAACTTCTGCGCGTGATCAATCTTATAAACTCAATATAACGAACTTCATCATTGTGACTTGAAAATCTCATCATCAATGCCCTGTCTCCATGCAATAGAGAACTGGGGCAAAATAATCCTCCCGTTGCCCATTGTAACGTGGTAGAAGCAGCGTCAGCTTATGGATCATAAGAAATAACAGATACGTTCTTTCTCTGCTGTTCTTATAATGTATGGCTAAGAACATCGGCAAGATCTCGCTAAGCAATCTACACACCATGAATCTGGAAGACTTTTGCATGAGGGTCAAAAATAGTTTTTATTGGATGCATTACTAGGCTCAGTAGGTTTTATTTTGGTCAATAATCAATTTTGAATCACTGTCTTGAAAAACATCCATATATAATGCCGTATTACTTCAATTGTCACACTAGCTGAAGGAACATTATAATCAAACTTTACTATTCCCTTAGGTAACTTGTCGATCTTTATATTACCATTTATTTATCCATCCTCAAAAAATTAATTGTGATCTAAACGGAAAGATGGCACTTAAAGCATACTTCAAAGTTGGATAGATTGCACACATACTGTATGTTACTTAATGGTTGCCGCAAAACATAAACTTGACTGTTCTATGAATAGCACTGCCTTGGCCTGCAAAACAGGAAGATAAATTTAGTTACAGATGACAATATTATAGATACGTAATGAGCAAGGAGGTATGCGCGCATGATAATAAACACTTCACTTACATAATATTTAACAGCTCGCTGCTCTTTGAAATTTGCTCGTCATTGTGCTCAGCACATCAGCCAAATCTACTAGGCGTATTCTGGCCTGGAGCAGACATTAACTTGTTCCAGGGAGATTCTTTGTCACCATTATGGCAAAGGTCACCTGAGGTTATATAGCTTTGGAACAGACAGCAATATTATTGCGGTGTGGCAAACAGAGAGAGCGTTTACCGTCAGAATGATGTTGTTTAGTTGAAGTGAGAAACCTGTTGATTAGGCAAGAGAGCAGTTTGGTACAGCTCGTCTGGTGTAGGTTATTTAACTGCGTGCCCTATGAAATACCATGTAGCTCGTGTCATTGAAGAGGGCTGGTAGGTTAGGTATTATACACTGCTATTTATAATGCCCAAATCTATACAGTCATTTTTCCTTGTTGAGGAAATTGATTACAACTCGCACGTTCAATGGGGCAACTTGTTTATCGTGTCTTGTGACATAAAGTGTGCAAGCACTATTTATTGTCGCAACAACCTATGAGAGATACCTATAAGCCAGCATTTGGCTTTTTACCAGCTTTTGATTGGTTGCTGTGGCGACGCATAAAAGATAAGATATGGCTTTTTTACTTTGCAAATACAGCATATCATGCGGTCGCTGTGTAATTGCTCTTGAATCGTATTCAACTACAGTTAAGTTGATTTGAATATTTACCTGAAGGAATCCTTAGAAACCGATTTTTTTAGAAATCTACTAGTCAAAGATTAGTCAGGTACACATTAAAGTGAACTATATGGTGAGTAAGTATGCAGTAATTGAGCACAACCGATCATGCATCAGTTGGTTAGAGCTTTACTAATTACTTAGATAAACTCAGAAGAATGGTCGGAAGGATTCTAGAAGATGTCGGGCTATTTGTAAAATGCAATGGGATTGTGACGTTCGCGGTGTACAAAAGAAGCTCTTCCCTTGCAATAATTTTAATGTAATAACATGTGTTTTGATCAATGTTGTATTGCTCGTGCGATCTTCAAGCAAATGCCCAGCTATATATTTAATTTTGTATAAGATTTAACTGATTAACAGAACATTTGCATTGCGCTTCGGTTTTCTTACGGCTGTTGTATGCAATAATAGAGCTTCTGTATATGGTAACAGAAAGCATTGTGCATTGTTTTTATAATGCTAATTACTCTTATGATGCTTGTTCCTACACATTTCAGGCATGTATTGTATTGACAAGGGGAATTGATATTATAAGGAGGAATGGTGGAGTAAACCCAGTAAGTGACATGGATGACCCTATTATCTATTGATTTAATTGATGAAGCCTTCCACACACTACTGTGCGCTATCGAGTGTGCTATAAAGGGCAATGCACACATAATCTCTCCATTTAGAATGCCGGCTTTGAGCAAGTAATGCCATGAACAGGAATGCTTGACTGCATTTCGATAGAATTTTGTATTCATGGCGTCGCATCTAGCCAATTCTTTACTAAAATATCGCAGAGCGCATGTTTTATTTTCATAACAGCTTTTAGTGGGATGACTAACGCATAATAGCTAAAAACAACAACATTGCGGATGCAGACACAAAAGCATTGTCGATTGTAAAATTCTGGTCGCCTGCGCTAAAAAATGCAAACTCGAAACCCTTTAACAATGTAAGGTTGATTATGTTGTTTCACGTTGCCGGTGATCGATATGCTCCTGGAGGCAGTCATGTGCTAATAGAGATTAATGTTGATATTAGCCAAGTGTTGTCAAAGGGGAGTGGCACTCTATGAATGGGAAGCCCCACACATGCAATTACGATTGCTATTTAGAACAATGCGCTCAAGAGCCCCCACCCGGCTCGGAGGGAGAACAGGAACGCTTGACCGCACTTCTAGATGATCCATAACCCAATATTTCGTAGCTTCAAAGCGATAATAGTTTATGAGGCGATGACTAACTACCCCAGGGGATGCTGTTAAGAACAATGCACACATTTCCTTCTTTTCTACGCCACTTTCATACACATCTTTATGAAAAGTGCTTATTGTTGACGTCCTGCGATGTTCAGAACCAATGCTATGCAAAACAATTAGAGCTCCAATCACACACAATGCATCGACAAAACGAACACATAAAGTATGAATTTTCACATCAATGAATGTTTATCAACATATTGAGTAAGTTTCCTAATCAGATTTTGCCTAATGCGATTGAATCCAGCGTGAGAAACTTTGAAAGTTCATACGCCGACAGCATGTTTGTTTTGGTGCAACATGGCGCCACAGTGATCGAAACTTGCGATTCTCAAGGTTTAGTGACAATTGATAAGCAATGACGCAACAGTGGATAGCCAATATAGTGCAAGATGCGAGATATGCCTCCGATTCTCCATTCATATAGATACGTAGGTAAACGACATTGAAAGGACGTGCGGGATGCTTGATATATTATTGTTGGCATTGCGTTGGATAGCATATCTACAAGACGGTATATTTATAACAACATCACCGTCCGACAGGTACCTGCTAAGGGGGTAAACAACTATTGAGACTGCAGAGATGCGCATCTACTTTACAATCAACAAATCTTTACCTATAAGTTTGCGTTATTGACAAATAGAAAGCAGCCACTATACTCTAGATTTTCAACAATTTCTAATGCTTTATGGGCGACGCGTTGATGAGAGGAATATTATGTAAGTCCTATATTTCGCATTTCAATTCCCTGTTTGTTAAATACATCTTGCACCAATGTGTTGTTTACAATATTATCATTCTTGGCACGCAGGTCATAAGCGAGGTCTACAAAGCAAGCTATATTCATGAATCACAGAATGACGTGATGTACGTTAACTGTATAACCATCTGGGGAATCATACAACCGGGTGACTTAAACTAGACGATTTCTTAGAATGGGCATTCTAAGACATATATTAGCTGTTTTATAACAAACTAACTTTTTTAGGGAAACGCTAGATAGGCAAAAGACTGACGTGTCATGAGCACTTACACCATAATGACGAAAGTGATTCCATGAATTAGATCTATATGGATGCAACCGCACATCTAACAAATCACGTTCGATTTTACTGTTCATACGTTATATGCATTCACACCTATGAACGGATCAAACTAACATAATCAATCAAGCAAATAGATGCCAAAATGTCTGATATAAAAACTGCTTTATTTTGCATAAATGAAGCGTTATTTATTCACAGAGGGCGACCAAAAAAATTTGTACTTTTTGAACAATAATTGACGCAGAACTGCGTTATTAACAAGGACCAAATGGCACACCGTATTAGCTGAGAGAGATAACTAATATACACTCCTAAACTTTTTCTCCGGTTGCAATTCCACTGTTTTGCAGATATCAGAAGGAGCATATGACCTTCAATGCAGCTCAGTTTTATTGTTGAAGATACGTTTTCTGGGAGTAGATCTATTGAAAAGTCAGCGAATATAACAATGTTCGCATTAAAGCAATGTTCAGCAAAGTTAAAGGAAAATACATATGTAGATTTTAAATATGTGCATGAATGTATTTTAAAAGATTGTTAGGTGTATTGCTGCAACAGCTTTTTAATCACTGCATTATATATTGGTACTTGTTCTAATTGTCTGATAAATTGCTACTTCTATTCAATATAATACACCAACTTTCAATTACTTACAACACTAACATTCAATGCCTCAATGTATGTCTTAATTGGCATCTAAGCACTTTTGAAATACATGTAATAGACAATACCATTTTACGTTCTAGTCTACATATTATGCGTAAAGGTGAATAAAGTTCAGGGGACACAATTATTGGCGAATTAGTCCTACAAGCATGAAGACATTGATGTTACTGGGTGCATTTCTCATAGGTAGCAAACAATCGCCCAAAGCAAACTCTAAAATATCTTGAAATATTTTACAATAGAATGATAATACCGAGTCTAAATCGCGGTATGCTTTGAGTTTCATCGATGGAAATGAAGCCCCAGCGCTTTGTATCGCTGCGTATAAACGTACTCAGCATGTCACTAAAATATAATGTGACAAAATAAGTGAAACCCGTTTTGACCTCACATTGTCTGACATTTTTACCAAGCGACTATATATGTATGATGTACATATATAGGAAAGATATCGGGAAAAATTGGGTTGGAATGCGTCAATGAAACAAAGAATCCAATAATGGGCTTGTTTGTTCTATTAAGTACAGAGAAAGGTTTGCTTTTGGCTTAATGTGGTACAGCTAACAATATGCTATCATGATCGACCCTACGGCAATGTTGTATAATTGCAGTTTTAACGCCACGTGATGGTGGTAGACGTTATTCATTCTATTTTGTCGATGATACATAATGGTTGCATAAAATGAAGCTCCACCATAAATCGCACATTTACGTATCGACTCGTTTCTCTCTTTACATTCATTTGTAATGAATTTGTGCGTGTTGATTGATGATGAACCTGAAATAAAAACCACACATATGCAACCTCCGCTGGATTGAAATAACGTTGATGAGCAAGTAGCGCAAGTATGTTGCATCATGTCCCTCACTTGACATATTCTGTCATCTTGGCTAAATGCACAGCTCCATAAACTAAACGAATTATTGGTTGGGTGATGAGCGTTATTGAGACATAATAATTGTATGGCGGCAACTTCGTTACTTTAGTCCCAACCGCTTATATCCTTATTTTAACGTTATAAAATGTGGTAATGAGCCGTGGTTCGTTTTGAAGGGGCACGACATGATTTGAGCTTTGTCGATTATTTCAGGTAAATGCTTTCTGTTGCGGACGGTTCTCTTGCTTCTGCTTAGCTTGACTCCTGGTGGCAGGCATGTGCATATAATGGCCGCGTTGTTCGCACAATGCATCACGTATTTTATGCTCCACACGATAATTGCATTTCCTCAGCTACAAACAAAGCATATTTGCGAGTGGCGATTACCTTTGGGTTAGGCTCTTAAAGGACGTTCACGCCGTTAAGTGCATCGACTTTGCAAAATATTGAACCGCACGCCTTTGACGACCCATATTGTTGACAACAGCATTTTCGGGTTAGCTTGGGGAAACTAGATTTGTGATGGTGTGCAAGTGATATTTGCAGTCAAAGTTGCAGCTGCCGCGAATGGCATATCAACAGACAACACAAGAGCCATCTCGGAGGAACGGTGGAGGAAACCCAGTAAGTGACACGATCCACCATCACTAAATAATGACGTGTTTTTTTGATGACACAATGACAGTGTTTTTGTTCCACCCAGTATATGCAACAATGATGCTGCCATTCTGTGGGTGCAATAGTCGTTTTTGTCAGATTCAAACATGACACTCTGTGACACCTTAGCGGATTGTCACTTGCACTCGATTATAAATTGCTATTCAATTAATGTACTGTTACAAGGTCGTTTTATGAATAAGGCTTGATGTGTGCATCAATGTTTATTCATATGCATTTCAGTACACCTTTTTTATTCTGTGTTCTCTGCATGTTTATAATATTCTAAGCAGTCATCTTATGGCCTGATTGCGATTTGGTAAGTTCCATTTTTTACCTGTAATAATTAAAATATAGCTGTTCTATGAACAAAAATCCTCACACATCGAGAAATGCTTTCAGGACAATTCACAGCCATCTCGTGCACTCATATATTTCAATTATTAAGGTGCTCTTTACTGTCATTTTCATCATGCTAACCAATCGCTGAAATAAAACGTTATGATAATGAACAAGACACTTGTATTTATGTTTAATTTTATAAGTATTACACTTAACCACTAGAATCATAAATTGTAAGGACGTTACCGCTTATGATAAACTTAAAAAATTCGCCAACGATGATAATTATCAATAATTACTATTAGCAACTGAGTCCACAAAATTAATGAATACTAGAAAGCAAGTGGAGGGAGAGATATGGATTTCGTCTGATAAGCAAAATGAAGTGTTAATCGCCCCTCTCGACAAAAGGAGCGAATTAAAAGTCATTTGACTGCCATTCAGGGCTGTTAGCTATTGGCCACACCAATAACCTGACAACATGTGAATGTAGTGCGCGGGATAGCCACAAACATTATGGTATTTTCCAATTGTTGTGACCCACCGCGATACAAGAAAGTCAAGTCAAAACGAGAAGCAAATATGGGAAGTGTGATAAATGTCAAGACATGAATGTCACCATAAAACAATTTATTTATAGGCTGATTAAATTTGTATTTCGTGGGTTATGAGTTATTGGTGAAGCGCTTATCTAAGGTAAAAAGGAGGTTTGGTATAAAGAGTCTGCTGGTGGTTATTTAAAAGCATAGACAACAATACGCTGTGAAGAATATTAAATATTATGTGACTTGGGTTTGTCTACCATTGTAGAAATAGTAGCGGATGAATTGCGACACCATGCACCACTTGTCTCTGCACTGACAAGTTTACGTGAATGGTATACTGGGGTGAGCATGGTTTCAGATTTTGAGCTTAAGAGATGGTAGGATTTGGAAAGAATACTGGCCAATCACATACTTCTTCAGTCGCTCGTTAATGAACATGCTAAAATGTGTTACAGGAAAAGAATGACACATGAAAGGGGTGTGAATAATCCAAATGTCGTCTTATTCATCTGATCACATAATGCTGTTCCCATTGGCTCAATCGTGGGCAAATACTGCCGATGTGATTAAAAAGACTGCGTATTCTGATGGAATAAAAGCATAAAGTCTGATGTAATGTTTTCATCTGTGTGGGCGGGCAGCAAGCTAGTTGTGTCCCAGGGGACCATGACAGTCACTTAGTATATATTCAGTAACACCTTAATCTATCCTGTCCGAGACATCTCGCTCACGGTCCAGATGAAACACGAATAATTTTTGTTTGCTGTCACAAATGAGGGCAAAGTATGCACATCGCTACGAACTAATCATCTGCTGCCCATGTCAGAGACGGCATAAATGAAGCATATAAAGTGCAATTAGTCACAGAGTCCTAGCTTGTCATCTTAACCAACATTCCGTTGATATGCGAGGTTCAATAATCACTATATTGTCATCCCACAAAGAGCTAAAACCCCTTTGAGACTCCTTATCATTCAGGTAAAGCTTTATGATCAGGATCTGCGACGAATGCATTAAAGCCTTAGGCATTCCGTCTGGATTGATAATAATCTTTGCTTCACATTGTGAAATATTTTGCAGCAAGAATATATTTTGGGTGGCAATTGAGGATATTATAACAGCGATGTTTTAGCGATTTCAGCAGTGGACTTATATTTAGAATTTAATGACCATCATATATACCATTTCAATTAATACAAAACGGTGAAGCATCGATAAATTAAAACATTTCTCGACGATGAAGTATGCTTTAGTGAGTTTGAGCACCCGCTCTCGGTGCGAACATTATCTCACCTTATTAGAGTTACTCATAGCTTGCATTGTTATATGCAATGGCCTGACTTTCACTAAGACAAATGAATTACCATCAAATCCATCTCATCGGATGGCATAGTGTTACCAATAATCCATTATATCAATCAAAACAATGATAGATTCCGCGAGGGATGCTTATAAAGCAACCAGCATAACCATTACGTATACATGTACGGATTTTAAATCTTTAGATAGTTTAAAGTCGCATAATCTGAATCAGTTATGGCTTAGGGATAGACAGTCCGTCTCCTAGCGGCGCATCATTGTGAATGTGCTGACGCAATAACATTGATTTATCCAAAAATGGTCCCATTAATGAATTCCATGAAATAGGTTTGTTGTCATTGATGTTGAACAAGCTGAATAATTGGAGAGACGAAGCGTAATTGTCACGATGGCCACATATTAATATTTGTTAAATAACCTTATCGACTGCAGTCATATCTGTCCAGCGTTGTTACCTAACGCTTTAGAACGGGGCTGGCTATCGCAGACCAATCTTTCCGGTGCTGATCTCAGGTTTTCCACAAAGCTTGTCAGATGTCTTAAAATAGATCTAATTGATGAACCTCTACGATTATCTAATCATTCTGCAAAATTGTTGCTTGGCATATTCATGATCGACGAGATATCATTTTTTCTGACAGGATATGAATGCCACGGGTAAGGTGTGAGAATAATCAAACGACGATGGGAATCAAATTAATAACGTCATACGAAGCAGTGTAATTCATCTAATAGCGTAATGCTGTACATAAGGCAAAACGTCATCATATCTGGGGTTATTGATAAGAATTATTGATCGTTCGTTGATTGAATTTAATTTTTTAGCCAATGAAATACTTTTTGCTGGCGAACTGTGCAAACTACCCGTCTAGATGACTACTAGGGCATTGTCCTTGCGCGAGTCATCAGGAATGATGCCCACGTTTCCATTGTCTCATATTCTATCAGATTTTTTTATGAGACAAACAAAATAAGGATCATAGCCTAGGCTTTGTTAGTACACAAGTAGGCATATAGAGCACTTGTCCTTATATAGTATTTGCTCGTTCCAGCAAAATCAATATACCAGCGGCATAGTAAAGCAATGAATTAGTCACGTTGATTGTGAATGATATAGGTAACACTCCCTGTCCCCATGTCCCTACACCTATTTTTGGCACTTTGTGATTGATAGGGAGGTAATTGTACTGCGAGTAAGTTTCCACAGACAAAGCATCATGAAGTCCGGTCACTTGTATTGTTACGTACTTTGACCTTGCCTTATATTAATAAACAATCAACATTGAATTGTTTGAGGAAGCAACTGGGTATTTCGCAAGTTATGTCGACTTAATCTTAGATATTACTTGTGTTGAATTGTCTACAAACACGTCCAATGTCTAATGCAAGTATTGCTCTAATGTGTGCTCATTTATTAACGATAGTAAACAATGAAAAACATAAATATAATCAAATGGTATTTTGTTTGCTTATGTTTGTTTGAGAGATGAAAATATTCTATTATTATGTAACGAGGTCTCTCTTTGTGATCTATGCTGTGTCGATATCAATGAGCCAGTCATGCGTTTTCTATTAAATATAGTGGAGGCATAACTGGTCGTGTAGGTTATTGTTGGGGCATCAGGAGCATGAATGGTATTTATCATTATCTATTTTTATTTCTAGATAGTGGTATTGGACTAGGTGTAGTCCGAATACCTTGAAGTGCAATAAATTGTTCTGCACAAGATTCCAAAATGGACAAATAGCAATTTGTTATATCTTGTAAGCATTTGAAGGACCGTAAGCAAAGACATTCAGGTCAATCTGCCTTGTGTTGCAACGTCCGGCAATGTGTTCACCAACGTCATTTTGTGTATGGATGTAACCTGAAAAAAACACTATCGCCCGTATTTTACACAGGTTGCACAAGAGGTTGCTCTTTCAACTTTCACATGCCAGGTCATATGGTCAATAACGAGATAGGAGAAAACGAATATCTTGTGAATACGAGAATGAAAACCTCTCACTAAGCGTCTACCAGTCATGTCAAAATTGGTAATTCTGTTTATGGTTTATGCCTAATACATAAATAACGTACGTAAAGGAAGGACCTGTTGGCAACACGTCTCGATATTCTGTGTCAAGATTATCGTGTTTACCCATTGACAATGACGAGGCATGTAAACGAAGGGCATATATTGATCTGTTACCCAAATTAGATTGAACCCGGATATTGCTTTGATGCTGCGAACTTTATACAGTACTTTAATTTGTCCTTATATGCTGTTTAATAAAACATTTAATATTATTATCTGGTTATTAAAACCACGAATTTATCTTTAAGTAACGATGATTGTTGCTTTATGTAACATTTGCTGCAAATATATACATTCAAACGCTTTTGAAAGACAATAAGGTGTCACACGTATATAGTAAATGGCTTATTATAATAGAACACCTTAATATTCAAGAACATGAGACGAATAGATGCACCAATTATGCTGAGGGCATATGATGATCCTGTTAAAAAAACCCAATTATCTCATTTACACGAACATAAGATTCACACGCTTGAGTTCTCTCATGACATAACTTGAGTTTGGTACAAAATAAACAAATGTCATATATACGGAATCTGAGCTGTTCATATAAAGACCAGAACTCCAATGTTCCAGCAAAGTTACTCACTTTTCAAACAATTTATCCAAGGACCAGCATAGTAAGGGCAAAACGGCAATAAAGTCTATCGGCTCACTATTAACAAGTGCTTAAGGGCTGAATGATTTAAACCTTATATCGTTAAAATACTGTGCAATACAATCATCATCATGATTATTATCATCATCATCATCATCATCATCATCATCATCATCATCATCATCATCATCATCATCATCATCATCATCATCATCATCATCATCATCATCATCATCATCATCATCATCCGTGTTTTAATTAAACAGGCCTGAATTAATCTTCCACAGAGGGTTGAGCCTCTCTGACTGACTTCTTCGATCAAGCACTCTCCCTCGTTTTGAGGGTCCGATGATTATTTTTTCTTTGTGTTTGTAGCGGTTTTTACAGTGGGATGCCCTTCCTTCGCCAACTCTGAGAGTGGTCACTGCCACCGTCCTCATATGATATTTACATCCCCTTTCAGAGAGATGGGACCGTTATTAACCAGGCAGGT
The DNA here is from genome assembly GCA_034190875.2 of Urechis unicinctus. Classification (NCBI taxonomy): domain Eukaryota; kingdom Metazoa; phylum Annelida; class Polychaeta; order Xenopneusta; family Urechidae; genus Urechis; species Urechis unicinctus. The sequence continues at coordinate 23,171,555 of CM067358.1, read as the reverse complement.
GCGAAGCAATAAACCACTACGCAACGAGTAAAGCACCGCTTGAAATCTTGAAAATGTAACATCAAGCCGAGTTGGTTGTGGAAACTGTTTAACGAGCTGGTGTTTAATTTCTTTGCTGGTCAGCTGTTTTTTGGGTTTACTACTACGCTCCATTAGCAACGCATTGATCAAGGCAAATGTTCCCTCCGAATAAATCATGGATTTTTCGCAATTCGATCGTTGTACATACTATAAAATGCGATAGATAGTGACGCTTGGGTGGCAAATAGCGCCATAACTAGGCTCTACCATTTACAATGGCATAAATGAAATATGATTTTCAGTTGCAGGGGATATTGGAGCTGCTTTGTGGCTGTATAATAGGCTCAATTGACGGCGAATAAGCACGCGATGATTACAAAGACTGTGTATTCTGATAACAAAAAGACATGGGGTATGATTGTCATATCGGTGAGTTTTGGCGGCTAACGAAGTAGTTGAGCCCTAGAGGACCATAGCTGGCGCTTGTTGTTTAACCAGACGTGTCTATTGCTATCGAGACTAAGCCATTTTGCTCCTGGTACTGTTCACGAACGTCTATTGTCTGCTGTCATTAACGTGAACATACAATGCCCCATTTCTATAAAACAATCAATTGCTGCGCAAGTCAGAGCTTGTTCTATATAAAGGAAGCCTATGAGTTGAAACCGGTGCGATACATCTTCCGTCGGAATCAGCACGTATCATATTAGCCACATCCTAACCAATCTCTCTTTGATTAGAAGTTCAATAATATATCACCCCAAGACAATATGAAGCTTCATTGAAACGTTCTCCCGATCTATATCTGGCCCATTAGGTGAAACTATATATATTCAGGATCTGCGATGAAAACATATACTGATAAGTCGGTCTGTCAAGCATCAATGCAGGCACGGCTAATACGAATAGTTGTTTTTCACAGCGTGCTGTAGCAACATAAATCATTGTTTAGTAAAGTTAATTTGGAAATCGATCAGTTAGTTAAAATTGAGAATATAGTAACAGTGTAGGTTTAGTAAGGGTAGCTACTCAGCAATGGATTTAACGAAATTGATTTAGCAGTTATTGACCATCTGTGTTCAGATTCTTTAATACGCACTATTGGTTTTGCTATAACAACTGAAACACCAACATATTGCCTCTTTTTCTATCGGCAAAACGGAAAGCATCCGTACATTAGCACATAGCTTAACAGTGAAGTGTGTGTAACGGCCGTCTGTGCAAATTGAGGCAGCAGCACAGACATTAGTACATCTAATTGGAGGTACTTGTACCTTGGATTGTTATGTCTAATGGCCTGTTTTTGCGACCAAATGTGGACCAAGTCAGTGATAATTATAATCCCATAGTTTTACAGCCCGGGGAGGTATATAAACACCAAAGATAATGGTATCAAACCCAACATTGCTTCATTATGAGCTCATGAATAAAGTTGACAATGATAAAGGATGAATTATAATAGTAGCAACCTCTATGCAAAAGCATCGGCTGCAGAACATAAACATTATTCCGTGGTAATTGACGTTTTTGTTGCAGATACGGAGTTAAGATGTTTGCCAAGCCATATTGTCCAACGCCTTTTAGATTATTATTCGGTTTAATAGTGATAGTGATCTCTAGGACTTAACAGCTATCCCTTCTTTTACAACAGCAATGAACTTGACTGCAGATTGTGCGGCTTCTCCATTTGACATATGGTTTTGATCAGTGTGCAGTGATTGCTAATCACGGAGCATCTCGTCAGGGCATCCGGGTCATGATGGTTACGACAATAGGCGCCGCTTGTTCATAAATGATGCAAGAAAATGGCAAATATAAAATAAAGAATTAAGCCGATATCTGAAGGATTGTGCAACAAGATACATTGTTATGCAATGTACAGCACTACTATAATATAAAGTAGCTCCTTGTGTTAATTGGAGAATACACAGTCATTGTAGGCAGAGTAAGGAAAATGTATGTGTTGTATGCACGGAAACGAACGATCCGTCAGTAGGTCGCCAATTATAGTTTATCTTAAGTAACATGGGTTACAGCATCATCATGACATCTTGTTATGTGTTATGGTGTCACGTATACATAGCAAACTGGGATGAATATGGTTTGCTCATTTGTAAGCATGACATAATGACTACCGAGTGCATGGGCTGTGATTAAAGAACAGTGAAATTCATGGGCTGTAATTGACGAAACACGATCGAAATGGACTGTGATTTTCGAGATAGGATAGGCAGTCATAAGACATGCAACCGATGTGGTTGCCACGTACTAGCTGTAAATCGTTAGAAATCTCCCTTTTACATAAGCATAGGGCCTTACGTTAACTGTTGAATCAGGAGTCTGAAGCATAGTCATCGCGTTTATATCTATAAGCATGAATTAAACCCTAGCCTTAGCCAGTTATTGCTTCGGTTAGACAGCCTCTCATATAATCATTTACTCACTTGCCTTTGGTTGAGGAATGAATCAGAGTTGTTTTGCCAAGTCAAGGCCTTTTGTATTATCACAACTCATACAAGATGGCTGTGGCATTATCGCAAGAGACCTCTCTTTGTAAAATGTTAGCCCTTTTCTGAAGACAATACTAAGCCACACTGGCGGGTTTTTTTTGTTTATGATGGTGGAGGACCGCAGGCCATGTAACTACTGGGGCGCGAATGTTATTTATCATAATCTGTTTTTATATCTCAAGATACTGGCATTGGAATGGATGTTTATTGTCATTTTGAATGCCTAAAAGTGCAGTGAATCGTTTGGCACGCTACAATACCGGCAAGTTTAAACATTGCATAATATCTATATGATCGTCAGCATGAATGTTCATTTGCCGCCTTGTGCGTGCGATGAAGAACACAACACTGGGATCAGGTCCGAAAGATATTGACTATTGGCTCGAAAGAAGGTCGCCGGGGGGTTTCAGAGTTGAGGTGGTGCGGGGACGTCATGGTGGCTAGGGTACGAGAGAATACTGACAGGACATCTACAGCTGACGGTGTTCGTTTATGGACATTCGGCAAATTTTTTAATTGTCGCATTCATTTTCGCCGATATATTATTTAGCTGGCAGGATTAAAATGTCACATGGAAAGGATGTGAATGATCCAAGGACGATTGGTATCCCATAAATTTCCTGCTTCGTTGTTGTATTATTTAGCTGATTACATAATGCTGTACACAAGCGAGAAAAGGACATAAGTGCTATGTAAACTTTATCATTTCACCGTGCATTTCTCCAAAAGGATGGGGCAATTAATAAAAATTATTCAATTTACGTAGATATAATTTAATATTTGAGCCAATTAAATATGTTTTGGGCTGGTGCATTTCGGAAACTCACATAAGCTTTGAGGGAATGGCCTATCCTGCCCAATACGTTGCTGTGGGAGTCATCAGGTGCGATGCACACATTACCCTACTACGACTGTTGCCATCTTCTCATATTAAGATAAGTGTACAGGCAAATAAAATTAGAATAACAGCCTAAGCACTGGGAGTACACAAATGGGCCTTATATAGACTCATTATTTGCCATCTTCTGCAGCAATAAACACACCGATATACTAAAGAAAACTTGTTTGCCATGCGAACTGTGAATTGGGTATGGTTGTACATTCACAAAAGCGCGGTGGGGTGTAACTTACACGAGCTCCGCCTAACATCGTACGGATGGTACATGATGAAAAAAAAGAATATAAAACAAATATTGCTCATCAAAAGATAAACAATGGGTGAAATATATATTTTGTAATAATCGGAGCAGAGGCGGTTTGCCCTGATAAACCCCCGAACTTTAATGATGTTGCAAAGTGTTAACAGCGCACGAACTGATCTATCATATAACCGAGCAGCCAATGGCATGTGTAGTTATTGTTCACCTGCGGTTGGGTTAAGGTTGTAGCGAGGGAGAAAGCAGTCAAGAAACTCGGAAGGCAGTGTCTGTCTTCTCGGTAAGGCAATGAATAAATAAATTATTACATAGGACATTACATCTGAGGGGGTCAATCGTGGGCGAATAAACACGTGATGATCGCGTGTGTATTATGTTGATAGAAAACATACGGTGTCTGATTGAATGTATTCATGTCGATCAATGTGGGCGGCCAAAGAAGAAGTTGTACCCCTGGGGACCATGGCTGTCACTTGTTATTTACCCAGTAGCGCATGGTGCCGTCCGGACTAAATAATCTCGCTTCTGTTACTGCTCAAACACAATCACTCAGTTAATTCTAGGGATATTATAACAGTGAATTTTAATTTATCATTTATTGCCATCAATGTTCAGCTACCTTAATATGCACCATTAGTAGTTGTTATTTCAACTATTACCCTAAACATATTATTTCCATATCAATCGCCATAAAACATCCCTTAACTGAACGATGTTCCAGACGGAAGCAATGATCATGTGAAGATATTAATGAGTTTCTTTGGATTCTGTCATAACGCAGGTTTTACTCGGCTCAATTGGATATAATTGCATATGTTGAAACATATGTTATCTTACATCCAGTTTATCATAATAATACACAGTCCAATTATACCATCTCGGACTGGACTTCAAAAGCCTTGTACATTTTGGATATCTTCAAACAGGTATGAGCAGCTGTATACTCATCACGTTTATCGAACGGTAGTGGCTTTGACAGCACATCAAATAGACATCTAGCTGCTCATCAAGTTCTTGCAGTCGGAGATAAAATTTGAAGTCATTCTCATGTTTGACGCCGTTCATGTTTTGTATCAACGTGGAATTCATTATTGAACCGTGCAAGACTTGTCTAGCAAGAATTTCGAGTTTTTAACTGACGCGGACCCCCGATGACAGATGGCACAATCCCATGTGCTTTTGTATTGATTGTCGTCGCAAGATGACTGTGTGGTATTTATCATGTAATTTTATATCTCCCCTTACAACTTATTGATCTATAAACTTTATGCTCACATGACCCTGGCCGGCC
>CM067358.1:23134076-23161576 GCA_034190875.2 Urechis unicinctus | reverse complement strand
GTCGATTGTAAAATTCTGGTCGCTTGCGCTACAAAAATGTGAACTCGAAACCCCTTAACAATGTGGGTCTGATTATGTTGTTTCACATTGCGGATGATCGATATGCGCACACAGCCTAGAGGCAGTCATGTGCTAAGGGAGATTAATGTTGATATTAGCCAAGTGTTGTCAAAAGGGAGTGGCACCTATGTTTGGGAGTCCCTACACATGCAATTACGAGTGCTATTTAGCGTAATGCACTCATGAGCCCCCACCCGGCTCTGAGCGAAAACAGGGACGCTTGACTGCATTTTATTCAAATTGTGGATTCATTGCCGCGCTTCTAGATGATCCATAACATAAATATCTAGCAACTTCATGCTTTATAGTCAAATTGTTTATGAGGCGATGACTAACTACCCCAGGTTGCTGTTAAGAACAATGCACACATTTCCTTCTTTTCAACGCCACTTTCATACACATCTTTACGAAAATTGTTAATTGTTGGCGTCCTGTGATGTTCAAAACTGCGGGATACTCGATATATAATTGTGGCCATTGCGTTGGATAGCATATCTACAATACTGAATATATATAACAATATCACCGTCCACCGTCCGACAGGTACCTACTAAAGGGGCATACAACTATTGAGACTGCATAGATGCTCGTCTACTTAACAATCAGCACATCTTTACCTACAAGCTTAAGTCATGGACAAGCTGAAAGCGGCCACTATTCTCTTCATTTTCAATGTCTAATTATGAGCGTCGTGTTGATGAGAGGAGTATCATGTCAGTCCTATATTTCGCCTTTCATTTCCCTGTTCGTTTAATACATCTTGCACCAATGTGTTGTTTACAATATTATCATCCTTGGCACGCGCGTCATATGCGCAGTCTACAAAGCAAGCTATATTCATGAATTACATAATGTCCTGAATTGATTTTTGTTAACTGTATAACCATCAAGGGAATTGTACAACCGGGTGACGTAAAATAGACTATTTCCTAGGATGGCGTTCTAAGAAACAGATATTAGCTGTTTTATAACAAGTTAAGTTTTATGTTTTGTTACATACTTGCTTAAATGAACATTTTGCTTGGCATTCAAATTAAAATTCAGCAGTATCACGTGAACATCTTGTATCAGCTGTTACAGAAGCAAACATGAGCTCTTACTAAAGTAGTATGCTTACAGGGGCAAATGTGGTTGTTTTAGCTCAAACAAAAATATAGCAAACATTCGCCACGTTATTCCCACAATGCATCACGTATTCCATGCTCCACACGATAATTGCATTTCCTCAGCTACAAACGATGCATATTTTTGAGTTGTGATTACATTTAGGTTAGGCTCTTAAAAGTCGTTCTCGCCGTTAAGTGCATCGATTTTGCAAAATATTAAACCACTCGCCTTTGACGATTGATATTGTTGACAACAGCATGTGTGGGTTAGCTGGGGGGAACTAGATATGCGATGGTGCGCAAGTGATATTTGCAGTCAGATTTGCAGCTGTAGTGAATGGCATATCCACAGGCAACACAAGAGTAATCTCGGAGGAACGGTCGAGGAAACCTAGTAAGTGACACGAATGTGTCCACCATCGCTAAATAATGACGCGTTATTTTCACGATACAATGACGGTGTCTTGTTTCACCCACTATATGCAACAAAGAAGCAGTCAATGATGGTGCCATTCTGTAGGTGCAATAGTCGTTTTTGTCAGATTGAAACATGGCACCCTGTGATAACTCAAGGGATTGTCACGTGCGCACCGATTTTAAATTGCTATTTAATTAATGTACAATTACAAGGTCGTTTTATGAATAAGGCTTGATGTGTGCATCAATGTTTATTCATATGCATTTCAGAACACCATTTTGTTATTCTGTGTTCTCTGCCTGTTTATAATGTTCTAAGCAATCATATAATGGCCTGATCGCCGCGATATGGAAATTTCCATCTTTACCATTAATGATTAAAATATAGTGAACAAAAATCCTCACATATCGAGATGAGCTTTCAGGACAATTTACACCCATCTCGTGCAGTCATATATCTGTCAGACTGTTTGATACAAGAGATAGTAGTTACTTCAGTATGGAGATTGATATGGCTGAAAACGCCAATGTTACGATAGCAGATGATGATCAATTGCTCATACCATAAATTGCGATTTTCAGTTATATATGTGCTCTTTACTGTCATTTCCGTCGTGCCAACCTATTGCTAAAATAAAACTTTAAGAGAATGAACAAGACACTTGTATTTATGTTTCATTAAATAAATATAACACTCAACCACAAGAATCATAAATTATAGGGTTGTCACCGCTTTTGATAAAATTCAAAGATTAGCCCACGATGATATTTATCAATGACCACCATTAGCAACTGAATCCATTATCGCCCACAAAATAAATGAAAAATTAGAAGGCAAGTGGATTGAGGGATTTGGATTTCGTCTGATTAGAAAAATGAAGTGTTAGTCGTCCCTCTCTTTCAAAGTCATGTGACTGCCATGCAGGGCGGTTAGCTATTGGCCACGCCAATCACGTGAACAACATATGAATGTGGTGCGCGGGATAGCCACAAACATTATGATATTTTTCAATCGTTATGTCGTAAAAACGAGAAGCAAACATGGAAAGCGTGATTAGTGTCAAGGCATGAATGTCACCATAAAAACAATTTATTTATAGGCTGATAAATGTGTATTTTGGGGGTTATGTTCTATTGTTGAAGCGAAAAGCTTTTGTTTAAGGCAAGAGGGAGGTGCGGTATATTTAGTCTGCTGGTCATTACTTAAAAACATAGATAACAATACGGTGTGTGGATAGCTTTCGCCATTAGGACTGGAAGATGTGGCTTTGGACACTTCTAGGTATGGCGGCCAAATTCATGAGGTTTAGCGGCTTTACGTTAATCCAACAGCATGTCTCATTGCAAGCTGATATAATACAACATCGGGATTCAACAACACATCGTTGTTTGGTCATGTCATGTCATGTTGTATGAGCAATACATTTGCTGAATCATAAGTAGAATCCAATACCTTTTGGGTAATCATGTTGTAGTTATTTCTGGAGTCAAACGGCTATCCATACCTTGGCAAAATCAATGAGCTGGACTGAATGTACGTCTTTTCCATTTGACATATGTTTTTGAGCGCATTGCATTGAATGCTTGGCGCAGACGATCTCGTCAGGGCACCCGGGTCATAATTGTTATATTATAACACCGTTCTGGATGCTGACTTGAGAAATGTTGCTAATCATCACTTTCGAATGGCCAAAGAAGAAGGAAATCTTATTGCACTGGCAAGTAGATGGCGAATTGACAAATAGTGTATGAAGTCGATCACTGATGGATGATGTTCTGAGATGCATTGTTTTGTTATGTATAGAAACAATGGAATAAGTGTTAGCTCCTCGGTTTAAAGCAATTGTAATTATAAAATGGATGTACGAAAAAGAGCGATCTGGATAACGAGCTTGTCTTATCATATTGTCACGTATGCTATACAATGCAACAAGTATGCATCCTTCCTGCAAGTCTTGATGTTAATGCAATAGCATGAACCTCAATGTGAGGTTCATTAATTACTATAATGTCACCCCACGAAGAGCTAATACCCATTTGAGACTTCTCCTGATCATTCAGGTAAAGCTTTATGTTAAGTCTCTGCGACGAATGCATTTAAGCTTAAGGCATTCCGTCTGGATCAATAATGATTATTGCTTCACAGCGTAAAATATTTTGCAGCAAGGAAATATTTTCATAACAGCGATGTTTTAAGAGCAGTGAGGTCAGCAATGGACTTTAATTTAGTATTAACTGGCCATCAGTGTTCAGATACCTTAATATGTACCATTAGGATTTTATATCTATTTCAGTTTATACAAAACGGTGAATCATCGGTAAATTAGGTAATGCTCAACGGCGCAAACGTTATCACACTTTATTGGAGTTACTTATAGTTTGCATTGTTATATTCAATGGCCTAAATTTTATTACGAATCAGATAAATAACCATCCAATCCATCTCACCAGATGGCAAAATGTTGCCAATAATCCATTTTATCAATCAAATCAATGATAGGCTTTGTGAGAGATTCTTATAAAGTACTATTTTAACTCCATAGAAAGTTTAGTGTTGCATAATCTGAATCAGTTGTCGCTTGTCTCCTAGCGGCACATCAATGTGAATGTGCTGATGCAATAATATTGATTTATCCGAAAATTGTTCCATTAATGAATTCCTTGAAATATATTTGTTGTCATTGATGTTGGACAAGCGGGGTGGTTTTGAAAGACGACGCGTAATTGTCACGATGGCCACATATCAAATATTCGCTATCGACTTCAGTCATATCTGACAAGCTTTGTTATTTACGCTAGAATGGGGCTGGTTATCGTAGACCAATCTGTCCGATGCTGATCTCATGTACCTCCCTCTGCTATTGCGTTAGCTTGCATTTCACATGTTTTTTTGGAACGGCCTTGAGTCATTATGCAGGTACCTTAAATAAATGAAAGATTGGGTAGAAAATAAGAGATTAGAAGCTCTATGTGCTGTACTATATGCCTCATGAATAGCGCAGCAAAACTATACCAGAAAGGTTTTCCACAAAGCTTGTCAGATGTCTTAAAAATAGATCTAACTGATGAACCTCTAAGATTGTCTAATCATTCTGCAAAAGAGACAAACAAAAATAGGATCATAGCTTAGGCTTTGTTAGTACACAAGTAGGCAATATATATCACTTGTCCTTATATAGTATTTGCTCGTTCCAGCAAAAATCAATATACCAGCGGCATAGTAAAACAAATGTATAAGTCATGTTAACTGTGAATGGTATAGTTTACACTCCGTGTTCCCATGTACCGTCACCTATTTTTGGCACTTAGTGATTGTTAGGGAGGTAATTGCACTGCGAGTAAGTCCCCACAGACAAAGCATCATAACGTCCTGTCACTTGCATTATTACCTGCTTTGACCTTGCCTTATATTAATAAACAATCAACATCGAATTATTTGAAGAAGCAACTGGGTATCTTGCAAGTTGATATAAATATAATCACGGTGTATTTTTATTGCTTTTGTTGGTTTAAGAGATGAAGCAGAGTTGCTTTCTCATGTGTTCTCATGTGTTCAACCGCTTTTGAAAGACAATAATGTGTCACACGTGAATACTAAATGGCTTATGATAATAGAACACCTTGATAGGTACGGAATCTGAGCTGTTCATATAAACCCCAGAACTCCAATGTTCAAGAAAATGAAATATCCTTGATAACTTTTCAAAAATGTCTATCTGCTCACTATTTACAAGTGCTTAAAGGCTGAATGATTTACACCTAATATCGTTAGAAAACTGTGCGATACAATCGAGTTGGTTCTTGAAACTGTTTAATGAGCTGGTGTTGATTGGCAAGTGTTCGCTCCGAATAAATCAGGGATTTTACGCAATTCGATCGTTGTACATACTATAAAATGCGAGTAAAATAGTGACGCTTGGGTGGAAATTAGCGCCATAACTAGGCTCTACCATTTACAATGGCATAAATGAAATATGATTATGGTATCAAACCCAACATTGCTTCATTATGAGCTCATGAATAAAGTTGACAATGATAAAGGATGAATTATAATAGTAGCAACCTCTATGCAAAAGCATCGACTGCAGAACATAAACATTATTCCGTGGTAATTGACGTTTATATACGTTTGCCAATTCATATAATCCAACGCCTTTTAGATTATTATCCGGTATAATAGTAATAGTGATCTCTAGGACTTCTCCATTTGACATATGGTTTTGATCAGTGTGCCGTGATTGCTAGTCACGGAGCATCTCGTCAGGGCATCCGGGTCATGTTGGTTACGGAGCATCTCGTCAGGGCATCCGGGTCATGATGGTTACGATAATAGGCGCCGCTTGTTCATAAATGATGCAGAAAATGGCAAGTATTAAATTAGGAATTAAGCCGATATCTGAAGGATTGTGCAACAAGATACATTATTATGCAATGTATAGAACTACTATAATATAAATAGCTCCTCGTGTTAATTGGAGAATACACAGTCATTGTAGGCAGAGTAAGGAAATGTATGCGTTGAATGCACGGAAAAGAACGATCTGTCAATAGGCCGCCAATTCTAGCTTATCTTGCGTAACACGGGTTTCAGCATCATCATGACATGCATTAACACTAAGCACGCCCACAACCCGGTATTCATAGCGTTTGTCTTGTTATGGTGTCACGTACACATGGCAATCTGCGATGAATATGGTGTGCTCATTTGTAAGCATGACATATCGACTACCGAGTTTCGAGTGCATGGGCTGTGATTGAAGAACAGGGAAATTCATGGGCCTTAATTGACGAAACACGATCGATATGGACTGTGATTTTCGAGATAGGATCGGCAGTCATAATACATGCAACCGATGTGGTTGCCACGTACTAGCTGTAAATCATTAGAAATCTCCCTTCACATAAGCATAGGGCCTTACGTTAACTGTTGAATCAGGAGTCTGAAGCATAGTCATCGCGTTTATATCTATAAGCATGAATTAAACCCTTGCCTTAGCCAGTTATTGCTTCGGTTAGACAGCCTCTCATATAATCATTTACTCACTTGCCTTTGGTTGAGGGATGAATCAGAGTTGTTTTGCCATGTCAAGGACTTTTGTATTATCACAACTCATACAAGATGGCTGTGGCATTATCGCAAGAGACCTCTCTTTGTAAAATGTTAGCCCTTTTCTGAAGACAATACTAAGCCGCACTGGCGTTTTTTTTGTTTATGATGGTGGATGGACAGCAGGCCATGTAACTACTGGGGCGCGAATGTTATTTATCATAATCTGTCTTTATATCTCAAGATACTGGCATTGGAATGGATGTTTATTGTCATTTTGAATGCCTAAAAGTGCAGTGAATCGTTTGGCACGCTACAATACCGGTAAGTTTAAACATTGCATAATATCTATATGATCGTCAGCATGAATGTTCATTTGCCGCCTTGTGCGTGCGATGAAGAACACAACATTGGGATCAGGTCCGAAAGATATTGACTATTGGCTCGAAAGAAGGTCGCCGGGGGGTTTCAGAGTTGAGGTGGTGCGGGGACGTCATGGTGGCTAGGGTACGAGAGAATACTGACAGAACATCTACAGCTGACGGTGTTCGTTTATGGACATTCGGCAAATTTTTTTATTGTCGCATTCATTTTAGCGGATATATTATTTAGCTGGCAGTATTAGAATGCCACATGGAAAGGGTGTGAATGATCCAAGGACGATCGGTATCCCATTAATTTCCTGCTTCGTAGTTGTATTATTTAGCTGATTACATAATGCTGTACACAAGCGAGAAAAGGACATAAGTGCTATATAAACGTTATCATTTCACCTTGCATTTCTCCAAAGGATGGGGCGATTAATAAAAATTATTCAATTTACGTAGATATAATTTAATATTTGAGCCAATTAAATATGTTTTGGGCTGGTGCATTTCGGAAACTCACATAAGCTTTGAGGGAATGACCTATCCTGCCCAATACGTTGCTGTGGGAGTCATCAGGTGCGATGCACACATTACCCTACTACGACTGTTGCCATCTTCTCATATTAAGATAAGTGTACAGGCAAATAAAATTAGAATAACAGCCTAAGCACTGGGAGTACACAAATGGGCCTTATATAGACTCATTATTTGCCATCTTCTGCAGCAATAAACATACCGATATACTAAAGAAAACTTGTTTGCCATGCGAACTGTGAATTGGGTATGGTTGTACATTCACAAAAGCGCGGTGGGGTGTAACTTACACGAGCTCCGCCTAACATCGTACGGATGGTACATGATGAAAAAAAGAATATAGAACAAATATTGCTCATCAAAAGATAAACAATGGGTGAAATATATATTTTGTAATAATTGGAGCCGAGGCGGTTTGCCCTGATAAACCCCGAACTTTAATGATGTTGCAAAGTGTTAACAGCGCACGAACTAATCTATAATATAACCGAGCAGCCAATGGCATGTGTAGTTATTGTTCACCTGCGGTTGGGTTAAGGTTGTAGCGAGGGAGAAAGCAGTCAAGAAACTCGGAAGGCAGTGTCTGTCTTCTCGGTAAGGCAATGAATAGATAAATTATTACATAAGACATTACATCTGAAGGGGTCAATCGTGGGCGAATAAACACGTGATAATCGCGTGTGTATTATGTTGACAGAAAACATACAGTGTCTTATTGAATGTATTCATGTCGATCAATGTGGGCGGCCAAAGAAGAAGTTGTACCCCAGGGGACCATGGCTGTCACTTGTTATTTACCAAGTAGCGCATGTTGCCGTCCGGACTAAATAATCTCGCTTCTGTTACTGCTCAAACACAATCACTAGGTTGATTCTAGGGATATTATAACAGTGACGTTTTAAGTGTGAATTTTAATTTATCATTTATTGCCATCAATGTTCAGCTACCTTAATATGCACCATTAGTAGTTGTTATTTCAACTATTACCCTAAACATATTATTTCCATATCAATCGCCATAAAACATCCCTTAACTGAACGATGTTCCAGACGGAAGCAATGATCACGTGAAGATATTAATGAGTTTCTTTGGATTCTGTCATAACGCAGGTTTTATTCGGCTCAATTGGATATAATTGCATATGTTGAAACAATACTTACATCCAGTTTATCATAATAATACACCTAATTATACCAGGACAGACCTGCATTTCACGGAGAGGTGCATTATTTTAGCCGAGAGCAAACCTAACTGTGAGCAGATATGACTCATCACGTTACATATGCGTTGAACGGTCCTGGCTTTGACAGCACATCAAATAGTGTATAGATTCGCTAAGAGCGCTCACTCAAGTCTCAGTCGGAGATAAAATGTGAAGACACCACCTGTTAGACGCCGTGTATTGCTTTGTCCCACGTGGAATTCTCTTATTGATTAGGAGCCATGGAAGCTTCGACAAGCAAGAATACTTCGTGTATTTAACTGACGCCGACCCCCGATGTCGGATCAACAATCCCATGTGCTTTTGTTAATTTCATAATATCGTCGCCTGATGACTGTGTGGTATTTCATGTAATTTTATAATCCCCTTACAACTTATTGGATCTATAAACTTTATGCTCACATGACCCTGGCCAGCCAACAAATGTTAATGTCTACCCCCGGCCAATTCCCTCGCTCTAGAAGGTTGTTGATTATCTAATATCACCATCTACAGCGCGGACATTACACATCAAGAATAGTAAGTGGCGCGGACGCTGTGAGAGGCGAACTATTTTCGATAGGTCTACCCGGGCAATATATCAAGTTGACATTTATTTCATGATGTAGTTGTCATTTTCGCCTGTGTCACACGTGTTTTGGCAGCGGAAAGGCTCTGCGAAATGACATTTCCCCTACTCTCATCGATAGCAGTGACGTCAACCCAGTATTCCCATGTATGTTCTTATGTTATACCACGGTAGAGCCACTTAACGATTGCAGTGTATTAAATTAGCGATGCGATCACCACAGAGCCACTCGAAGTGAACCCTCTAAGCTAAGCTATACACTATTTCAGCACATTCCCAATTGATTTCGTTACCATGTCCTTATTAACTTATTTGAAATTTCTTTATGAAGTGAAGCCGATTTGCTATCATAAAAGAACGCAATACTATTAATTGAAATGCCTTAATTGTAAGGAAGATGAGACCGCGTCAAATATGGAAAAGGTAAAAGGAAGTGAATAATGTTTTGCTCACCAAATTAAAGACAGGAAACCCTACAAGTTTGAACTAGCTGATGTGAGCTGATTAACTTACCTAATTTGCGCCATTGTGTCATGCAAAAGGAAGTCAATATTCAATGGTGCATATGGATAAATAGAGATGCTGCAGATATACTATTAATTCCATTCACACGACTCAGTTGCTTTTTCTAGCATCCTTAAGCATTACTTGCATTGCACAATATCAGAATTGTTTGTATAGGCATCCTTAGCTGCATGTTTTAAACTGGGTAGTCATTGGTGCTTTTCTAGTTGGATTAGTATCATAATGGTATTGTAGGAAATGCAGTCTTTTCAACTTTAAACCTGAACGGTGGAATCTTCATTCAATGAGACGGGTTATTTATAGCTATGTGCCCCTTTCCACGATCGGTCGTAGTGCATGTGAAGTTATTATTGTGCTATAATAATGAAACCTCTTATGTTATCTGAACATTGCATTTTTACTTAGTGTACAGTCCACATGCGTAAATCTCGGTTGGACTCCAAACGCCTTGTACATTTTTGGTATCTTCAAACAGGTATATGCTGTCTATCATATATTTATCGAACGTAATAGTGTTTGTCTTTTTTATAGACATCTAGCTGCTGATCGTTTCTTGCATGCGGAATAACGATGTCCGTCATTCTCATTGTTTGGCAGGTTCATGTTCATGTATCAACGGTCTTGTCATTATTGAACCGTCTAAGACTTGTCTAGGCTTTGAGTGAATACCTAATCGCATTTCGAAGACAGAACAATATAGAGCAAGCACTCTATTGTGGTTGCATAGCACCACTGTCTGACGATCCTCGATGGGGTGCCGTCATTTAGTTATGCAAAAGTGTAATTGAAGCTGTCTCATCAATATTCGAACGACAGATACCTTACTTATTAATATATCGCTGCATGAAAAAGTAATTGAAAATTGAAATGATATCTACCCATTAGCAACCATACACACTGTGCAAGATAAGCAGTATTAATATATTCCTCGCACAAACATGCGAGTGAAGGTTCACAATGGAGTGTGTCTCTACAGAACATAAAGGCAGCTAATTAGCAACCGAGCCCATGGTTCACACGCGAATACACATGTATTTGTATGTATGTATGTATGATATGTAGACTGTATGTAATCATATGTAGGTATGTATGTATGCCATGTATGTATTGTATGTATGTACTGCATTAACATTTATCACTGTTCAGATATCATATCTTGATATGTATGTATTGCCGGCCTGTATGTATGTATGTACTGTATGTATGTATGTATGTATGTATATAATGTATGTATTATATGGTAGTGTATGTATGTATGTATGTATGTATGTATGTATGTATGTATGTATGTATGTATGTCAGTATGTATGTATGTCTGTATGTATGTATGTATGTATGTATGTATGTATGTATGTATGTATGTATGTATGTATGTATGTATGTCTGTCTGTATGGTTGTATGTCTAGTATGTATGTATGTATGTATGTATGTATAATGTATGTATGTAGTATGTATGTATGTATGTATGTATGTATGTATGTATGTGTATGTATGTATGTATGTATGTATGTATGTATGTATGTATGTATGTATGTATGTATGTATGTATGTATGTATGTATGTATGTATGTATGTATGTATGTATGTATGTATGTATGTATGTATGTATGTATGTATGTATGTATGTATGTATGTATGTATGTATGTATGTATGTATGTATGTATGTAGTGTATGTATGTATGTATGTATGTATGTATGTATGTATGTATGTATGTATGTATGTATGTATGTATGTATGTACCGATAACAATATTGCATGTGTATATTAGTATGTATGTATGTATGTATGTATGTATGTATGTATGTATGTATGTATGTATGTATGTATGTATGTATGTATGTATGTATGTATGTATGTATGTATGTGTGTGTGCATGTGTGTGTATGTATGTATGTATGTATGTATGTATGTATGTATGTATGTATGTATGTATGTATGTATGTATGTATGTATGTATGTATGTATGTATGTATGTATGTATGTATGTATGTATGTATGTATGTATGTATGTATGCATGTATGCATGCATGTATGCATGTCTGAAGTGTGAAGTTGCAGAAATATCACACCGCTGATAGCACATTCCAGTTCAAGTCACGTAATATGTGAGATATATGGGTTGACAAACTCATACAACTTAATTGCCATCCATTATGTTTGCTGAAAGATTCCGATATTGAACTAACAAAACATTACGACAATGATTAAAACCACTGAAATATGCATAATATTATTCAATAGAAATAGTGATATTTATATATATATATATATGTATATATATATGTATGTATATATATATATATATATGTATATATGTATGTATGTATGTATGTATATATATATATATGTATATATATGTATATATATATATGTGTATGTATGTATATGTATGTATGTATGTATATATATATATATATATATATATATATATATATGTATATATATATGTATATATATATATATATATATGTATGTATGTATATATATATATATATATATGTACATATGTATATATGTACATGTATGTATATATATATGTATAAATGCAAATATATATATATTTTCATATATATATATATATATATATTTACATATATATTTATATCTATATATTCATATATATATATAGTTAAGTATATATGTTTATATATACATAAATATATATATATTAGGAGAATTAGCAGTGGTAGTAGCGGTAGTAATAGTAGTAGTAGTAGTAGTAGTAGTAGTAGTAGTAGTAGTAGTAGTAGTAGTAGTAGTAGTAGAAGTGGTAGTAGTAGAAGTAGTAGTAGTAGTATTAGTAGTAGAATTAATCTACTTACCTTACATAAAATTGCTGCATGCATTAAATGTTCTGTAAATTTCTTTAAACTATTAAGTACCATCATGCCGCTTGGTTATTATTGTTTTATAATAGTAAGTTGCAAATCAATAATTCTTGAGCACTGGTCCTTTCCACGTACGCATACAAACAGTAACGTTGATTTAAATATTTACTCTGGTGGAATCCCCCATGTCTATCATGTAAGCCGATGAGTAATACGACCTCTTTTTGTAGAAACCTACTATTCAAAGATTAGTCAGGTACACATTAAAGTGAACTATGTGGTGAGTATGTATGCAGTAACTGAGCACAACCGATCATGCATCAGTTGGTTCGAGCTTCACTAATTGCTTGGATAAACTCAGAAGAATGGTCGAAAGGATTCTAGAAGATAAATCTAAAGACGTCGGGCTATTTGTAAAATGCAATGGGATTGCGTGGCAACCAGTTCGGCGTTTGTAGACAATATCATTACGTTCGCGGGGTGCAAACGAAGCTCATCTCTTGAAATAGTTTTAATGTAATAACAGACTGTGCGTTTCGATCAACGTTGTAGTGCTCGTGCGATCTGCAAGCAAATATCCAACTATATATTTAATTTTGTACAAGATTTAAACTGATTTACAGCACAATTGTATTGCGCTACGGTTTTATAACGGCTATTATATGCCATAATAGAGCTTCTGTATATTGTAACTGAAAGCATTGTGCATTGTTTTTACAATGCTAATTGCTCTTATGAACCATTAGGTGACGCTTATTCCTACACATTTCAGGCACGTCACCATGGACAAAGATATGATTTTCCCACTCGCAATTATCTACTGTATTCACACGGGTCATTGATAGTAAAATTTGCTGGACATAATCGACAAAAATGAACATCATAGAGAAACAAGTATAGTTGCTCTACGCAGACACATTGCCTTCATATAATATTGATCATGTGCAGTATAATTTGTTTATTTTATCGATGAAACAGACACTCACAAGCGCGGGGTTCCATTTACCATAGAATGAAGCTGATACCTTTAGTACACCCGTCATTGCGATGGTCTTGTTAGGCATTAGTTGTATGCCTCAGTATAAAGAACGATCGATTTGCAAGTTTTCACACTACAATAAATTCCGTGGTACGCTGTTTTGCTTTTATCACATAACATAAAACAGTTTGTCTATTTATTGGTCAATTTATCCTCATGTTGCTCTTGTGCAAGTCACAAGGCAATGTGACAGAAGGTTAATGAAAAAGGATTCAATGATATGGCATTCAATACACTTCAAATTGTAATTTGTTGAAAATATCCCTGTCTGCCCAAAGGACATTAAAAGGTGGTGCGGTGTCATTGAACTTCTCTTAGTATATCACATTGTGCCTAAATTAAAATATAGCCTCAAATCAATAGCAATATGCAGATGCAGTGTTGGCCTCAATATAAACCAGTTAAGGTGAATAATCTGACGGAATGAATAGGCTTTGGTTGGATGCTGTCACATGTGCAGCTGCAGTGAATGGCGGATCAACAGGCAACACAAGAGCAATCTCAGAGGAATGGTGGAGGAAACCCAGTACGCGACATGGATGATTCTCCCCTCGCTGAATACTGACGTGTTATTTTCACGATACAATGATGGTGTCTTAACTCACCCAGTAAATGCAACAAAGAAACAGTCAATGATGCTGTCATTCCGTAGGTGCAATAGTTGTGTTTTTGTCAGTTTCATGAATGACACACTGTGACACCTCAAGGGAGTTGCAGATGCACGCCGACACTAAATTGCTATGAAATTTGTCCGCTTTCAATTTCGTTTATCAGTGTTTACAGCTCTGAATACTGTTATTGCGAAGTGAAATTGTTGAATGAGACTTGATGTGTGCATCAATGATTATTCGTATGCTTTTGAGTGCGCCATTATTTCGTTCTATACTGCTTGCATGTTAATAATAACCCGGCAATATTTTACGCAGTTTCTTAATAGGCTGGTTGTAATGATATGGAAAGTTTGGTTGTTTAGCAGTAATAATAAATATCAAGGTATTCTATAAACTAGAATCCTCCCACACCAAGCAGTGCCTTTAAGACAATTCACACCCATCTCATGCTCTCATACACCTATCACACTTTGTTATTAAAGTGATAAAAGTTACCTAATTATTGATACATATATTGTAATGGTCCTCTGTATGATGTCACAGTTTAATGAATGGTTACATACTTCCCTAAGCATAAAGGTGTGCCGGAAATTTTCCATAGCACTTGCATATCAGGTTATCTCATTATCCCCATTATGTAAATACATTTAAAATTATCAATCAGTATATATTATTTTAACGATTGAAAGAATACAGCATTTGAGCGTGTGGTAATAGTTGTTTGCATGGCGTTTTAATGAAACCTCCCACTAACTAGTGTGTCCTATCCAGCGTGCCGGTTTGGAGCCAGTAATTGCTATAAACAGGAATGCTTGACTGCATTTTGATAGAATTATTCATTGCGGCGCATCTAGCCAATTGCATAGCAAATCTTCATATCAGATTTTGCTGGGATGACTATCTCTAAAACCCCAACGCATAATAGCTAAAAACAACAATAGGGCAGAGGCAGACACTAAAACTTTGTCGATTGTAAAATTCTGGTCGCTTGCGCTACAAAAATGTTAACTCGAAACCCCTTAACAATGTGGGTCTGATTATGTTGTTTCACATTGCGGATGATCGATATGCGCACACAGCCTGGAGGCAGTCATGTGCTAAGGGAGATTAATGTTGATATTAGCCAAGTGTTGTCAAAGGGGAGTGGCACGCTATGTTTGGGAGTCCCCACACATGCAATTACGAGTGCTATTTAGAGTAATGCACTCATGAGCCCCCACCCGGCTCTGAGCGAAAACAGGGACGCTTGACTGCATTTTATTCAAATTGTGGATTCATTGCCGCGCTTCTAGATGATCCATAACATAAATATCTCGCAACTTCATGCTTTATAGTCAAATTGTTTATGAGGCGATGACTAACTACCCCAGGTTGCTGTTAAGAACAATGCACACATTTCCTTCTTTTCAATGCCACTTTCATACACATCTTTACGAAAATTGTTAATTGTTGGCGTCCTGTGATGTTCAAAACTGCGGGATACTCGATATATAATTGTGGCCATTGCGTTGGATAGCATATCTACAATACTGAATATATATAACAATATCACCGTCCGACAGGTACCTACTAAAGGGGCATACAACTATTGAGACTGCATAGATGCTCGTCTACTTAACAATCAGCACATCTTTACCTACAAGCTTAAGTCATGGACAAGTAGAAAGCAGCCACTATTCTCTTCATTTTCAATGTCTAATTATGAGCGTCGTGTTGATGAGAGGAATATCATGTCAGTCCTATATTTCGCCTTTTATTTCCCTGTTCGCTTAATACATCTTGCACCAATGTGTTGTTTACAATATTATCATCCTTGGCACGCGCGTCATATGCGCAGTCTACAAAGCAAGCTATATTCATGAATTACATAATGTCCTGAATTGATTTTTGTTAACTGTATAACCATCAAGGGAATTGTACAACCGGGTGACGTAAAATAGACTATTTCCTAGGATGGCATTCTAAGAAACAGATATTAGCTGTTTTATAACAAGTTAAGTTTTATGTTTTGTTACATACTTGCTTAAATGAACATTTTGCTTGGCATTCAAATTAAAATTCAGCAGTATCACGTGAACATCTTGTATCAGCTGAAAACTCGGTCTGTGAAAATGTTACAGAAGCAAACATGAGCTCTTACTAAAGTAGTATGCTTACAGGGGCAAATGTGGTTGTTTTAGCTCAAACAAAAATATAGCAAACATTTGCCACGTTATTCCCACAATGCATCACGTATTCCATGCTCCACACGATAATTGCATTTCCTCAGCTACAAACGATGCATATTTTTGAGTTGTGATTACATTTGGGTTAGGCTCTTAAAAGTCGTTCTCGCCGTTAAGTGCATCGATTTTGCAAAATATTAAACCACTCGCCTTTGACGATTGATATTGTTGACAACAGCATGTGTGGGTTAGCTGGGGGAACTAGATATGCGGTGGTGCGCAAGTGATATTTGCAGTCAGATTTGCAGCTGTAGTGAATGGCATATCCACAGGCAACACAAGAGTAATCTCGGAGGAACGGTCGAGGAAACCTAGTAAGTGACACGAATGAGTCCACCATCGCTAAATAATGACGCGTTATTTTCACGATACAATGACGGTGTCTTGTTTCACCCACTATATGCAACAAAGAAGCAGTCAATGATGGTGCCATTCTGTAGGTGCAATAGTCGTTTTTGTCAGATTGAAACATGGCACCCTGTGATAACTCAAGGGATTGTCACGTGCACACCGATTTTAAATTGCTATTTAATTAATGTACAATTACAAGGTTGTTTCATGAATAAGGCTTGATGTGTGCATCAATGTTTATTCATATGCATTTCAGAACACCATTTTGTTATTCTGTGTTCTCTGCCTGTTTATAATGTTCTACGCAATCATTAAATGGCCTGATCGCCGCGATATGGAAATTTCCATCTTTACCTTTAATGATTAAAATATAGTTATACTATGAACAAAAATCCTCACATATCGAGAAGTGCTTTCAGGACAATTTACACCCATCTCGTGCAGTCATATATCTGTCAGACTGTTTGATACAAGAGATAGTAGTTACTTCAGTATGGAGATTGATATGGCTGATAACGCCAATGTTACGATAGCACATGATGATCAATTGCTCATACCATAAATTGCGATTTTCAATTATAGAGGTGCTCTTTACTGTCATTTCCATCGTGCCAACCTATCGCTGAAATAAAACTTTAAGAGAATGAACAAGACACTTGTATTTATGTTTCAAGGCATGAATGTCACCATAAAAATAACACTCAACCACAGAATCATAAATTGTATAGGGGGTCACCGCTTTTTGATAAAATTCAAAGATTAGCCCACGATGATATTTATCAATGACCACCATTAGCAACTGAATCCATTATCGCCCACAAAATAAATGAAAAATTAGAAGGCAAGTGGATTGAGGGATTTGGATTTCGTCTGATTAGAAAATGAGAAGTGTTAGTCGTCCCTCTCTTTCAAAGTCATGTGACTGCCATGCAGGGCGGTAAGCTATTGGCCACGCCAATCACGTGAACAACATATGAATGTGGTGCGCGGAATAGCCACAAACATTATGAAATTTTCCAATCGTTATGTCGTAAAAACGAGAAGCAAACATGGAAAGCGTGATAAGTGTCAAGGCATGAATGTCACCATAAAAACAATTTATTTATAGGCTGATTAAATGTGTATTTCGGGGGTTATGTTCTATTGTTGAAGCGAAAAGCTTTTGTTTAAGGCAAGAGGGAGGTGCGGTATATTTAGTCTGGTGGTGATTACTTTTATAACATAAATAACAATACGGTGTGTGGATAGCATTCGCCATTAGGACTGGTAGATGTGGCTTTGGACACTTCTAGGTATGACGGCCATATTCATGAGGTTTAGCGGCTTTACGTTAATCCAACAGCATGTCTCATTGCAAGCTGATATAATACGACATCGGGATTCAACAACACATCGTTGTTTGGTGATGTCATGTCGCCTTCTGAACGTGGTTCTAGCTGTATTATGAGCAATACATTTGCTGAATCATAAGTACAATCCAATACCTTTTGGGTAATCATGTTGTAGTTATTTCTGGAGTCAAACGGCTATCCCTACCTTGGCAAAATCAATGAGCTAGACTGCAGAATGTACGTCTTTTCCATTTGACATATGTTTTTGAGCGCATTGCATTGAATGCTTGACGCAGACGATCTCGTCAGGGCATCCGGGTCATAATTGTTATATTATAACACCGTTCTGGATGCTGACTTGAGAAATGTTGCTAATCATCACTTTCGAATGGCCAAAGAAGAAGGAAATCTTATTGCACTGGCAAGTAGATGGCGAATTGACAAATAGTGTATGAAGTCGATCACTGATGGATGATGTTCTGAGATGCATTGTTTTGTTATGTATAGAAACAATGGAATAAGTGTTAGCTCCTCGGTTTAAAGCAATTGTAATTAGAAAATGGATGTACGAAAAAGAGCGATCTGGATAACGAGCTGTCTGAGTCATCATTGTCACGTATGGATACAATGCAACAAGTATGCATTTCTTCATGCATGCCATGTTAAACCAGGAGCCCATGGAGTTTTGTTTAGCATTGCAAGTACAAAAGGTTTGAGGCATGCAACATGTTGATTAGGGTCAATGTACAATCAAATGGCCATTCTTAAGTTTCCACGCCTGTACCAACTCTAGGGGGAGCCACTCAAAATATCCCAAATTTAGATTTAATTAGCATAACTGAGTACATGTATGAAACCAATGATAAAATGTTCATTTTTAGGGTCTAAATAAAGATCCATCTTTCTTAACCCTCAACTCCTGTACTTAATCCATTTAAGAAAGCCACTAATTAGCGCTAATTAGCAATTTAATTAACATAATTGAGTACATCAACGAAACCTTCGCTAATGAATTTGGTAGGTTCCACCAACTAAGAAAAGTGGATTCTTAAGTGCCAAAACCTGTACCGTGACCCCTTAAAAAGGGGTCAAAGGTCAGGGTCAGTTCAACCAGGGCTACAATTAGCATAACTGAGTACATGTATGAAACCAATGCTGAAATGTTCATTTTTTTAGGTTGTAAATGAAGATCCATCTTTTCTTAACCTGCAACTCCTGTACTTAATCCATTTAAGAAAGCCACTAATTAGCGCTAATTAGCAATTTAATTAGCATAATTGAGTACATCAACGAAACCTTCGCTAATGAATTTGGTAGGTTCACCCAACTAAGAAAAGTGGATTCTGTACCGTGACCCCTTAAGAAGGGGTCAAAGGGGAAGATCGAAAGAACTCGACAGTTTTGTGTTCAGGTACATAGATTTTAATCAAAAATTCTAGTATCTATGATTTTTTTTACTGAAAAGACAAACAATGAGAAACTACATCACTAGTGACTCATGCAACATACTGTAAGTTGTTGGACTTGCTGATCGATTTTGACCATAATGAAGGGTGATTGGGGTATACACACACATGAAGTGACTTCCTGAAATAGAGAGACTTGCAACTCCCATGCTAATGACTGAATTCTTGTCCCCTTAAAACATTTTGCAAAGAAACTTACATGCATGTTTTGATTGCATTGACAGACTATGGAGTAATATGCCAATTTCTGCTTTTCAGTTTGAAATTAAATTCTCAATGATTCGAAATTTCAACCAGAAAAATGCAGAAATTCGCCTTATTTTCTTCATTGCAGGCCGAGCTGATTCCACAGTGTTGATTAGCAATGCACCATATTTTGAATATTAACCCAAACATTATCCAGTTACATACATGCTACATCGAATTTATTGTCTTTAGAAAAATTTGGCTATATACATATTGTAGGCCTATGTCTTCAACAAACAGGAGAACTGGGCATGCAGTGCTCATCACCAGTACAGAGAAACATCTCAAGTGCTTCATCTACATAATTGTACTCATTTTAAGTTGGGTAAATAGTGTATATTTAAAGTAAGGTCTATGCAAAAAGACAATGATTGTGGCATACAAAGTAACGAAAAGAATTATTCCATTTTCCCCAAATATCACTAGGAAGGCAAGCATTTCCCTGAAACATCATTTTTTATCACTGAGTTTCCTTTTGGTTGAATGCGGTCAAAGCAAATGATGCAAAGCCATGCTTCTGAAATACACGGCTAGCCTCATCATTAAGAACTACAGATTATTTTTTGTGTATCATGAATGTAAATAACGAGCAATTTAGCTGCCATTGCAGGGGTCAAAGTGGAACAAGGTGTTAAAGGTCACAGGCAGCATAAGGTTTTTCCCCACTTGCACCTAATCCTCTTCTTCTGTCCAGCCTGACTCATCATCAGAAGAGATTGTCATGTCTACATCTTCAGCGTTTTCATCATCATCATTGACGACCTCGCCTTGTTCCGGAATAAGGGTACCTGGCATCTGGGGTCCTTCATGCCATATTGGCATGTAACACCCATTTTCGAGATCCCAACCATTTGATGCATCTGGGTGTTGTTGGATTTCACCAGAATCTGCCTTTGCCCACATTTGTGCAACAAATGCAGCTCGTTTCAAATGCACATTCAGCTCTGCCTCACAAGGGGGAATGGCACTAGCATTTATTCCTTTCAACTTTTCCAATGGATTCTTTGACAAGGACTATGTTCATTTAATGTCAACTTGGTGTTTTCCTTGGAGTAAGGGGCATCAAATCAGAAACATTAGGCCTTGATGAAATATTACACATTATGTACTCACCTTTCGCAACTGTTTAAAATCACAAATGGAGTTGGAAGTCTTCATCGTTATCTATCGAGGAAATTTGGCAAGAAAATTGCGGACACAGTTTCATAGGACACAAGTGTTCTCCACATAAAACCATCCAGATGCACTGACCACACATTTCCAATGTTTATCTTTAGCTGGCACTGGCTCCAATACAGTATGGATTCATAATTATGCTACATTTAAGTCATCCTGGCCCCCAGTCCTCTCACTGTTCATGCCTCTGTTACTCCAGTTTCAGCCCTGGCCAATCCCACGCCAATCGGTGAACTGACAGCCGGGGATACTAAATGTGTCCAATCAGAGCGCTCATCGCTCAATTACTGCATAAATATCAGAGTTGTACTAACAAGGGGAGGGCACCTCAAGATAAACAATGTTGCGATGGCCGTATTAGAGTCATCATCGTGTAACTGATAGGTTGTTATTTTTAGACCTGACAATGTTATACAAGGAAGCATCGATGTTTGTAGCTATTCCATCCATGGTACTTCTCCATTTGTTATTTATATATACTGCGCTCATTTCTGGGATTAGTGAGCGATATTTGTACATGGTTACGATGAAAACAGAATATTGTAATAAATGGATGTAATAGGTGGCTTTTGGTGGATATTTCATTGCATCTTTGAAGGTAGAAATTATGAAGGATGTCATCGGGCCAGTGGACAATAGCAATTTATGGATCAACAATACAAGTTCACTGAATGGCTCGGGAATAGCCAGGGCTTAAACGGGAGTAACGTAGGCATGAACCGTGAGAGGTCTGGGGGTCAGGATGCATTTAAGTAGGTCATGAGATAATCTGTAGGCTTTGGTTTCAGTTACCACCCTGTTAACTAATAACAGGTTTTTCCTTTATTGAGAATGCGATGAGTAATACCAAGGGATAAAAACTGCTTGTACTAGCCCCTGCAAAGTTCTGATTTATAATGAACCCACATGTAGGCCTACAAGTATGCTTCATATCCATAGGTTTACAATGTACAGATGGGGATCTAAAGACTTCTTAAGGGGTCACGGTACAGGTTTTGGCACTTAAGAATCCACTTTTCTTAGTTGGGTGAACCTACCAAATCCATTAGCGAAGGTTTCGTTGATGTACTCAATTATGCTAATTAAATTGCTAATTAGCGCTAATTAGTGGCTTTCTTAAATGGATTAAGTACAGGAGTTGCAGGTTAAGAAAGATGGATCTTCATTTACAACCTAAAAATGAACATTTCAGCATTGGTTTCATACATGTACTCAGTTATGCTAATTATAGCCCTGGTTGAACTGACCCTGACCTTTGACCCCTTCTTAAGGGGTCACGGTACAGGTTTTGGCACTTAAGAATCCACTTTTCTTAGTTGGGTGAACCTACCAAATTCATTAGCGAAGGTTTCGTTGATGTACTCAATTATGTTAATTAAATTGCTAATTAGCGCTAATTAGTGGCTTTCTTAAATGGATTAAGTACAGGAGTTGAGGGTTAAGAAAGATGGATCTTTATTTAGACCCTAAAAATGAACATTTTATCATTGGTTTCATACATGTACTCAGTTATGCTAATTAAATCTAAATTTGGGATATTTTGAGTGGCTCCCCCTAGAGTTGGTACAGGCGTGGAAACTTAAGAATGGCCATTTGATTGTACATTGACCCTAATCAACATGTTGCATGCCTCAAACCTTTTGTACTTGCAATGCTAAACAAAACTCCATGGGCTCCTGGACTATGTGCTGTCCTGTCCGAGACATCTCGCTCCTGGTCTAGATTAAACACGAGACCTTTTTGTTTGCAGTCACAAATGTTGGCATATTATGCACGATCGTTACGAAACAATCATTTGCTGCCCATGTCAGAGACGGCATAAATGAAGCATATAAGATGGAACGTCTTGAAGCATCTTCTGTCAGGGTTATTGCGTATTATATTAGCCACAGAGTCCTAGCTTGTCATCCTAACCAACTTTACGTTGATATGTGAGGTTCATTAATTACTATAATGTCACCCCACGAAGAGCTAATACCCATTTGAGACTTTCTCCTGATCATTCAGGTAAAGCTTTATGTTAAGTCTCTGCGACGAATGCATTTAAGCTTAAGGCATTCCGTCTGGATCAATAATGATTATTGCTTCACAGCGTAAAATATTTTGCAGCAAGGAAATATTTTCATAACAGCGTTGCTTTAAGAGCAGCGACGTCAGCAATGGACTTTAATTTAGTATTTACTGACCATCAGTGTTCAGATACCTTAATATGTACCATTAGGATTTTATATCTATTTCAGTTTATACAAAACGGTGAATCATCGGTAAATTAGGTATTGCTCAACGATGAAGTATTCTTTAGTGAGTCTGAGCAGCCGCTCTCGGCGCAAACGTTATCACACTTTATTGAAGTTACTTATAGTTTGTATTGTTATATGCAATGGCCTAAATTTTATTACGAATCAGATAAATTACCATCAAATCCATCTCACCAGATGGCAAAACGTTGCCAATAATCCATTTTATCAATCAAATCAATGATAGGCTTTGTGAGGGATTCTTATAACGTATGATTTAAACTCTATAGAAAGTTTAGTGTTGCACAATCTGAATCAGTTGTCGCTTGTCTCCTAGCGGCACATCAATGTGAATGTGCTGATGCAATAATATTGATTTATCCCTGAAATATGTTTGTTGTCATTGATGTTGGACAAGCGGGGTGGTTTTGAAAGACGACGCGTAATTGTCACGATGGCCACATATCAAATATTCGCTTTCGACTACAGTCATATCTGACAAGCTTTGTTACTTACGCTAGAACGAGGCTGGTTATCGTAGACCAATCTGTCCGATGCTGATCTCATGTACCCCCCTCTGCTATTGCGTTGAGGAAGCAACTGGGTATCTTGCAAGTTGATATAAATATAATCAAGGTGTATTTTTATTGCTTATGTTTGTTTAAGAGATGAAGCAGAGTTGCTTTCTCATGTGTTCTCATGTGTTCTACCGCTTTTGAAAGACAATAATGTGTCACACGTGAATACTAAATGGCTTATGATAATAGAACACCTTGATAGGTACGGAATCTGAGCTGTTCATATAAACCCCAGAACTCCAATATTCAAGAAAATGAAATATCCTTGATAACTTTTCACTATTTACAAGTGCTTAAAGGCTGAATGATTTACACCTAATATCGTTAGAAAACTGTGCGATACAATCATCATCATCATCATCATCATCATCATCATCATCATCATCATCATCATCATCATCATCATCATCATCATCATCATCATCACCATGAGTGCTTTGATTTAACAGCCCTCAATTAATCCTCCACCGAGGGTTGGGCCTGTTTGACTGACTTCCTCGATCATGCACTCTCCCGGTTTTTGAGGGTCCTTTGATTATTTTTGTTCAGTCATTGTTTTGTGTTTGTAGAGGTTTTTACAGTGGTATGCCCTTCCTATGCCAACTCTGGCAAGGGTGGTCACTGCCACCGTCCCACCGCGCTTTCAGAGAGGCGGGACTGTCATTAACCAGGCAGGTTGCCACAACCTTTGGGCCGAATGGCGAAGCAGTAAATCACTACGCCACGAAGTAAAGCATCACTTGAAATATTGAAAATGTAACATCACGTCGAGTTGGTTCTTGAAACTGTTTAATGAGCTGGTGTTGATTGGCAAGTGTTCGCTCCGAATAAATCATGGATTTTACGCAATTCGATCGTTGTACATACTATAAAATGCGATAAATAGGGACGCTTGGGTGGAAATTAGCACCATAACTGGGCTCTACCATATACAATGGCATAAATGAAATATGATAATGGTATCAAACCCAACATTGCTTCATTATGAGCTCATGAATAAAGTTGACAATGATAAAGGATGAATTATAATAGTAGCAACCTCTATGCAAATATCGACTGCAGAACATAAACATTATTCCGTGGTAATTGACGTTTATACTTTGCCAAGTCATATAGTCCAACGCCTTTTAGATTATTATCCGGTATAATAGTAATAGTGATCTCTAGGACTTCTCCATTTGACATATGGTTTTGATCAGTGTGCCGTGATTGCTAGTCAGGGAGCATCTCGTCAGGGCATCCGGGTCATGATGGTTACGGAGCATCTCGTCAGGGCATCCGGGTCATGATGGTCAGAGAGCATCTCGTCAGGGCATCCGGGTCATGTTGGTTACGACAATAGGCGCCGCTTGTTCATAAATGATGCAAGAAAATGGCAAGTATTAAATTAAGAATTAAACCGATATCTGAAGGATTGTGTAACAAGATACATTGTTATGCAATGTATAGAAGTACTATAATATGAATAGCTCCTCGTGTTAATTGGAGAATACACAGTCATTGTAGGCAGAGTAAAGAAATGTATGTGTTGTATGCACGGAAAAGAACGATCTGTCAGAAGGCCGCCAATTCTAGCTTATCTTGCGTAACACGGGTTTCAGCATCATAACATGCATTTACACTAAGCACGCCCACAACCCGGTATTCATAGCGTTTGTCTTGTTATGGTGTCACGTACACGTGGCAATCTGCAATGAATATCGTGTGCTCATTTGTTAGCATGACATATCGACTACCGAGTTTCGAGTACATGGGGTGTGATTGAAGAACAGGGAAATTCATGTGCTGTAATTGACGAAACACGATCGATATGAACTGTGATTTTCGAGATAGGATCGGCAGTCATAAGACATGCAACCGATGTGGTTGCCACGTACTTGCTGTAAATCGTTAGAAATCTCATTTTACATAAGCATAGGGCCTTGCGTTAACTGTGGAATCAGGAGTCTGAATTAAACCCTATCCTTAGACAGCTATTGCTTCGGTTAGACAGCCACTCATATAATCATTTACTCACTTGCCTTTGGTTGAGGGATGAATCAGAGTTGTTTTGCCAAGTCAAGGCCTTTTGTTTTATCACAACTCATACAAGATGGCTGTGGCATTATCGCAAGAGACCTCTCTTTGTAAAATGTTAGCCCTTTTCTGAAGACAATACTAAGCCGCACTGGCGGTTTTTTTTTGTTTATGTTGGTGGAGGGACCGCAGGCCATGTAACCACCATCTGTTTTTATATCTCAAGATACTGGCATTGGAATGGATGTTTATTGTCATTTTTGAATGCCTATACATGCAGTGAATCGTTTGGCACGCTACAATACCGGCAAGTTTAAACATAATATCTATATCGTCAGCATGAATGTTCAGTTCTATCTTTCATTTGCCGCCCTGTGCGTGTCATGAAGAACACAACACTGGGATCAGGGCCGAAAGATATTGCCTATTGGCTCGAAAGAAGGTCGCCTGAGGGTTTCAGAGTTAAGGAGGTGCGGGGACGTCATGGTGGCTAGGGTACGAGAAAATACTGACAGGACATCTACAGCTGACGGTGTTCGTTAATGGACATTCGGCAAATCTGTTAATTGCCGATATATTATTTATCTGGCAGGATTTAAATGCCACATGGAAAGGATGTAAATAATCCAAGGACGATTGGTATCCCATAAATTTGCTGCTTCGTTGTTGTATTATTTAGCTGATTACATAATGCTGAACACAAACGAGAAAAGGACATAAGTGCATTTCTCCAAAGGATGGGGCAATTAATAAAAATTATTCAATTTACGTAGATATAATTTAATATTTGAGCCAATTAAATATGTTTTGGGCTGGTGCATTTCGGAAACTCACATGAACTTTGAGGGAATGGCCTATCCTGCACACTACATTGCTGTGGGAGTCATCAGGTGCGATGCATACATTACCCTGCTACGACTGTTGCCATCTTCTCATATTAAGTTAAGTGTATAGGCAAATAAAATTAGGATAACAGCCTAAGCACTTGGAGTACACAAATGGGCCTTATATAGACTCATTATTTGCCCTCTTCTGCAGCAATAAACACACCGATATAGTAAAGAAAACATGTTAGTAATGCAACTTGTGAAAACACACTGTCTCACATGGTTATAGTAAAGGCTATTGTAAGCATTGCTACCCTCCCTGCCCCAACCCCCACCCCCTTACACTTTCTCTCTTTTAGCTCTGATTGAACAGTAGATTGGTTGTTATTCGGTCTAGGTAATCAAAGCATCATTAATTCACTAACCTTGCTATCTACATAGATCTTGCCTTGTATTACAGAGCAATCAACAACTGATGGCTTGAGCAACCAGTGATACTGACTTAGTCTCATATGTTCACCGTATGGAGATGTTTACAAACATAAGATAACATTGGGCCGATGCAAGCGTTCAAAAAGATAACAAGTTACAGCTTGGGTATGATTGTACATTCACAAAAGCGCTGTGTGGTGTAACTTACACGTGCTCCGCAGAACATCGTACGGATGGTACATGATAAAAAAAAGAATATAGAGCAAATATTGCTTATCAAAAGACAA
>CM067358.1:23059341-23126512 GCA_034190875.2 Urechis unicinctus | reverse complement strand
CGGTGACCTTTTTTGTGGCACCCATGTGAGTCAGCAGTGGTCGGCAATACATGTGCTTACTGTGTAAATAAATAAGAACAGTTATATATGCTCTATGTCAATATGGAAACTGTTTTAATATCATGCTAACAACACCTCGGACGTTAGAGTTGCCCCCTACAATCGTTTGTAAGCAGTCTACTAGGGTTATGAAGTATCGGTGTGAATATTAATGAGCCGGTAGTGTATATCAGAATTCTAAGTACGTTTGCTTTCTTTAGTATGCAAACATCTTCTGCTTACACAACACTCGATATGCAACGATTAACTACCAGAGTTATCTAATGCTAAGCATACTGCTTCTACTTCATAAAATCCTATACGCCATTAATCGAAGGTCGGGAAGACTTTCACAAATCAAGGTATCTGCCAAATTTTGGGTTGTATATCAGAAAAACAACTAATCAGAAATGGTTAGTATTTCTTTACGTTAGAATAATCGTGCCCGAAGATAATGAGAGCAAATCAGGATGACGCTCGCTATTTATGGATTCTAACTCTGTGTAAAACGCTGGGCATTGATATTTATCGTGTCTTGTGTGCCGGTAAGTAATCAACCTCCGATAAAGAGGTAAGTTGCCTGAACTAGCAAAACGACGACCTCACAGCAAGTATGCCCATAATTGTTTCTCCGGGGTTCCTTGGAGGCTTATCATTAAGTGATAGCAAAGCCAAACTAAAACAACGCAGCGTAATGAATTCTGTTCAACTACCAAGACAGCAAAAAGGCATCAAATATCCCAACCAGCCAGGCTTGTGAGCACCCATCCTAAAAAGAATCTTAATAGGATTACAAATAATATCAAAGACAATGAAGTCATTGTAGCCCGATGACAGATCAATAATAGCTCAATCAAATATAGAGGTTCTTGGCTATAAAATGTAGAACTAAACAGTGGGCAAGTTAAAATGCGCGGTTACTTTTGAACAAGTGGAGTACCCAGTTCAAAACATATGCAGCTAGTAAAACAACATACAAGGATGATTTGAACGTAGACGAAGCAACGTGAAGGGTTATTTACACATAATACTCACATTGTGCCTCTTTGCTGACAGCAGATTTGACCAACAATACATGTTGTCATTGATATAGTTATACTTTGAGTCCGGCGTCAATATCACGTAAAACACCTCTAAATTTTGTACTTAAGAATAGATCCATGTATCTTCTGTTTGCTGTCTGTGTCGGATCCTGAGGGGATCACTTTTGAACCCTTGCAATAACTAAAGTAGCATATGGTGTGATGTGAAAAGCCAAAAGGACCTTATTGCATCGTGCTCTGTGTTTTATAGAATAACCGATCTTTATGAAAAGGATGATATCCAGCATGTGTGTTTTAGCCATATACGCAGGTAGATGTATCATGCAGTGGAGGCAAATTAGCTTCCCAAAAGACACAATTTTCACTGCATGTGTAACCAAACACGTTTGTATATCCCATGTCACCCTTGTATATCACTCAACAGCGACTGAATAGATATGAGACAACGGTGTCCGCCACGCTTAGAGCGATGCAGAGGCAACTCATTACAGGACAATGTCCTATACTAATGTTATATGTCCTATACCATAAAAAACCAATGCTGGCGTACCATGATTATGTCCTGCGCTGATAACAAACGAGAGCGCTTCCATTAGCAGACTTGACTACGTATAGTTATATTTCCTTCTTAAATACTATGTGTTCGAATGCTCATTATTCAATTATAGCAAACACTGTCTCAATAATTGCCAATTATTTAAGGTTGTTAGCAAATACCAGAAATGCCGAGTGCAGTTTGCGGTTAACCAAATAACCGCATCACTCTAGCGCATGGCATGAACAGAGACTTTGACTCATTATGATTTAACCGCAACATACAGTCTCACGCATCGTCAATAGAAATATACGATAAATGATCGACCTTTAAAGCCAACGGCTCATGTTGTCCGTCGCTCATTATTCAAACACGTAATCGGGTGGGGGGCGCAATTTTTATCTGCTTCACCTTTGCGTTTGTCTTTTGAGATCACTTACCATTCAACTTGAGCCCGATGCTAAGGATTGCACACAAATCGCATTGTATTTGACGAACAAAAGCCAATGTTGCAGTTCCTATAGAGTGTTATTCTATTAGAACGAGGTTCAACATATTGAGTGTCATAAACCAGGGTTCTAATGTTGGCTGAACCCACACTTGTTTTCTAATGCACCGCCCTGACGCGAGTCGATAAGCGGGAACATTAGTAGTATATATATTCAAGGGATATTCACGCACTTGATAACTTATAATGTACCTTACGTATCAAGCGGTTTTACAGCAATAATGAATCATATTTGTGGTTTCATCTCATCTCTCAGTGAACAATTTTGGACAAAGCAGACAAAGACTTCGGAATGTATGTGTGAACAAATGGAAAGGTCCCATCCGGTCGACATGAATCATTACGTCATTGCCAACCATGGTGATTTCTACATTCAAAAACAAATGAAATAAAAGTGTCTGCTGACACTCATATAAATAGACTAGCATAGACTAATAGTATTTACTGGCATCTTGATTTGGAATTCATCAACATTGGAATAGAATAGTATACCAGTCAGCATAGTTACACTTGATATTCCCATGAAGATGCTGCTAAATCTAATAGATGACTCTCGTCAGCACAGCAGGTATGGATTGAGCTGGTATATAGGATTACACAGGCCATGGTTTGAAAAGTCGTGCCTTTCGGAGAAGCGAGTAAATCCAATGAATGGCTCCTTATCCGTCTGGTGTGACACTGTACATCCAATATCAACAGAATACACGGGCCGATTCATGCGTCTGCACAGCATCACGCATAACATTTGTTGAATAGTCGTGCCTTATGTATGGATATATTGACCCATCTTGTAATCACGACCTATCAATAACGACACATGTGAGCTATGAATCTCAACAGAGTGACAAAAACTGCTCGATAATCATGCGATGAAACTAACCAAGTGGCAAGGAAATGATGTTTGAACGATGCGGTAAAAGAGTGGGCAGCGATAAATGAGTTTAACATCGCTTTTATCTTATTATTTAGCTCCGCTCAACCTGATACAAGTTGACATCATACTACTGAGCACATGACGATATGATGTCTTCAGATGTTTATGAGCAACTCTGGACGGGCAAATTGCTAGCGACTATGTAACTGCTCTTCATTCCCTCATTCAATACAACCACGAGGAGTTGTTTGGTAAGAGCTTATACTAAAATCCGCTCATTTATTGTGAACAAATTAACAAGCAGAGGATGATTGCGTTTATCAAACATATCATGCTTCCAACGCTAATAAACATTCATGTCAGAGGCGACTACAATGCCGACAGGCATAAGTCGATTTCTTTATGAGCGCACGTTCTTTATATAGAACGCTTTATGGTATATGGCGCATATACGTAACTCGAACAAATAGAAAATAATTGCATAGACTTAACTCACATCAATGGGTTTTATATTTCAAATCGAAAAATATTATGGAAGAGCAAATATGTTGGTATGGTGCTTAATGCTGGTGTTGCAAACAAATATATTGATTAAGATAGCGCACCGAGGGTCTTAGCACAAACGGTCTCAAATGAAGGTTACCAACATTCCTAAATTACAGCTGATTCAGCGTGATTAGATTTGTTAATGAACTAAATAATGCGAGGGTTTTGATAATTTTATCGTCAAAATACCGACCAAATGCAGTACAATGTTTGCAGTTTGACATCGATGGTGCTTCAATGGGTGACGAATCAGGTTGTGAATCACTGACCCGTTCCTTTGTTCAGATCATCGGCGTCGCATTACAAATAAACCACTACAACACCATCGGCGTTCTGTCCTTTAAATTTGATATTGATGTGATACATCGTCTGTGATAATCTGCCATGAATTTTTGTTCGAGCTGGGTCGCTCAATCAGTGTCTGTTATGAGCATGTTTTTACAACAATGGAGCCGTATGTGGTTCACCCGAGGTACTATATCAAACAATCTTTGCAATTAGTATCAGTGTGTACGCCTATTTTGCACCTTTAGGGATATGTACATGGAATATTTCATGCTATACAGCGTAGTTTAACAATACCTTGACAACAAAGAATGTGAATCCCTTAATTAATCTTTACTATTTGTACCACAATTAACAGATAATTACAATTAATTCGTGCAATGCAACTATTGCACATATATGCTTCTAGTTTAGCGATGGAGGGCATTATGACCAAATATTTGCAATGTCCGTAAATAGAAGATATTCATTGCGAATGGACAATGTATTATATAAATTTACGATGCTTCTATTGTATGCACTTTCATGAGTCCATTGCATTTCCCACAATATCTGAGAATCTTCATTTAGGAAATCAATGTCAATTCTACCCGCCTCATTGCGCTACAATGCTCTATACTTTAACACTTCTAGGCGCATAGTTTTGTCCCCCACACACTGAGAATCTTAAGTGTTTTGAACTGCTAGTGCAGTAAACAAGGGACATAAAGGATCACCGTAAATGTTTATGATGCCGTGTCTTCCAGGCGCACTCTGGCAATGAGTCCAGAGGGGAAATTCTGAATCTGATGCTTCCTTTAGTAAGCAAACAACATTTCTTGACGGGCTTTGCGAAATCAGGTTAATATTATTACATGGGATGTTGCATGTCTTAGCTTGGTATGTTCCATTCATGATTCAATCGGAATGCGAAACTCAACAACTCAGAGAGGCACAATTAAAGTACAGCCATACATTGAATCATTACTTCACATAGATTAAGGTTTTCGTGCTAAGCGAGCCATCTTGAATGGCGTGATGCGATCAAAAGTCGATAAGGAGGTAATAACCGGAGCTCATATAGCGAGGACTCCTCGGGACAAGTATACCGTGGATTGTTTCTCAAGGGTTCCTCTAATGCTTATCACTAAGCGATAAGAAAGCCAAAGTAAAAGTGCACAATAGAACCAATGATGTTCAACAACCCAGATAGCAAATGTTAGAAAAGAGGGCGATAGATGGTTGACCTGGGCAAACCAGTGCTGTGAATGATAACATTAGGCCCCATCCGTCAATGGAAACTTGATGGGCATATAAGCATGTGTCCTATTTACGTACATGTAACGAGAGTGGTCCTGTTGTACCTAGACAGCCGATGATGGTCGTATTACGACTTTGATCAATGAAAATGCCGTAATAGCAAATCCAAATATAATGCATAAGGTCCTCTGCCGAGATTTTTTACATAGTGAATATATATATATATATATATATATATAGATATATATATATATATATATATATATATATATATATATATATATATATATATATCTAGAGATATATATATATATATATCTATCTATATATATATATATATATATATATATATCTATATATATATGATATATATATATATATATATGAGGATATATATATATATATATATATAGCTATATATATATATATATCTATATATATATATATATATCTATAAATATCTATCTATCTATATATATATATATATATATATATATATATATATATATATATATATATATATATATATATATATATATATATATATATATATATATATATATATATATATATATATATATATATATATATATATATATATATATATATATATATATATATATATATATATATATATTGATATATATATATATATATATATATATATATATATATATATATATATATATATATATATATATATATATATATATATATATATATATGTATATATATATATATATATAAAAACGCGCGCGCGCACACATACACTATCTGCTGCACACACATTTGTGTATTATTGACAAAACTCCTACCATCATTATCAATAGACCTAGGTTACGCAGACAAATCGTTGCAAAATATCTCATTGCATCGGTGCTAGATTATTTCTCTACTGCACAAAAACATTCCATTTCTAATTTTTGTGACCTTGGCCTTTTATCATAGAAGACCATTTATTAAGCAACCAGTACTCAATAAGAAGGATATCATAAAAATACCTAACTGTAATTGTGAACCAAGAGTCAATGCCGCAGTTTGTATGCCGTACTAGCCCCATGTCATTCGCACGAGAAGTAACATATCGGGTGTCACATGACACGGGACACTTGTTGGTCAACGCAACTAGTTTTGCAACGCACCATCCTGACACTCAAGAGTCACTCAGCGCAGGGCCATTAGTTTTATATATTCATAGCGTATTCTGTCATGCATCTGACAACCGTAAGTTTCGAGCAGACGGATTGTCGTAAGCAACCGAACGAATGGCTCTTTTATGTTTAATTTTAGAAGGTTTAGATTTTAAAGGTAGATAAAGACATTTATGTATGAGGACATAATAATGTCCCGTCCGGTCTTCATAAATCAGAATGCCACAAGAAATAAATATAGCACTCTGATTCATATGCATTGATTGTATTAATATCATGCGTATCATTTATCTAATTTCTTAACTTCAGATT
Organism: Urechis unicinctus; assembly: GCA_034190875.2. Lineage (NCBI taxonomy): Eukaryota > Metazoa > Annelida > Polychaeta > Xenopneusta > Urechidae > Urechis > Urechis unicinctus. The sequence continues at coordinate 23,119,980 of CM067358.1, read as the reverse complement.
AAAAAAGCGTTAAACGGACTTAATAACTAAATGGTAGTGGACCAAAACTACATTCGGCTGCTCCTTGAGCCTCGCGATTGCAGTTAACATGATAAAAATGCTCATGTTGGTGAATATTTGACCGTTAGAGCACGTATCTGTGCGCCATAACCATATTGTTTCCAATTCTTTTTTTGTAAAGCCAACGTCAACAATGCCCGTGATTTATGTACATGCAGAATAGCATAACAGAATGACTGTTTTATTATAAAACAGCACACTTCTACTGTGGTGGTCAGAAGAAGAGGACTCTCAGCATACACAACCACATTGCAGCGATGTTTGCCACTATTTTCATTCACCAAGTTGAGGAAAGTTTGCTTTCAATCGCTCGCTTCTTACACGGTGACCGGGACTGGATGCGTAGCGTCTAGCAATGTCATCACAAAACAAGGAACGTTACTTCAATCCCAAAACGTGGACACAACAGTAGGTTATTCATATCAACCCCGTTCATAGTCTGTCTATCACGTCTTTGATGATGAGTTTTAGCTCGCTGCCAACATGGTACGAGAGGACAACAACTTAGCCATTTGAAAACACATCGTAACCATCAAATGCGTTGGAGTGTATCATGGGATGGAATTATGAATAGCTAACAAGAAGATTTCAAACAGATCTATAATACTTGTTTATCAGCAGATACAGCTCAGCTGGTTATCCATAAGTTGTATGATGTATGGCATATTTTATGTAAGGATTTGAATATCTAACAGAGATCATCATATATACCAATTCGGAGCTTATAGAGCATAGCTTACATTTATATGAAAATTCCAAGTGATATCTAAACGAATACTATCGAATGCACATCGCCTGTGGGCTGGTTGCCAACGTTCCCACAGACACAGTTTAATGAACAAAATTGTTATTCATGGTTATGACTCCTTTTGTTACATGTTCACAGTGAATAATTCGTAATATGTGGCACTGACATTTTGTTACATTTATGGTGTCACAGTGAATAATTCAATTGCCTTTTGTTATAGATTTTGAATTCAATTGCCTTGCGAAAACAGGAATACCTCCTACAATGACAAATGTTTGAATCGAGTGACCAATGTAGTCTTGATAAGTAGGTCATTGTGTTAAGATGTACTAGTGACCTTACCAAAGAACAAGAATAATACGCCCAAGTTGTAGAAAAACGACCCTTTTGTCACCTGGTACCTCCAACTTTACAATAATCAGATAGATCGACATCAAGTCAATGTCCAAGTCTTGTTTGTTTATGAAAAGTTCCTTCTTCCTGCATATAAGAATTAATCCCTACATGTGTGTCTGGTATGTTCCATCGAAATCACATTTATTGTGATAAATAATGTTACCCCCAAAACAAGACAGATACCTGACATCATTCAAAGTGCTGCAAAATGTGGGAAAATGTTAATCGGCAGACATTTGGATTATTATGTCCATACATTCGGCTACTGTATTGCATAATGTATGGATGTTTGCATATCAGCCATAAAAAACACTACATAACATTAGACCGATGCAGTTAGCAGATGTTCATCGTATCGCATGGAATAAGCCCGGTAGGTGGTGTTATATTACTTTATCACTTCATCAGCGCCCTTTGGCACCCATTCATTAATTTCAGTATAGGTATAATACACAACAACTAAGAGTAGTGTCTTGCACATATGTTGGGTAGCCGCGCTCATGTGACCGGGGCTAGCCAATAATTGAGTGACCGCCCTCGGTGGTGCGAGTAAACAATGAATGATTATCTGTCCACCCTGTGTGACCTCCGAACACTCGATATCATTATTCCTTAACAGGTGAGCAGGGATGGCTTGCTTGATTGTACAGCATAAAGCATGCCACATTCTGAATAGTCGTGTCTTGTATATCGAAATATAGATTGTCTTGCCCTCACGACTTAACGACTGACATGAGCCATGAATCACACTATAGCACAACAGCTGCTCGTTATTTCTGCCGATGACACTACCAAAGAGCACGTTATTTTTGCGATGAATGCTTCCAAAGAGGCAAGGTTTTTTGAGCGATGAGATGGCACGAATGGACAACGTTACATCGATTTCAAGTTGTTATTAAGTCTCCTCACTATATATAGGTTGGCATGATTCTACTAAGCACAGGATGAGATGTTGTCTGCGGGTTTATGAGCACCTACTTGGCATTATATACAAACATGAGGTATGATATTATTGTCTGGTTTGAGATTTACCAATCAAATCCGCCCTTTTGTTGTCTTCATACAAACTTACAAATTAACAAGTACGTTGGCGATGATGCAGTCCAACTTGTTAACATTAATGTAAATGATATTGCACATACCCCCATCACTACAGATTTGGGCAGCGTCGTTGACGTTGGTAAATATTTTTCTTTATCGCTGGTATATATCGTGTATTTCAAATGGCAAAACATTATGGCAGACAACGACCGAACTTTCTTCTGCCCACATGACGTTCGTGAGGTAAAAATTTAAGCAACTACTATATCTTTGCCATGACTGGTTCTGTAAATTTGTTATAAAATCGAAAACATAATGCCGAACTCATGGCACAACATGACCACGGCCTGATACGCACAGATATTAAAAATGGACAGACAACATATCGTCCTTTAGCACTATTTTTCTCAAGATGACACTAGGAACACGCTATTTAGCTACCTCGTCTCTCCTCTCTCATATGAAACACATGTGTCTTAATATATTTAAACGACAAGAAACCCCTTCTGTGTTCTGTTCATTTAATTTATTCAATATCGTTGTGATTCACTGGGGGTTTGCTATATTTGTCCATGTGTTGGGTTGCTCGATCAATGTATAACAAAAGAGCAGTAAGTGGTTCGCATAATCTTTTGCAAATAATCTTAGTGAATGCATTGATGATGGGTTCTTGTGGATAAGTACATATTACATATATTCTACTGTATAGCTTGATTTGACCATACATTAGCAATAAAGATTTTGAACCTTATAATTGATCTTTAATAGTCAAACCGATCCTAAAAGTTAAATTTGGGAAATTAGCCTCCAATGTTAAGCAATTACTTTGGTCTCAGCGTCGCTGCTGATGTGACTATGTGTTTCTTATGTCGACAGCTCACGGCGTATTGTGTAATCTCGTTCAACAAAACAGTAATCGGCAATATCCTTAACAGACACTTCAGTACTCGCTTGCCATTTTCATATATGTTGTTTCCTAATAATTAAAATATATTCGATGCAGAAAAGCATAGATGCTCTCTTATGGCAGCGTTCTAACTCGTCACCAGTGCACCAGCACTCCAACACTAACACCGAGCAAAACCGAAATCCACAAACGACCCATGCTTACCTCGTTAAGCGGCTCGTAGCCATTCTAAGCCGCATCTCATGATGGCATAATAAGGCTTGGCCGACAATCATACGGAAAGCAATTCAGAACTATCGGGGTAACAATTACTTCTTGTGTGAACACTCAAAATATGCATTCTCAACTCTCTATGTAAAGAGAATCATTCATACAATCTGTGCGAATTTGTTTTTTAAATGCCGGAGACCGACATGCCCAGGAGCAATATTTGATCAAATAGCTGACAATACGGTGACAATGTTCAGGTCCGTAATACTTGGATACGACTTGCAAGATGAACAACACATGCTTCAATACACCCTCAGTTATAAAGGTGGGGTGCAAGATGCATCCAAATTCTATTCCTTAAATAAGAGAAAAGACGAAACATCATTCACAGTGACCGATACTGAAGCAGGGTAGTTTTTGATGCTTCCCCGATCATGATAGAATATCTTACTTTACGTGTTTCTGGACGATTGGACAATATCTTACCTGCTTCTAGAGCTATCTTTACTAAAAAAGAATTAGAAATAAGTTTTGACTGATGCGTGTGATCAATAGTGATTTAATAGCCATCTACTTGAACAGGTTAAATCCATTCAACTAACAGCTTGTCGCTATCAAAATGACGCGTAATGATTTTGTTGACTTGAAGCAAATTAACAAAAAAAGAGTTCTTAAATGCATTCATTATTGTGTAAGATCTTGCACAATAGATATTTTTTCAACCTTTGTTTATGTGAAACTATATGTCTCGATATAACCTTGTTGGACAATTTGCTTTGAATAAGCAGTATTTTTAATGCAGCGTTCCAGCAGACTACGCGGCCAACTGACTAATAATATCATGCAGCAAAGCAGCATTGTGTTGGCTACGCTGACGTAGATAAGCTTCAGTAATAAATCTATAGAAAGCGATGGTGGAAATGTTCCGATGAACACTTACAATTTTATACAATTTCAAGTTGCACAAGTTAGCAATCAAGTCTTATTTGACGTTAAATGAAACAGCATGAAGAGCCTACGAATAAAGTACACCTATTCCATCCATATCAGGCAGTGCCACTTTTTAAAGGTTGTCATCAACAGCAGTTATTGTCCAAATTAAACAAAGGCCACCAAAACAGCCACAAAGCTTGAGATCACGGAGTCGGTAGAGAACTTTGGCAATAGAATTCCTCGCTGTATGCGTGGTACAAAAATTGTGACATTTTGTGGAATCCATTCAGGGATCATTCAAAGAAAAGAGGAGGAACTCATCTATCGAATCAATCTATTCTTTCTTGGCGATCGGCACACTAAATATTTATCATCGAGCAGTTAATTAATTTGCTAATCACCATTAAATGCGACTGTCGAAGGACTAATCACTGTTGAAAGCAATCATCAAGGCTTCCCTGGAAATCCCGTAAAAAACCCATTACCTATTTCTGAAAACAATACAGCTCACAATCACCAAAAGTGGCGTTCAGAAGAAGACGATTATCATCATTGTCCAATGATTTGCTTGTCATAGATAGTGGGCGCGATTAAGGCGTGGTTGCATTTGCTCTCATCCGCCGTGGTGACCAGGACTGAATGCAATGCCATTGCAAAACAAAGCATGACGTATCGATCATTTGTAGTTGGCAAGGCTTTAACCTACAGAATTCGGATAAGGCATCTATTTCCGCTCTTGAATCTGCGCATCACTTCTTTGGTAATGTTCCACTCCCTGCCCACGTTATACGACAGAAGAGCAACTTTGACACAAAAGAGCGATATCAATACGATCTAATATCGTTCAATAGTTACGCCGGTATGTGTATCATACCATTTCATTGAAAATAACTACCAAGAATATTCCTCAAATATATACAATTCTTCATCGCTTTGCCATTGGTCTAGCTAAAGTAATCTTCAGATCGCACATTAAGTATTGCACAGATCAATTAAGAACAGTGATAGCCTGAACATCCATCAGATTGAAAATGATGCATAATGACTGGCGATGCAAATGGAAACCTACTAGAGCCTAATATCTAATGGTAATTTATATGAATATAACAATAACAAACGATATGATAAGGCACATCATCAAATGCACACTGACAGTGTGGTGCGTCGACATATTCTATCTGAAAATGATGTTTCTCAAATGGAAATTGCATGTAACCTGATAAATCCAGCATATGGGTTATAAATGTTAGTTGCCCAAGTGATTTTTGATAATTGCCGACAATCTGTCAGTAGGGTAAGCGTTTCAAGCCTTTTCGTTCACCGATATTGGCGTAAGAATTGGTACATGTCATACATAGAGAGCTAATCACTGCTATCAATTGCTGCATATCATTTTTACATGACGGTAAATGGAATCATTCAAAAATGCCAATATTTTGTTTCAGGAATTCGTTTAGTTTGCATAGTAACTTGTTATATGCATAATTGTTAGCACCAAGCTGTTGCTATATCAAATAAATAGCTCGGTGTCGACTCGGTGTTGTACGGAACATTATATATTGCTGTACTCAAGAGGAGAGCAGGGCCGGATTGGTCATCTTTATAACATCCCAACGACCTTGTTTTGAATAGTTGTGCATTTTCAGAATCGGATAGCACACTAATTGCTAATGTTAATAGAACACGTCATTTCACTTTCATGTCTAATGTGTTGCAAATGAAATAACAAAATTGCGGAAATCGCTAACAGTCGAGTGCTGTGTCCTGTTGCATGTGCCACGAAATGTAAAACGCTATAAACATATCAGGTTATGAGATTGCTGTCCAGACTTGCTGTTGACACACGTTAACAGCCCTCATATGTAGCTCCTGCTATTGTACACATGACCATAATGTAGAGGTAATTTGCCAGCCTATTGTAACGGTGTGATTAACATGAGCTCAGATTGAAAGCTCAGGTTTATGCCGTATTATGTTACACGCACCAATTGAAAAGAATTGATTTGCGTTGAAGGTTCATGTTAGATTACGGACAAGCAACAATCGAAATTTCTATTTCTGTTAATAAACTAAAGCATTATTGAGAAAAGCCTATCTGAGATCTAAGTTCAACAGGTCCCAATGAAGATTATCAATTAAATCTTTCAATTAAATCTGCTGTCGTATGTTTGCCGTGTGTGGATCTGCCAGTGTGCTAAGAGATAAATCAAAACATGCGATATTTTTGGCTGTATTAGCCAATCTAACGCCACAACATATTCTCCGCGTGTCACGGTGTAACTAAAATGTACGGACAACATATTTTCCTTAAACACTGCATTAATGGAGTGAGATGGGCCAACGGATACGTTTAAACAAGAGAAGCAATTCTTTGTACAGAACACACGTGTCTTAATACAAATGAACGGCCAGAAAACACTTAGCGTTTTCTCCTTTAACAATTAATTTAACATTGCTGTGACGCTTTGTCGTTGCTAATCTTCCATGAGTGTTCTTGTGCTTGGTGGCTCAATAATTGTCAGTAGGTGTGTTGTGGGTATCACTTTACAACAACAGAGCAGTACGATAATACGACTAGGATCCCCTTTATAGATCTAAAATGGTCAAACCAATACGAAAGCTCAAATGGAAGAATTAACCTACATTCCTTATAAAATACGCCTAGTTTAGCGTCACTGCTGCTTCGACTACATGATCGCCCACTGACTATTGATCGTCCAGCTTAATGCGTATTGTCTTGCTTAGCAAGACAAAATAGCCGTATTAAACAATTCCGTAATCGCTCGTCAATGCCAAGTCTATATAGAGTCTGATAGTTTCAACAATATTATAGTTAAATGTGTCGTTTCCTTGGCATTAATCACACAGAATGGCAGACTAGTGGCAGCTCAATATCCTAGAGCGACCTGAACCTTTTGCCCAACTGGCTCTCACTGCTACTAGATAAAAAAAATCCCTGTTCTTTGGTTACCATAAACCAATGTTTTGCAAATTTTTTGACATTAACCGATGACTAGTTGGTTAGCAGATGCCACATTCTGGTATAAAAAATACCCGAAACGCCTTTAATTGTCCAGTACTACCCGAAGCTAACATCACCAGTAGGTAACCCTTTGAACCCACGGTTATTCCTCGGCAAATAACAACCTCCATCATTCCGATAATGATGGTATCCTAGCATCCAACTAAGACGCCCATAATTTATCACCATGTATATATTACTGGAAATACACTGAGGGGTCGCTTCGCGCTAATGTATGACCTCCCGTCTTTGTTCAGGTTGTTTTTTTAAGAAACAAAACATGCGAACAGATTCATGACTTCAGCTTGCATTATACGAAGATGGAATTATGAGCAAATACAGCTGTGGAATGGTTGGTATTGTTCAGAAAATCACAGAGCTGTCATTATTAAATGGCTTGTGAAAGAAACGCAATAGGAGCAATGTTATGACTGAATACAAATGCAATATTGCAATATATTATTTTGGAGTGGTGCGAAAAGTTGTATTCTTCACCCTCATAATCACAATACTTTCATATGCTCTATCATCTCAATCAGTTTTTACAAGCCACCTACAACGGGCGAATGGTTGTAATCACATCGTGAGAGAGGAAATGTCATGCAATTATATCAACCAACAGAGTCTTATTTGATGTTCCGACAAGCAACGACTCTTAGTAATGGATTCACCTCTGACAACCTGGCTTAAATTTCTGTTACTATCAATGTATCGAAATGGGTTATATATAATGTGTACGTCTATCAGACACACTGTCGAAGGTAACGATCTATATTTAACGCACTGGATCCATAACGAGATTTACCTGTGATGCCTGTTGAAATGGCCACCATCGTCTGTCGTGCGTCATTGCAGTGTTTGCTTCGGTTGAAAGCTGCCCAACAAGACAATTGATTACACCAATGTGCTTAAATTATTCATTCAAGCAATATATGGGGGGAGCAAAATGGGTTATTTCATTCAGCATTCTCTGACCTTAATCCATAGATCGTTAAGGTAAACAACGATGATATGACCTAAGTCACCAGATCTCTGACTGAGGAATACAGAGAGTTTATGTGCGCTTAAATATATTTATTATACAACTGTCTAATAATTGTGATCACTGGCTGGTTATGTGATAAATTACATGAGACATGAATATCATTTATACATACGTCTTTTGGTGACATTCATGAAAATTAGTCACAGATACGTTTCCAATGGTTGCATTTATTACGCCGACGTAGCATCTGAAGATGCATCAACCACCTTCGTCAAAACAACGGGCGCCTTTGCGCAACGTTTGCAATCGTCTTAATTTCAATAACCTTTCTTTTTTTAGCTATTACCAAATGACCGAAGTCTCGAAGCGATAATATAATGACCGACAGCCGTGTCTGTATTTTAATGGACCGGAACGTGTTCCACTATATCACGACGGAATATCAGCTCTATGACTAATAATGTTCAATAGCGCATTATTCATTCCTTTTTAATGGCACTTTTTTGTTTTAAATGATGTCTAACCCGACCACATGGAGTGCATACATTATCATTGCTTGTCGCAGTGTGTTGAGTTTTGCCTATGTATTTGACTGCTCGATCATCATTTGGCGAGACGTTCCTCTGATACTTGCGACAACCTCGGTGGCAGACGTTGTCGGCAATACATGCTTTCTCATGGCTATGGCTAGAAAGGAAAATACAAGTTTTTAGTTTCATCAAATAATACTGGCTCAACCGCCAGTGTCGTCTCCTTAAATCTTTTGAATGCAGTCCACAAGGGTCATAAAGGATCAGCGCAAATGTCAAGGAGTTGGCGGTATCCAGGCGCTCCAAGGCGATAAGTCTCAAGGGGAAATTATGAATCTGATTGCTTCCTTAAGAAAGCAAACATATCATGGGAACACAACGCCCTTTGTGCAACGAGAAACCCACAAAACTAAATGTTAATGATGATACTACTATTTCATATAAACGCTTGAGAGCTCTGTTTAATCAAGTTCAATATTCTGGTTTGCGTGTCAAAGTCAACACGTGTTCAGCCATATGTTGCCTCATTACTCTGCATAAAGTGACATTTTCACAATTAATAGCAGCATTATTGTTCACGAAGCAACCATTTGGTGTAGCACAGGGAGCAAAATTGGTCTCGTTTTGTGTTGAGTTACTGTTATCGTGCTCGATTGAAATACCAGCAAAGCAGATCGACGCTCACAGAGTGAGCACCAGTAGGCTTTTATATTGAATGTGCTTTGAATACCATAATGTTATTGAAAGCCGATGAGGAGGTAACTTACGAGAACTAACCAAACAAAGATACCTCATGGCAAGTAGGCCCATTATTGTATTTGCAGGGTTCCCGTATATGTCGTTCATATATTTACAAACAAACGGTATGCCCAACTGTCTACACTTACCTCAATCATATTCCAACAATGTATCTGCAATAAACGTTTCTTGAAAGTATCCATTTGTATCCGCAGCTGAGGATATCGAACGTTCAGCAAAACATCTATTTTTTATTGTGACAACAAAGATCTAAGCATTTGATACGCAGATTTGATAGCATTACCGCCAAAAGATTCGATGCTGACAAATAGGCCAACAATATGTGCTTTTGTTAAATAGGCGACGGTTCATCTGGTGTCAAAATGCTATGCATTCCTCTATAACAGAACTGCATGTCATCCAGTTCATTGCATTAAAGTAATAGCCATTGTTTGTGGATAGGATGATCTCGCTTCTTCAGCGTAAAATCACCACACCCATACAAGTCGCTTGCTTCATTGCTATGGCATGGCATATTTGTTAGCAGTGACTTTCAATATGCTGTAAAGAAACCGAGGGATATAGGTCTATATAAGTATTTTGTCTTGGCATATGTACCTCGCCTTTGAGTTTATTTCCTGTAATCCTTGTACAAAGTTAAAGCAATAGTTTCGTCGACGGTAGGAACCATGCAAAGAGGACTTAGTAATGGCCAAGTGCGTGAATGTGGAATATGCTTCGCACCTCACTCTCGGAAATGCTTTGCATATCGCCATTATGTACATACAAGCTCTTATAAGATATTTCCTACTGCAGGCTTGACAGCCTTCAATGATACCTCCTGCGTATAATTAACGTCTTTTAACGCTTGTCATTTAACAATAAAGAAATAGTGCCACTTCTAAGTTGCTATCAGCTGTCGCAATTGTAAGCACACAGCCACCGAAATAACCGTATAGCTCAAGATATGGGTTGCTACAGACTTTGTCTTGGCATATGTTACCTCGCCTTTGTGTTTATTTCCAGTAACCCTTGTACAGAGTTAAATCAATAGTTTCTTCGACGGCAGGAACCATGCATAGATGATTTAGTACTGACCAAGTGTGTGAACGTGGAATATACTTCGCACCTCACTCTCGTGAATACTTTGCGTATCGCCATAATGTACATACAAGCTCCTAGAGAGTGGATATTTTCTACGGCAGGCTTGACAGCCTACAATGATACCTCTTGCGTATAATCTACGTGTTCTAACGCTTATCATTTAACAATAAAGAAATAGTGCCACTTCTGCAAGGTGGCTATCAGCTGCCGTAATTGTAAGGAGAAGCACACAACCATCGAAATAACCGTATCGCTCAAGCATATGGGTGGCTACAGACTTTGAGCAGTGGTATCGCAAACGAGACAACCGCGCACATTAAACCAATGCGCCTACACAGAAACATGTGTGAACTATTTTATACATGTTGATATAGCCATACGTCTTAGCGGTGTAAACCCATGACTGTATTATGGCAAGTGCTCATTGCTAAATCACCTGTAAGAAAACCCCGCAGGCCCCGCAAGGGACTCGTACGTCTACCTACAGCCTCTCTACGGGTTTTAGGAAGCCCGTGTCTGAAAGTAGTGCATGTTCAACTTTCGGCCACGGCCTCAACGGGGCCCGGACAGGGAAAAAAACCTGTACCCAGCATGAGGCAGTGCGACACACCATGTGGACCCGCACGGGCTTGCAGTGTTTTCGCCCCTTCACAGTCCATAGACAGCCAGAAAGTCTCATGTGACCTTGGCATAAGTCTTCGTCGCGAAGGGTAAAGAAGAATCCCTAACCCAGTGGAAAATAACACTGACTGTAAGTTGGGTCGGCATATATTTATCACCCAACACAAACGCATATTTTGCCATTGTAGCGGACACAATTCCTGCTAAATTCCAGGCATTTCTATCAGTCTGTGAGCGCTGTAAAATATTTTTCTTATCCGATCGGCGTAGCAATGATCGGCATCTATCATACGCGGAAAATTAATCGTTGTCGTAAAATGTTACACGCCATTTTTTTCCAAATTCATGGAGCTGCAACGAATTATTTGAATGCCGCTAGATTTTGTTACTCATTCCGATACAGAAATACATCCATAACGGCACGATTTCATCGAGTGATTAATGAAGTCTGTGCAAAATGGGTCAATTGGCTAAAGCCAGTGACTTCACCTTATCTGTTACAGAACAGCAATAAGTCGTCAGATTAACTTGTTTCCTCCGACTGAACAATAATCAGGAATAAGTGAATTTCCATAGAAATAGCGTAATGAATGCTGTTATATATATATATCAATTCGCACGCTGCAAAACCACTCTCATGCGTCTGTGGCTGGCCAAGAATCAATGTGACCGTCACAAACAGGGCGGTTGACACGGGATGGTAGAAATAAAGGCCTTGAGTTCATATTGTGTACTAATTCCGATCGATCGTACACATCTTACTATGGGACGCAGTCTCACCGTTACAGTATTATATTCGTACCGTTTAATCGATATTTGCCGTTTACCGCTTTCAATCAGGCATGTTTGAGATTTTTAAACTTTGGGCAGAATTAAACAACATTCATTCTCATATACTGAAAATACTTATATTTGGGAAATTTCAGTGCATATCATATCGTTTTTGTGAATGTACGTTATTATTCCATATAGCCTGCAGACATATCAGTGTTATGTACAAGTAATTGACAAACTTTGAAAATATATTATGTATTGGTAAAAGTATTTCTAATCCTGTCCATGACAAATTGAGCAGCAAAATCAACCGGATAGCAGTGCGTAACTAAGGCAGGTAGAGAGGTCTATAATATGTATATAGATAATACCATAGCCTAATGGCTACTAGTTAAGAGCTCCTGCAATGGATTACAATGCATTCCCATAGTATATTTGTAGTTAACACACCATAATACGCCCAATATTTGTCATGCATTACCATCTATCTAGAGCATAACATTGATAATTAACGATTCAAGAGGAGTGGTACCATTGATAATATCTACAAGCAACCAGACATAAGTACATGTACATATCGAGAAACGTGTTCCATGTACACACTATACATAATGACGCAGCAGTGAGCATTCAACGCTTAAATGAGGCTGATGGTTTTCGCGCTTCTATACCAATTATTCATGTTTCATGAGTTGCTGCTCATTTTGCTGATGTCTGAGAAGATAATGTAGATTTAAGCAAAGTGGATATAAGGACCGATACTATGCAACGATTGGTTACCTTACAAACACCTAACAAGTTATTGCATGGCCACAGCAAGCAATTTGATAATCACAAAAAAAAAAAAGTATCAATAATTGAAAGTTAATTTTGGTTATTTACATTGTGTGCCAACGCACCCCCAGTGTACACTGTTACAATTATGCTTGTGTTTATTCCGATGAGAATACATGGATATTTAAATCCTAAAATGGTTTTGTAGTCCACTTGTTGTGCTGACATCACCTCGATCTGCCGTTTTTGTAATCCACTGCAATCTCCCTGTCTCTATAATTAACTGCCAGATGGCCACAAACCCGATTTCTTCACAGCTTGTGCGAATTGGTTGTTATAAGGGAACCAGAGATTAAGACATCAGTGTACCGTGCAATAAACTGTGCACTTCCATGAGCCATGCGAGCTGTGTTGTATATATTAATATTAACAAGCGTAATTTGCTGGTTGTCACATAAGATAATGTGACCGTTACATGAAATGGCAGTTGCAGACGCCACACTTCCCAAGTGCTTGCATATGTGGCCCAATATAACACCTCATAGATGTAACTTCGTGTGCGAAGCTGGTAATTTTCCATCATATGAGCGGATACAAAAAGAAATCCTCAGCTTGACATATACATGATACACTGACTTAACAAAGCATGTCGTTATTTTCCAATATTCTTGATCACCGTGGTTTCTATTGAAAAGAACTCACCAATTCCATCATGTGGGTGTGTAACTATTACATTATTGCAATTGATTACTTTTTCTACAATTGGTGATCAATAATCAAACATATGTGAAAATGGAAAATTATGCTTTAATGTGTTATCTCACTTTTACTTGATAACTGGTTTATCACAACCACCTTTATCACAGTTATTTCAAGAACAGCATGATTGTGAAAATATCGTTAAGCTTATATTTTGTCATATTTGTAAACTTCTCACAAAAATGTTAAGCCTTCATTTGGCGCATACAAAATATTTAGATCTATGGAGATATTTGAGCTGATATCAGCTTGCCGGTTACCAAGCTGTTACTTCATACCCAAGAGGCAGTAAGTGGCAGTAAGAAGCAGTAAGATGCAGTAAATGGCAGTAAAAAAGGCAGTAAGAGTCAGCAAGAGGCAGTAAGAGGTAGTAAGCAGCTGCAAGAGGCAGTAAGAGGCCGTAAGTGATACACAAAAGCAGCAAAATTTGTCTGCTGGGATATGCCAGGAGCAGTGTAAAATTCTTGTTTAAAAAAATAAACGCATATTGATTTGGCTATTGAGAGATGTACAAGTAAGCAATCTTACGCTTCAAGCTATAGCACACCCACGACAATTCAATGTTAAGCAATGTCTCGTAAGTAAATGAGTGTGAAAACGTGTAAGTGTAGCTGGATCAACAATATCCCTGAGAAAACTAATGCTGTTTCTAACATATCATTGATGAGTCTCATTATCATATGGAAATTATCTCGACACCCCCACTCCCCCCCAAACAACGACGAGCATTGTATAGCATGTATCATGCGTGGGAGCAATATGCATGCCCCTTTACATGCAAATAACAGAGCAAAGTGACAGCTTATAAGCAACTGCTCTTGTGGAAAGCTATAGATTGCCACGTGTATATAAAAACCTGATTGTCATATTGTTCAAGAACGTTCACTAATGAGATTGGATATTATTGTTCTTGTGCTGAAAAAGAGTTTTTGTTACTTAATCATATAATGCCAATTAGCCAGGACAGAGCATTTGCTGCTGCATAATAATGCGAGTACGCATATTCAATAGCATTGCAGATATAAGCAAATTATTGTGACAGTACCCACAGGTGTATACTACATTGACGAATTACCGTCGACTCTAAATGAAAGTGTGATTGTAAACCGACATCAGAGACACCAGAGGCGGTCACACCCCAGCACATGATACACTAACTCACAAATACAAGATAAATATTGGCAAGTAGTCATTTTAAGAAATATCGATGGAGTCATCCACATGTGACAACCTGATCCAAACTAAAGAGATTTTTATCATGAAGCTTACAGAATGTCGTAAGGTGCTTGAAACCCGTGACGCGTTGTGGGAATATCGGCTTCATGGAACTCGTCAGATTGTCTGCTGTTGCTTTGTTACAATACTTTCGAGCATTCATGATTACTGACTGATATGCCAAAAATCCATTTGTGTACCAACTGCGCACTGATAAATGGTATGCATAATATCAGCTCATCATTGCTGTTAATTTTTGGATTATTTTGCATCGACAAATATTTGAGGTTGCGAACAAGCTTGCGATGATATCTTATAAATTTAGTAGCATTATTCTTCATCGGTGTGGCTAGTAGACCAACTGTTTATGACCTGCCACGCATTGACATATTTTATACACACAATAAAATAACCTTTAGAGAACGTTGCAATAGGGATAAATCATTAGTGTTAAACGGAAAGCACGGAAAGACAATGTCTTACTGTGCATATAATCAAGAAAATTGTTGATTGTTATTACCGTGCGTTAAAGGAGCTGTTCCGGAAAGAGGGTCTCTGGCAATAATTATATACCAGATACATAGCAATTTCCCTCGTCGAATTGAACGAAATAGCTAGATCGCGTCAGGTAAATCCCTTACAATTGGTGGGCTATTATGGATAGATAATTATATTATCTATCTCTGCATGACAGAATTGTGCATCGATCACTAGAGGAACGTGGTGATCGTGATCACTTGTTTTAGCCAGAGGGCATCACTTTCCCTGCGACCGTCCGACCAGATCCCCTGACAATAATTTGACACTGACTGGTTCGAAATTATGTAATGTGTTGAATTGAGATAAATCAAATCATCTTGGATTGTTGAGCGAGCGTACTTTCAATGAACCCGTGTGTTTGATATTTGTATCGTTGATGTATCGAGTGAATGGCCAATGGGATGTAATTTGCATGAAAGGAAATGTTTTCTGTACAAAAACAGTACGTTGCCGGGCACAAGCGCAAAACGGAAAATAGCTGTATTAAAGGCCTCATGTCTCACTGCCAAAATGGGATCAGGATGGAATATTATGTATAATCTTCCCAAGGACTTACTGATTACAAATGCATCAATGGGAAAGTTTAACCTTGTTGGACAATTAGCCAATTTCTGGATTTAATTCGATCAAAGTGTCAAGCTGGCAACGATTGTAGTGAGCAGCCGTCTAGAGCATTTGACTCGGAATGATGTTCATTGTATCAGAAATACGGAAGAAGAGACTCACTGCAAAAACCATAAGCTCAGCAAGGAGATCATAGGTGAGCTGCTAGACAAAAATGCAAAGCTAGGCGTCGGTGACTTTATTACCTCCGACACATCCTTAAATAATCGTATCCCCTGAACCTTACTTAACAAGAGGGATATTCGGTCATGTGTATGCACAATATAAAGACAAGAATGTAAAACGTTATTGCCTATTAGATGTATTTCGGAAGTGTATATTTGTTAATTAAGACAAGTATTGAGACATTAAATGTTACCTTAAGAATATGAAGCATACCATTCGATAGAAGCTGTGATTTATCAGACTACTAGAACCGATAACAATATGCAATGCCATGATTAAAAAACTTTTCTAGCCAAATACCTATCTATACTTTAAATATCAACTTTACATCAATTCAATGGATACGTTGCATTATGTAGCTTTTTTGTCAGAATCACCTTTACAAGTCAAGTGCAACATTACGACGCTTATCCGGCCGTTTTATATTGGTAACAATTGAAAATGACTCAAACAAAGATTCAATCTGCTTCTTTAATTACTGGTGTATTGTGTTTTCCTGCAATGTTTCATATGAGCGGATTGTTAAGTCCGTGGACCATATAAACTAGTTAACGGTTTTAGTAGCTCAATGAGGCATTGGAATAAAGGAACCTATTGTAAGATACTCTGGGCTCATTTCTTGGGGATGCATATAATTCACATGGTTAATTACAGTCAAGTTCCGACAAGTTACAGTACGGTTCGGACAGAACAGGACCAATACTAATGTAACCAACTGCGTAAAGATCTTCATATGCACCTATAGCGTTTGATTTCTGTAATGAAGATTATATGTTACGAAAAGGTGTTGTTTCTCTCACTAAGGACAATCTTCAGGGATATATTAATTCACACTCAACAGGACCACTTTCGAGACTTCGGACAGAGAATGCATGAACTGCAGTTCATGGTAATAATGTCGGCGAACACGTCATCCGCACCACAAATCGACAGCATAAGTCTACATATTTCTTAAGACATTTGCATCAGGTTGTGGTCAACAGGCGATATGCACAGTTAAAACAAGCTTTAATCTAAAATCAATGATGCCATGTACCATTGAGGAACATGGTCAGTGTATGTTGATTTAAAGCAGCTGCATTATATATTGGTTCTACATATTAAGAACATTCATAAAAAGGTGTCAGCAATCTATAAGAGACGATATGCAATCATGATAAGATGGCAGGGCTCACAATTTTTGGGGCAACGCAACTCTATTGTGTTGGTTATCTGCGTCAACCAACTCATGTATAAAGGGTGAGGCACAGTAATAATCCCGAGCATTACGCCCTTCTCTGCGGCTCTATGGTATCACATAGGGCTTCCTTCACAGCGATTGGGGTTTAACTTTCAGCGTGCTCAAAGAGTATGTGCCAGGTGGATTGAATAGGAGCCACCATAACGTCTTAATCAACCTCATCCATCATGGTCGTGATATCACTTTAATGTTTAAACCGACGCTAAACCCCAGAAAAATTCAATTTGCATTTACCTAGGACAAACAAAGACATTAGCAATACTGCGTTGTTGCCTCAATACACGGTATTATCAACGGAGCATTACATGTACTGCAGATTCGCAAGGAAATGCATGATAACTAATCGAAATTACTAAAAGCAGTTTCAGAGGTTCATCATTAGACAATTATTTCCGTAATCAACCACGATGATATTATTGAAACATCATGATGACGTTTTCCTTTACTCTGTGACGCCTACCACTTTGTTCAACTGCCAAGAGTTTCACTTTCAGGAAAAAGATTGAGCAAATATATTGTCCCTTGTAAACCTAGAAACACTTCCAGAAGTGTTCACACAAGTGCATCGATTAAAATGAATATTGTATTCCTGCATCGATATCGACCAGCTCTTTATGTGACAGGCCTGTAGAATGTTAAAAATGTGGTAAGGACTGGAAAAGCAATTCCAGCCACACAGTGTTTTAATATCCATGCTTATAAATAATCTACAACAGACGAGCTTTGTGGCTTCAACAATAATGCATAACCCAGACGAAATATACACTCAATATTTCCCCCATCACAATAGAATTGCTGTCTGTATCATAGCTTAACCATATCACTTGAGATGGCCTTTCACATTATGGTGGTCAATAGCCCAGTGACAACAGGTAAATGTCAACTCGGGGCACTAACAGGCCTCGTAGATTGTACTCGTTGGCTGATCACAATGACGAGTAAAGCCATACGGAGAACGAACCCTTTGTTCAATCCGAAGTGTGCATACCCCCATGTTCATTGCATTTATGCCATGACGGTTACCAAACTTCATCCAACTGTTATTGGAGCCATGGGCATTAATTTATTCAGATCCATATCACTCAATGCCAAAGTCATCAGTCTTACCATAGGAAATCCATATGTGATACGTATGCGCGTATTGGACACATATTGTGCATTTGCGAATGAATCAAATGTGCATTTGCAATGAATAAAACAGTACAAACACAAACATAGAATATCATACTGTATCTGTATCTGAGCAATCTAAGTGTGGCAAGTAACTTAATTACACAGCCGGCACTTACTGGCGAAAGGCCTTATAACGGTTAGGCACAATATATAATGTTTAATATACGACGTATTAACTTTATGATGGTGCGGAAATGACATGTCAAACTAATTCATCTTCTACTATATTCTACCTTTAGTGGTTCTTCGAGTTGATAATCTACCCATACCAACGGTCGCAAATGTGCGAGGCATATCGATAGAGATCTGCAAGACTCTAAATACGCACAAATCTTTAAAAATGAAGATGATGAGTAGGCCGCTAATCTGTTGAGCAGTTGTGGTATTAGGGTTATGTAAGATAGCATCTTCCAATTGATTATTACAACGAAACCGGCTCTCGACTACAGCTACTTTGGTGTAGCATTCCAATGTCTTATCCATACAACGTCTTAGAGCTCGTATTTCCCTGCAAATATTTAACACCTATGCGTATAAACAATCCATATGGTATCAGTCATTGCTTACATTCCTGTTATCAACTCGTTCCAAAGTTAACTCGACCCTCATAAAGCATTAGACAATGAAAATGAAGAAAAAATTGGCTGCTTTCTATCTGTCAATGACGCAAACTTCTAGGTAAATATTTGCTGATTGTAAAATTTATGTGCGCATCTCTGTAGTCTTAATACATTTGTGTGCCTTTAGTAGGCACCAACTTATTGGATATTGATATATACACCGTTCTTCAAAGATGCTATTCAACCCATTAATATATTGAACATCCCGAGCGTTCTATGATTGTTCTTTGCCTACGTATCTATATGGATAGAGAATAGAAAGGCATATCTCGCGTCCGGCACTATATTGGCTATCCGCTTTCAACGTTTCATTTGCTGAATTCAATCGCCTATGCACGTACTGACCATAAAGCATGAAGCTGCGAGATATTTTAGTGATGGATCAGCTAGAAGCGCCGCAATGAATCCACAATTCCATCAAAATGCAGTCAAGTATTCCTGTTTGGAACATTTACTCGCTCCGAGCCGAGTATCTTACTGGGGACGGGGTGCTCTTGTGTGCAGTGCTCTAAATAGCATTCGTAATTGCACATGTGGGGATTCCCGTGGATAGTATGCCACTCCCCTTTGACAAAACTTGGCTAATATCGTCATATATCGCCCTAAGCACTGCCTCCTGGCGGTGTGCGTATATCGATCATCCGCAACGTGGAAAAACATAATCAGACTCACACTGTTAAAGGGTTTAAAATTCGCATTACTTAGCGCAAGCGACCAGAATTTAAGATTTGGCATTGCTATTCTGACTGCGACCGGAATTTCGTTAGTCCCCGCCAACACAAATTATAATCATAATAAAACATTTTATGTGCGACGTTTTGGTAATGAATCGGCTAGATGCGCCGCTATGAATACCCAATTCTGTGATAATGCAGTAAAGCATTCCTGTTTATAGAAATTACGGGTTCTAAGCCGCCATTCTAAATGAGGCGTTTATGTGTGCATTGCTCTTAACTGCCATCTCAACAGCACACTCTAGTTAGTGGAGGCTTAAATCAATCAAGTTGCATTGAAAAACTATAATCAAAAACTATAATGTTGTATTGTTTCAATCGTTAAAATAATATATGATGGTTGATAAACATACTTACACAATGGGGAATATACAATTGTCAGCACACTTTTATACTCAAGGAAGTACGTAAGCATTCTGTAATCTGCGTCATTATACAGAGGACCATTACCATATTCGTATCATATCAAGCACTTGCGAGTGTTACCATGAGCCAAAATATTTTCATTTTGTCATTCCACATATCGCTTCATTCAACGGATGCAGTGCAATTTATCACAAATACATTTCGCTTTGAAAAGCTTATAACACGTTCCAAAGGAGATGATAAAAAGTGCTTACACATTTTGCATCGAAAAACATTATTCACATGACTCCCTTTTGAACCGGTGAGATATAATATATAGTACCTAACTGTCCTAGTTAGATTATCACAAAAAAACTGGTTCTAACCAGAAGGGAATGTGGCGACGGCGACGGCCCATCGTTTCAGGTTTTATGAATATCAGTGCACAATACTTCACCAGCCAACACTCTCGAAAGTAGTCAGCCACGCGGAGTTTATGGCACACGCAAATAAATTACCTACACCATACGATATGTGCCAAACTGTTCTCATAAGCTTTGTTAGTGCAGATGTAAAACAAGATGAAATATACTCATTCTGCTTTGAGCAACGGCTTGAGCCATTACTTCGCATGACATGTAATGCCCAATTTAAGCCCGAATGAGTGAAACCCCGACAATTAGCCAAACCATTCAAATTCCATTTCATCTCTTATACAAGCAGTTATCATGTCATATCATTTAATATACATTTAAGTTGGATCATAGCCTAGACCCGCCGTTTTTTACTGTCAGGACTGGACAAAAGATATCGTAAATATATCAATGCATGTAACTCATTTTGCAGTCATCGTCATATGTTCATGTAGCGGTTTATGCATTGAAGTTAATGCGTTAGAAAAATTGTTTTTTGGTGGTATACATCACTTAGAACCCCATCAAGGATAAAGTGAATAACTAACTCAAACACATTAGGACCCCACTCATTGGCGATAACAGATAAAGAAAACATGCATTGCTGGTTTAGGCGATATAGCCAGCATTTTATTGGTTAAAAACGTGATTGTGATAACATCTTGTATGCAACTGTTGATGATTACAAAGGTCCTATATAATTCTTTAAACTATTGCATGTGTTCATGGCCGTGGTTGGTCTTATTCAATTAGCTATTCGAAAAGGATATCCGAGTCATACCTGAAGTGCTTACATACCTGAAGTGCTTATCTACTTGCTGCTCGACAAAAACGGAATGTGAATTAGAGCAATCATTATCTGAAATAAACTGGACCTAGCCCATGCTCGACTTAAAAACTAAGATTTCGTCATAAAGGAGCTATAACACCTCTTGCACTTTATACCAGTTCTTCTTTGACAGACGGCAGAGACGATATTCAATGACGGTATGATAATAGGTTATGTTATTGATGAGACAAAGTAGTCCCATTTGGTCAGCAAGCAAAATATGTCAGCCGATCCATAAACAAAGGGACGGACAGTCATAGTCATTGTGTGTAAGCCCCCTCCCTGTGGCTGACTGTATTACGTAGGGATTCCGTCCCGCAATAGTGATTTACAATCCAGTGCACGCTAAGAAAGTGTGCCAGGTGGATTTAATGGCCAATGTCTAAACATCACAATCAACCTCATCTATCATAGTCGTGATATCACCTTGTTATTGATAGCGACGTTAAACCCACAGTAGATCGTACAATTATCCAAGGAAAAACAAAGACATCAGCAATACATCGTTGCTGCCCTAAGCCTCATTCGTGAAACGACCTGGTTATAGTTGTTGAATTTAACAGCAAGGTAATGTTAGTGTGCACATGACAACAACTAGAGTGTCATGCTTGAACCGGACACAAAACTTTTGCAGGTGCAAAACTTTTGCACCTGCAAAATGATAGCACCATTGACTGTTTCTTTATTGCACACACTGGGTGAAACAAGACACCGTCGTTGTATCGTGAAAATAACACGTATTATTAAGCGATGGGAGAGTCATCCAGGTCATTTACGGGGTTTCCTCAACCATTCCCCTGATATTGCCGATTGATCCGCCATTCACAGCAGCCGCACATCTGACTGCATCATCATATATGTATATATTATCACATTATATCATATATATATATATATATATATATATATATATATATATATATATATATATATATATCGTATATATTATATATATATATATATATATATATATATATATATATATATATATATATATACATATATATCACATACACACACCATACGCCTCGTGGTTGTCACAATCACACACACACCCCCCATCGACATACGAACAAATACAAAAACGTGCGAGCACACACACACTATTTGCTGCACACACAGTTGTGCAACATTAATAAGTTTGACAAAACTCCTAGCATCATTATCCATAGTCTTAAGTTACGCAGACAAATCGTTGCAAAATATCTCAGTGTTAGATTATTTCTCTACTGCACAAAAACATTCGCTGTCTAATTTCTATGACCTTGGGCTTTTATCTTAGAAGACCATTTACTAAGCAACCAGTTCACAATAAAAAGCATATAATAAAAATACCGAACTGTAATTGTGAACCAAGAGTCAATGCCGCAGTTTGTATGCCGAACTAGTCCAACGCCATTCGCACGAGAAGTAACATATCGGGTGTTACTAAACACGGGACAATTGTTGGTCAACGCAGTTAGTTTTGCAATGCACCATCCTGACACTCAAGAGTCATTCAGCGCAGGTGCATTAGTTTTATATATTCATAGCGTATTCTGTCTTGCATTTGACAACCGTAAGTTTCGAGCAGCCGGATTGTCGTAAGCAACCGAACGAATGGCTATTTTTGGTTTACATTTCAAAGGACCAGTGAACATAACATTTTATCGCAGATAAAGACATTTATGTATGAAGATCTATTAATACCCGGTCCGGCCCACATAAATCAGAACGCCGCAAGAAATAAATATATCACTCTGATTCATATGCATTGATTGTATTAATATCATGCGTATCATTTATCTTATTTCTTAAATTCTGATTAAATGGGGTAAAACGGAATTAATACCTCAGTAGAATTGCACAAAAACTACATTCGGCTGTTCCTTGAGCGATTGCAGTTTCCTTGATAAAAAATGCTCATGTTGGTGAATATTTGACCGTTAGAAAATGCATCTGTGTGCCATAACGATATTACCTCTTGACGAGTTACCAATTCTTTTCTGTTAACGACAACAATTCCCGTGATTTATGTACACACAGAATAGCATAACAGGATAACTGCTTTATTATAAAACAGCACACTTCTACTGTGATGGTCAGAAGGAGAAGACTCTCAGTATACACAACCACATTGCAGCAATGTTTGCCTCTGTCTTCATGCACCAAGTGGAGGAAAACTTGCTTTCAATCGCTCGCTTCTTACACGGTGACCGGGATTGGATGCTGAGCGTCTAGCAATGCCATCACAAAACAAGGCACGTTACTTCAATCCCATAACGTGGACACATCAGTAGGTTATCCATATCAACCCCGCTTTATAGTCTGTCTATCACGTCTTTGATGAGTTTCAACTCGCTGCCTACATGGTACGAGAGGACAACAACTGTGCCATTTGAAAACACATCGTAACCATCAAATGCGTTTGAGGGTATCATGGGATCGAATTATGAATAGCTAACAAGACTATTCCAAACTGATCTACAATACTTGTTTATCAGCAGATACAGCTCAGCGGGTGATTTATAAGTAGTACGAGGTATGGCGTATTTTATGTAAGGATTAGAATATCTAACAGATATCATCATGTATACCAATTCGGAGCTTAAAGAGCATATTTTTATGAGAGTAGCTTACATTTATATGATAATCGCAAGTGATATCAAAACGAATACTATCGAATGCACATCGACCGTGGGCTGGTTGGCATCATCTTCTGAAACAACATAAAACTGCAAACGCCTTTCCCATAGACACAGTTAAACGTACTTACAACTATTGGCAGTTAGCTTTAAATCGAACAAATTAGTTATTCATGGTTATGACTAAGATTGTTCTTTTAATATTTTAGGTATTCTGACAGTCTCATAAGCACTGTAAAATATTTCACCCACCTACGTCGACGTAGCAATGAGAAAACTCTGACGTAATATGTGGCACGTCATTTTGTCACAGTTATGGTGTCACAGTGAATAAATCAATTGCTTCCAGATTTTGAATTCTCCTTGCAAAACAGGAATACCTCCTACAATGACAAATGTTTGAATCGAGTGACCAATGTAGTCTTGATAAGTAGGCCATTGTGTTAAGATGTACTAGTGAACTTACCAAAGAACAAGAATAATACGCCCAAATTGTAGAAAAATAATCCTTTTGTCACCTGGTACCTCCAACTTTACAATAATCAGATAGATCAACATCAAGTTAATGACCAAGTCTTGTTTGTTTATGAAAATTTCCTTCTTCCTGCATATAGCAATCAACCCCTACATTTGTATCTGGTGTGTTATGTCGCAATCACATTTATTGATACACCATGATACACCATAAACAAGACTGAGATACCTGACTTCATTCGAAGTGCTGCAGAATGTGGGAAAATGTAAATGGGCAGACATTTGGCTTAATATATCCATGCATTCGGCTGCTGTATTGCATAATGTATGGTCATAACAGCCATATGCGTATCAGCCATAACATTAGACCGATGCAGTTAACATTATGATAATCGTATCGCATGGAATAAGCCAGGTAGGTGTTGTTATATTACTTCATCATTCACCAGGGGCCTTTGGCCCCCATTTATTAAATCCCTTACCGGAATAATCCACAACAACTAAGAGTAGTGTCTTGCACACATGTTGGGTAGCCGCGCTCATGTGACCGGGGCTAGCCAATAATTGAGTGGCCGCCTTCGGTGGTGCGAGTAAATAACGAATGATTCTCTGTCCTCCCGGTGTGACCTCTGAACACTCGATATCATTATTCCTTAACAGGTAAGCAGGGATGGCTTGCTTGGTTGTACAGCATAAAGCATGCCACATTCTGAATAGTCGTGTCTTGTATATCGAAATATAGACCGTCTTTCCCTCACGACTTAACGACTGACATGAGCCATTAATAGAGGGTGACATGATTCAACAGTATGATATGTTGTCTGCGGGTTTATGAGCACATCTGGAAAAGTCAATTACTTGGCATTAGATACAAACATGAGGTATGATATTATTTTTTGGTTTGAGATTTACCAATCAAACACGCCCATTTGTTGCTTAATGCTAAGTTACGAATTAACAAGTACGTTGGCGTTGATACCGTCCGACTTGTTAACATGTATGTAAATGACATTGCATAAACTCCCATCCCTGCAGATTTTGGCATCGTTGTTGACGTTTGTAAATATTTTTCCTTATCGCTGGTTCTTTGTGCAAGCAATCACAGTGAATGAAATGAGGATGGGTAAATTTTATATATATTCCTTTGTGGAGCACTATTTTACAATACATAAGCAATGAGGATTTTGAACCTTCTAATTGATCTTTAATGGTCAAACTGATACTAAAAATGTATTTCGGAATGAGCTTGCAATGTAAATAAATACGTTGGTTTCAGCAAAACAGTAATTGGCAATATCCTCAACAGACACTTCAGTACTCGCTTGCCAATACCAACTCGATCAAGTAGAAAATCAATATGAAATATGTTGTTTCGTGATGATTATTATATGACAGAAGGGGAGAGTAGTGATAGCCTTATACCAATCATTATCTATGGCTTTGAATACGCCATATGAACCTATTCGATGCAAAAAAGCATATATGCTCTTTTATGACAGCGCTCTTACTCGTAACCAGGCACCAACACTCAGCAATAGCACCGTGCAAAACCGAAATCCATATACGACCTATGCTTACCTCCTTAAGCTTACCTCGTAGTCATTCTAAGCCACATCTCATGGTGGCGTCATAAGGCTTGGCCGACAATCAAACGGAAAGCAATTCATATATGGTAACAATTACTTCTTGTGCATTCTCAACTCTCTATATACAGAGAATCATTAAAATAATCTGGGCGAATTTGTGTAAATATTTGAAAATAGCTAACGATACGGTCACAATGTTCAGGGCCGTAATACAACTTACAAGACTGACAACATATGCTTCAATACACCCTCTGTTATAAAGGTGGGGTACAAGATGCTTCCAAATTCTATTTATTAAATACGAGAAAAGACGAAACATCATTCACAGTGACCGATACAGAAGGGGGATAATTCTGATGCTTCCCCAATCATGATAAAATATCTTACTTTAGGAGCTTGTTAGAAAGGATTGGACGATATGAGTTCGTTGACTTGAAGCAAATTAACAACAAAAGTGCTTAAATGCATTCATTATTGTGTATGATCTTGCACAATAGATATTGTTCCAACCTTTTTTTATGTGAAACTATATGTCTCGATATAACCTTGTTGGGCAATTTGGTTTGAATCTTTAATGCAGCGTTCCAGCAGACTACGCGGCCAAATGACTAATAATATCATGCAGCAAAGCAGCATTGTGTTGGCTACGATGACGTAAATACGCTTCAGTAATACATCTATAGAAAGCAATGCTGGAAATGTTCCGATGAACACTTACAATTTTATTCAATTTAAAGTTGCACATGTTAACAATCAAGTTGAAAACTTATGCAATTGTTAAAATAACATTTGAAGTCTCATTGAGATGAAACAACATGAACAAAGTACACCGATTCCATACACATTGCTATCGCTAAACATTAGGAATAAAATATCAAGAAGTGCCACTTTTTAAAGGTTGTCATCAACTGCAGTTATTGTCAAATGAAACAAAAGTCCACCAAAACAGCCACAAAGCTTGAGATTACGGAATAGGTAGGGAACTTTGGCATGGAATTGGAAGCAAAAATACTGACATTTTGTGGAATCGCCGCAGGGATCATTCGAAGAAAAGGGGAGGTACTCATCTATCGAATCAATCTATTTTTGAGGGGTGATCTGCACACAACATATTTATCATCGAGCTGTTAAACAATATGCTAACCACCATTGAATGCGACTGTCGAAGGCCTAATCATTGTTGAAAGCAATCATAAAGGCTGCACTGGAAATCCCGTAGAAAAATATAACCAATTTCTGGAGAAAATACAGCTCGCAATCACCAAATACGCAATGTTACACACACTCAAAGCTTCACACACGCAGTCACACACGGACGCATTTACACAGACACACCCACGCGCACGCATGCACACATGCTTCAAGCCTATGCAACAGTTATTGAACAGTACTCGTATTTGTTACCATAAAAAACAGGGTACTCTTATTGGCAAAAGCAGGTAGCTACACAGAGCACCATCCTGACACGAGCCGTTCAGCACAGATGCTTTAGTATGATAAATTCATAAAATATTCCGTGTAGGACCAGATAATATTTAAATTGGACCAGGGCTTTTGAGTTTTATTGCAGAAATCCAGTTTATTTATGGCTCCTTTATGTTGGTTCTTAAAGGGTTAATATGTCTTTGCGCCAGTGAAAAATTGCTATGACATAAAATTTACGACAAAGACGTCATAATATATGAATGGATGAATGAAAATGTCTCAATCACTTCACATCAATAATATTGTCTTTGGCGGCATAGCAAACTGGAACCCAAAGTGCATGAATAGCCCAACACTGTCACATTAAGGGACTGTCAGTCATATCCAGGAGGAACAAACAAGCAAAAACACGCGCATTGTGTTAAAATATGATGCTTGGCAATCAATGTTAGGAAAATATTTCAGATATAATTGTTACTCTTCGCCGCAACCCACGTGGTTCCGCTGGTAAACTATTCGTCTGATCCCCGAAACTTGCTATGACAATTTCTACGATGAGTTAATGCTCATGACGGTGGGTAATCTGCTTTCGTAATCACATGACCATTTTTGCTAATTAACTTGCGTCCATGCCGATGGCGCTAATGCATTACTTGTAAAGCTTATATCAACGATGTCCCTGATACTTGCATGTTCATCATGGTATTGCATAACATAATTAATAGGTTTTTTTTTAATCCGGCCGCATGCATGGTTTTAATGTGGCGATTTTTATCATTGTCTTATGATTTGCTTGTCATAGATAGCGAGCGCGATTAGGGCGTGGTTGCATTTACTCTCATCCGCCGTGGTGAACAGGACTGAATGCAATGCCATCGCAAACGAAGGCATAACGTATCGATCATTTGTAGTGGACAAGGCTTTAAGCTACAGAGTTTGGATAAGGCATCTATTTCCGTTTTTGAATCTGCACATCACTTCTTTGGTAATGTTCCACTCCCCGCCAACGTAAAGCGACAAAAGAGCAGCTTTGACACAAGAAAGTGATATAAATACGATCTTATATCGTTCAACAGTTACGCCGGTGTGTGTAACATACAATATCATTGAAAATAACTACCAAGAATATTCCTCAAATATTTACAATTCTTCATCGCTCTGCCATTGGTCTAGCTAAAGTAATCTTCAAAACGCACATTAAGTATTGCACAGGTCAATTAAGAACAGTGATAGCCTGAACATCCACCAGATTGAAAATGATGCAAAATGTCTTGCGATGCAAGAAAACCGACTAGTGCCTAATATCTAATGGTAATTTATATGAATATAACAATAACAAACGATATGATAAGGCACATCATCAAATGCACACTGACAGTGTGGTGCGTCGACATATTCTTCTCATCCGTAACGAAACTTTCTCAGAGGGAAATTGCATGTAACCTGATAAATCCCGCACATGGGTTTTAAATGTTTGTGCCCCCAAGTGATTTTTGATAATTGCCGACAATCTGTGAAGCTTTTAATCCATCGACAGTGACGTAAGAATGATTGAAATTGGTACATGTCACACATAGAGAAATAATCACTGTTATCAATTGCTGCATATCATTTTTACATATATGATGGTAAATAGAATCATTCAAAAATGCCCATATTTTGTTTTTCTCCACAACCTCCATCATTCCGATAATTATGGTATCCTGACATCCAGCTAAGATGCCCATAATTTCATCATCATGTCTATATTACTAGAAAAACATTGAAGGGTTGCTTCTAGCTGATGTATGACCTCCCGTCTTTGTTCAGGTTGTATTTTAAGAAACAAAACATGTGAAAAGATTCATGACTTCAGCTTGCATTGTAGATGGAATTATGAGCAACGACAGGTGTGGAATGGTTGGTATTGTTGAGAAAATCGCACAGCTGGCATTATTAAATGGCTTGTGAAAGAAACGCAATAGGAACAATGTTATGACTGAGCACAAATGCAATATTGCCATATATTATGTTTGAGTGGTGCGAAAAGCGGTATTTTCACCCACATAATTACAATACTTTCATATGTGCTATCATCTCAATCAGTTTTCACCAGCCACCTATTACGTATGTATCAAAATGGGTTATATATAATGTATACCTTTATCAGACACATTGTTGAAGATAAGTATCTAACTATAACGCACTGGGTCCATAACAAAATTTACCTGTTCAGTGTGCGAGGCCAGTGATGCCTGTTGAAATGGCCAACATTGTCTGTCGTGCGTCATTGCAGTGTTTGATTCGGTTGGAAGCTGCCCAGCAATACAATCGATAACACCAATGTGCTTAAACAGTGACTAAACTATTCGTCCAAGCAATATCTGGGGAGAGCAAAATGGGTTATTTCATTCAGCATTCTCTGACCTACATCCACAGATCGGTAAGGTAAACAGCGATGATATTACCTAAGTCACCAGATCTCTGACTGAGGAATATCCAATAAGTAATGTAGAGGGTTTATGCGCGCTTAAATATATTTATGATACAACTATCGAATTATTGTGATCACTGTCTGGTTATGTGATAAATTACAGGAGACACGAATATCATTTATAAATACGTCTTTTTGTGACATTCATGCAAATAAGTCACAAATACCTTTCCAATGGTTGCATTTATTGCGCCGACGTAGCATCTAAAGATGCATCAACTACCTCTTATCAGCTTCGTCAGTACAACAGACGCCTTTGCGCACCGTTTGCAATCGACTTAATTTTAATAACCTTTCTTTTAGCCATTACTAAATGACCCAAGTCTCGAAGCGACCATCTAATAACCGACAATAATATAAACAGAAGGGTTCGGTCCGCTGTTCACACACATCCCTGCACTATATTGTATAATATTGTGCGTGGCACGTATCTGTATTTTAACAAGATATGTGTTTTAGTGGACCGGAACGTGTTCCACTATATGGCGACGGAATATCAGCTCTAGGACTAATAATGTACAATAGTGGATTATTATTTCCTTTTTTAATGGAACTTTTTTTATTTTGAATCATGGCTAACCCGACCACACGGAGTGCATACATTATCATTGCTTGTCGCAGTTTGTTGAGCTTTGCCTGCTCGATCATCATTTGGCGAGACGTTCCTCTGAGACTTGCGACAACCTCGGTGTGAATCAGAGTATGGCAGACTTTGTCGGCAATACATGCTTTCTCATGGCTATGGCTAAAAAGGAAAATGCAAGTTTTTAGTTTAATCAAATAACACTGGCTCAGCCGCCAGTGTCGTCCCCTTAAATCGTTTGAAGGCAGTCCACAAGGGTCATAAAGGATCAACGGAAATGTCAAGGAGTCGGCGGTATCTAGGCGCTCCAATGCGATAAGTCTCAAGGGGAAATTCTGAATTTGATTGCTTCCTTAAGAAAGCAAACATATCTTGCGAACACAACGCACTTTGTGGAACGAGAAACCCACAAAACTAAATGTTAATGATGATACTACAATTTCATATAATCCAGGACGCAAGTGAACGCACTTCGTTTAATCAAGCTCAATATTCTGTTTTGTGTCAAAGTCGACACGTGTTCAGTAACATGTTGCCTCATTACTCTGCATAAAGTGACATTTCCACAATTAATATCAGCATTATTGTTCACGAAGCAACCATTTGGTGTGGCACAGGGAGCAAAATATGACAGCAAAATAAATCGACGCTCCCAGAGTGAGCACCAGTAGGCTATGATATTGATTGCGCATTGAATGCCATAAAGTAATTGAAAGCCGATGAAGAGGTAACTTACGAGAACTAACCAAACAAAGATCCCTCATGGCAAGTAGGCCATTATTGCATTGGCAGGGTTCCCGTTTATGTCGTTCATATATTTACAAACAAACAGCATGCCCAACTGTCTATACTTACCTCAATCATATTCCAACAATGTATCTGTTATAAACGTTCTTGAAAGTATCCATTTGTATCCGCTGCAGCTGAGGATATCGAACGTTCAGCAAAACATATATTTTTTATTGTGACATAAAAGATCTCAACATTTGATACGACAAAAGATTCGATGCTGACAAAAAGGACCAACAATATGTGCTTTTGTTAAATAGGCGCCAGTTCATTTGGCGTCAATATGCTATGCATTCCTCCATAATAGAACAGAATGTCCTCCAGTTCATTGCATTAAAGTGCATTGTTTGTGGATAGGATGATCTCGATTCTTCTGTGTAAAATCACCACAGACATACAAGTCGCTAACTTCATTACTATGATATGGCATATATCTGTCAGCAGTGACGGTTCATCTTGTCTTGGCATATGTAACTTCGCCTTTGAGTTTATTTCTTGTAACCCGTATACAGGGTTAAAGCAATGGTTTCTTTAATGGTAGGAGCCATGCATAGATGACTTAATACTGGCCAAGTGCGTTAATGTGGAATATGCTTCGCACCTCACTCTCGAAAATCCTTTGCGTATCGCCATTATGTACATACAAGCTCCTAGAGAGTGGATATTTCCTACTGCAGGCTTGATAGCCTACAATGATACCTCCTGCTTATAATCAACGTCTTCTAACGTTTATCATTTAACAATAAGGAAATAGTGCCACTTCTGCAAGGTGGCTATCAGCTGCCGTAATTGTAAGGAGAAGCACACAACCATCGAAATAACCGTATCGCTCAAGCATGTGGGTGGCTACAGACTTTGAGCAGTGGTATCGCAAACGAGACAACCGCGCACATTAAACCAATGCGCCTACACAGAAACATGTGTGAACTATTTTATACATGTTGAATAGAGCCATACGTCTTAGCGGTGTAAACCCAGACTGTATTATGGCAAGTGCTCATAGCTAAAAAACCTGTGAGAAAACCATGCGGGTCCCGCAATGGCCTCGCACGTCTGCCTACAGGCTTTTTTTTTTGAGGCATTGGAATAAAGGAACCTATTGAAAGATACTTTGGGGTCATTTCTCGAACACAACTCATTTCTTGGGGATGCATATAATTCATATGTTGAATTACAGTCAAGTTCCGCCTACGCATACGGTTCGGACAGAACAGGACCAATACTAATGTAACCAACTGGGTAAAGATTAAACGTTACGTAAAGGTTTTGTTTCTCTCACTAAGAGCAATCATCAGGGATATATTAATTCACACTCAACAGGACCACTTTCGAGACTTCAGTTTTTGGTAATAGTGTCAGGATTATGTCGGTGAAAACGTCATCCGCACCACAAATCGACAGCATAAGTCTATATATTTCTTAAGACATTTGCATCGGGTTGTGGTCAATCATGCTAACAACATCTCGGATGTTAGTGCTGCCCCCTACAATCGTTTGAAAGCAGTCCACCAGGGTTACGAAGTATCGGTGTGAAAATTAATTGTGTACATGCGCAGAATGATGCTGCCTCTCAAGGATAATTCTAAATCCTTTTGCTTCCTTTAGTACGCAAACATCTTATGCTTGACCACACCCGATATGCAAAGATAATCTACTATACATATTTAATGCTAGGAATACTGCTTTTACTTCATATAATCTAGTACGCCATTAATCAAAGATCAGGAAGGCTTTCGCAAATCAAGGTATCTGTCATATTTTGGGTTGTATATCAGAGCAACAACTAGTAAGAAATGACTAGTATTTCTTCACGTTAGAATCATCGTGCACGAAGATAATGAGAGCAAATCAGGATGCTCCCTGTTTATGGATTCTAACTGTGTGTTAAAAAACACTGGGCATTGATATTTATCCTGTCTTGTGTGCCATAAAGTTATCGGCTTCCGATGAAGAGGTAAGTTGCCTTAACTAGCAAAACAACAACCTTTCCCAGCAAGTATGCCCATAATCGTTTCTCCGGGGTTCCTTGGAGGCTTATCACTAAGTGATAGCAAAGCCAAACCAAAACAGCCCCGCGTAATAAATTCTGTTCAACTACCAAGACAGCAAATGGCATTTAATATCTCAACCAGCCAGGTTTGTGAGCACCCATCGTCAAAAGTACCTTGGTAGGATTACAAACAATATTAAAGACAATGCATCCCGATGACAGTTCAATAACAGCTGAATCGGATAGAGGGGTTCATGGCTATAAAATGTAGAAAGAAACAGTGGGGAAGTTAGTTAAAATGCGCAGTTACTGTTGAACAGGCGGAGTAACCAGTAGTAAAACAACATACAAGGATGATTTGACCCTGGATGAAACAACGTGAAGGGTTAATTACACATAATACTCATATTTCGCCTCTTTGCTAACAGCAGATTCGACCAACAAAACATGTTATAGTTAGCATAGTTATACTTTGAGTCCGGCGTCAATATCCCGTAAAACACCCCTCAATTTTATACTTAAGGATAGATCATTGCATCTCTGTTTGCTGTTCGTGTCGGATCCGGATGGGATAGAACACTTGCAACAACTATAGAAGCATGTGGTGGGATGTGAAAAGCCAAAAGGACCTTTTTGTATCGTGGTCTGTTGATAGAATAACCGTTCTTTATCTGGTGATATCCAGCAGTATTATGCAATATTCTACCCTTTTCGGATGCACCATACGGAACCGAACCACTCAACTCATGAAGCATTAGTATAATATAATCATAGAATATACTGTAGAGCACCTGATGACAAAATGGACCCTATGCTACCAGCGGTTTTATTGCTGTTTTCCCATCTCACCTATAGTTTTTTATGCTGTTATAATAGGGTCAATGAACAGTTATTATGAAATATATTCACACAAAGACATCCCTAATTATGCATGAAACAATGCAAATGCCAAGCGTAAAGGCTAACAATGTAAAGAAAGATATTTCAAAAGTCGTTGCAACTCATCGTACCAAAGGGTAACGAAAATTCGCTCATGAAGAGGTTCAGCGTGGAACCTATGTCCATCTAATTTTGCGTCTAGAAGATCACAATTCTTCAAAATTCAATGAAAATAATCCATAATGTCTAAAAATGCAAATGGTAGGCTTTATAGAGCTACGCGATCTGATGGTAGCTTTCATTAACATAAAATAACAAACGCTTCACAATGCATATTTTTACATGCACGTTTACTGAGTGTAGGGTCGACAAATCTTTCTCATCGGTCTCGAAACTACAAATGCCATGTTTCCATTCCCATGATTGATTGCCACTTCCAATAAACATTAAATAGGTGTTTTGTGGTTGACGCCGAAGTGATAATTGTAAGAATCCATGCGTTCTGCCAGTCACTTATACTGTTATTCCTTCATTGATATTAGCAAGAGAAACTATTTCTGAAAGATACGGTGGCATATGTGGTCAAAATTAGAGGAACATTACCTCGATAGTAACTTACCATTTAGCTCCGTTCAATTTGATACAAGTAAAAAATCACGATGTTGAGCATATGACGGTATGGTGTCCGCCGTAGTTTATCGGCAACCCTAAGATACCTATGTTACGGGGGATTATGAAACTGCCCAGTTGTTGCGTGTGACCATATCAAATACACTCCACTTTCATACGTCCTATTAACACGAGCAGAAGACACCAGGTTATCGCCCACTGACACGAACGACTCGTTGTTATCACATCACGAATCGTTCCTTACGCAGGGTGGAGATATCATACCATTTTATTTACAGATGAATTCGTTTTGATGTACTGACAGGCGATGACTGTCCTACAGTAAATTATTTGACAACCTGACTTAGAATCCCTATTGATTCATCACAAAGGCCTTTATATGATGTTTGCATCTATTCTATCCTCGCAACCTTTGAAGATATCTGTATAACTCAAATGCACTTGGTCGAGAACGAAATCTACTTACCCAATATACATTGCCAATGATGACTTAAGCAGTGGCCACAGAATTGAATATCTCCTTCAATTGCCCGAACCTTACAAACGAAGTACACTGACTGACATTGACAGAGCTATATTCGTTGGAAATGTTGACTTTGAATACCACTGTGCAAATAGTGTGACAATCGCTAATCTGATCAGTTGGAATTAACTGAAAATAAAGAAATCGTGCATATTCAATCTAGTTGATCAGTACTGATACGAGTCGGAAACTGCAAAGCATCTAGCAGAGAAACAGCTTTGTGCATGTCATGTAACAGTGACAGGACTGTTTTGAAGAGGATGTTGCGTATGTCACCGACTGAGGGATGTTAACGTAATATAGAGGTTTAGAACATAATTAAATATATACATATGAAGCGATTATCTATTTTGCATGATCACTGATTACAAAATTATTAATAATCGAACAACTACGAGAGAAAGCAATTATGCAAATTAGTCGTCGACACCTTGGGGAGGAGTCAATGTTAATAGCTGACGTTGCATCTGAATATTCATTAATCATATTGGTAGGGAATCCTATCTATCCCGGTTATTAGGTTTACAACAGCCATGCAGCTGTCGTATGGAACATTACCGCGAAGCTCTTCTTGACACGAGGCCTCGACCTACAATGAGCATTTTCATTATAAGGCTCATTTCATTGTGAAGCAAAACAATTTAACATTGCTGGTCTGGAATATGTGTTCAACCGATCCTAAATGCAGTTAATAACTGATGAATAGCTTATTTGCAGTCCGCTCGCACATCTATAGCTACATGTTCTCATGGTTTGCTACTGTACAATTGGAGTTGAATAAAATTTAAAGAGCTTTTGCTTAGTATCATCATCACTTAGATGAAAATACATGTTGATAAAACACATACAGCATGCTGTGATATGTTGAAGAAATATTGGTCAAACGCATTTGTAAAATGGATGCTCTAAATCTAGTAGATATTCATGAGTTCGGTTCAATTCCCCCATCCTTTCTGTCAATATAGCTAAAAGCAGACAACATGATTGAATAGATAGATAGGTACACGCACTGTGAAACATGGAGCTTATGGCACGTGCCCGATTATTTCGTCGTATTTTGTAGCCCCTGTTTTTTGTATTTTATAATGAATAACAGCCCACGAAACACTGTCACTGTTTGCTGTGATAAGCTACATTTGTCAAGGCATTAGGTTGTTGATCATCTCATATTTGCGATGGCCCTTTTTGTGGCACCCATGTGAGTCAGCAGAGGTCGGCAATACATGTGCTTACTGTGTAAATAAATAAGAACATTTATATATGCACTATGTCAATATGGAAGCTGTTTTAATATCATGCTTACAACACCTCGGACGTTAGAGTTACCCCCTACAAAGCAGTCCACTAGGGTTATGAGGAATCGGTGTGAATATTAATGAGCCGGTAGTGTATATCAGAATTCTAAATTCCTTTAGTACGCAAACATCTTCAGCTTACACAACACTCGATATGCAACGATTAACTACCAGAGTTATCTAATGCTAAGCATACTGCTTCTACTTCATAAAATCCTATACGCCATTAATCGAAGGTCGGGAAGACTTTCACAAATCAAGGTATCTGACATATTTTGGGTTGTATATCAGAAAAACAACTAATCAGAAATGATTAGTATTTTTTGACGTTAGAATAATCGTGCCCGAAGATAATGATAGCAAATCAGGATGACGCTCACTATTTATGGATTCTTTGTGTTAAACGCTGGGCATTGATACTTATCGTGTCGTGTGTGCCGTTAAGTAATCAACTTCCGATAAAGAGGTAAGTTGCCGAACTAGCAAAACGACGACCTCACATCAAGTATGCCCATAATTGTTTCTCCGGGGTTCATTGGAGGCTTATCATTAAGTGATAGCAAAGCCAAACTAAAACAACGCAGCGTAATGAATTCTGTTCAACTACCAAGACAGCAAACGGCATCAAATATCCCAACCAGCCAGGTTTGTGAGCACCCATCGTAAAAAAGTATCTTAATAGGATTACAAGTAATATCAAAGAAAATGAAGTAATTGTAGCCCGATGACAGATCAATAATAGCTCAATCAAATATAGGGATTCTTGGCTATAAATTGTAAAAACATAACAATGGGAAAGTTAAAATGTGCAGTTACTGTTGAACAAGTGGAGTAGCCAGTTCAAAATATATGCAGCTAGCAAAACAACATACAAGGATGATTTGACCGTGGATGAAACAACGTGAAGGGTTCATTACACATAATACTCATATTTCGCCTCTATGCTAACAGCAGAGTCGACCAAAAATGCATGTTGTAGTTAACATAGTTATACTTTGAGTCCGGTATCAATATCCCGTAAAACATCTCTCTATCTTATACATAAGAATAGATCCATTCATCTTCTGTTTGCTGTCTGTGTCGGATCCTGATGGGATCACTTTTGAACTCTTGCAATAACTAAAGTAGCATATGGTGGGACGTGAAAAGCCAAAAGGACCTCATTGCCTCGTGCTCTGTGTTTTTGCAGAAAAACCGTACTTTATGAAAAGGATGATATCAAGCACGTGCCTTTTATAATAGTATTATTCATATATGCGGGTAGATGTCTTATGCAGTGGAGATAAATTAGCCTCCCAAAGTGCTCCTTCCTTGCAAAAACACACAATTTGTACTGCCTGAGTAACCAAATACGTTTGTATATTCTATGTCACCCTTGTATATCACTTATCAGCGACTGAATAGAAATGAGACAACGGTGTCCGCCACGCTTGGAGCGATGCAAAGAGTACTCAGTATAGCACAATTTTATACTTTTTTTCCCCATACTAATGTTATATGTCCTATACCATAACAAACCAAAGCTGGCGTACCATGATTTTGTCCTGAGCTGATAAAAAACCGGCCAAACGAGAGCTTCCATTAGCAGGCTTGACAACGTATAAATATACCTGTTGCTTAAATTCTATGCCTTCTATCGCTCATTATTCAATGATAGTAAACACTGTCTCAATAAGTGCCATTAATTTAAGGTTATTAGCAAATACCAGAAATGCCGAGTGCGGCTTGAGGTTACCCAAATAACCGCATCACTCTAGACTTTGACCCATTATGTTTGAGCTGCAACATTCAGTCACACGCAACGTCAATAGAAATATACGATAAATGATCGACGTCTAAAGCCTACGGCTGATGTTGTCCGTCCCTCATTATTCAGACACGTATCCGGGTGGGTGGGGGTGCGCAATTTATGTCTGCTTCACCTTCGCGTTTGACTTTAGAGATCACATAGCCAACTATGGTGATCTATCATTCCTACATTCAAAAACAAATGAAGTTAAAGTGTCTACTGACACTCACATCTATAGACTTCCATTAAAAAGCACGCAGATTGTATTGAAATCTTATACCTAGCATCTAGAAACAACCTTGGTCGGGTGGTCAGAAGAATTGATTTGGAATTCATCAAAATTAGAAAAAAATAGTATACCAGTCAGCATAGTTACACGTGATATTCCCATGAAGATGCTAATAAATGTAATGGATGACTCTCGACGGCACAGCAGGTCTAGATTGAGCTGTTATATAGCATTACACTAGCCATGGTTTGAATAGTCATGCCTAAAATAAAAACACACAGAGGGTGCCTTTCAGAGAAGCGAGTAAATCCAATGAAAGGCTCTCTATCCATATAATGTGGCACTGTACATCCAATATCAACAGAATACAAAGGCCGATTCTTGCGGCTGCACAGCATCACGCATAACATTTGTTGAATAGTCTTGTCTTATGTATGGATACAACCCATGTTGTAATCACGACCTATTAATAACGACTCATGTGAGCCATGAATCTCAATAGAGTGACAAAAACTTCTCGATATTCCTGAGATGAAACTAACCAAGTGGCAAGGAAATGATTTCTGAACGATGCAGTAAAAATACAGACAACGGTTAATGAATTTAACATCGCTTTTACCTCATTATTTAGCTCTGCTCAACCCGATACAAGTTGACATCATACTACTGAGCACATGACGATATGATGTCTTCGGGTGTTTATGAGCAACTCTGGATGGG
This sequence comes from Urechis unicinctus, assembly GCA_034190875.2. Lineage (NCBI taxonomy): Eukaryota > Metazoa > Annelida > Polychaeta > Xenopneusta > Urechidae > Urechis > Urechis unicinctus. The sequence continues at coordinate 23,080,471 of CM067358.1, read as the reverse complement.
CAAACTGCTGGCGATTATGTAGCTGCTCTTCATTCCCTCATTCAATACAAACATGAGGTGCTTTTTCAAGTTGTTTGGCAAGAGCTAATAATTAAATCCGCTCATTTGTTGTGTTCATGCACATTTACAAATGAACGAATTAACAAGCACAGGATGATTGCGTTTATCCAACATATCATGCCTACAATGCCTACAGACAAAAGACGATTTCTTTATGAGCGCGCGTTCTTTGTATAGAACGCTTTATGGTATATGGCGCATTTACGTAACTTGCACAAATAGAAAATAATTGCATAGACTTGTCTCACATTAATGGGTTTTATATTTCAAATCAAAACATATTATGGACGAGCAAATATGTTGGTATGCTGCTTAATGCTGGTGTTGCAAACAAATATATTGATCAGAACAAACGGTCCCAATGAAGGTTACCAACATTTCTATATTGCAGCTGATTTAGCGTGATTAGATTTGTTAATGAACGAACTAAATAATGCGAGGGTTTTGATAATTTTATGGTCAAAATACCGACCGAATGCAGTACAATGTTTACAGTTTGACATCGATGGTGCTTCAATGGGTGACGAATCAGGTTGTGAATTACTGACCCATTCCTTCGTTTAGATCATCGGCGTCGCATTACAAATACACCACTAGAACACCGACGGCGTTCTGTCCTTTTAATTTGATATTGATGTGATACATCGTCTGTGATAATCTGCCATGAATTTTTGTTCGAGCTGGGTTGCTCAATCAGTGTCTGTTATGAGCATGTTTTTACAACAATGTAGCCGTATGTGGTTCATCCGAGGTACTATATCAACAAATCTTTGCAATTAGTATCAGTGTGCACGCCTATTTTGCACCTTTAGGGATATGAACATGGAATATATTATGCTATACAGCGTAGTTTAACAATACCTTGGTAACGAAGATTGTGAATACCTTAATTGTTCTTTACTATTTTTACCACAATTTACCGAAAATTACAAATAATTCGTGCAGTGCAACTATAGCTAATATATGCTTCTGGTTAATCGATTGAGCAACTTAGGACCAAATATGGGCAATGTTCGTAAATAGAAAAGAGTGAACTGTATTATATACTACATTATGTTCATCGATGCAATCCTATTGTATGCACTTTCACGACAACGTCCATTGCATTATGGGATTGGTAATATCCGACTGAATCTTTTCATTCATTTAGGAAATTCAATATCAAGCAATTCTACCCGCCTCAGTGAGCTACAATGATCTATGCATTCCACTTCTAGTTACTTTAGAGGTTTACCTTCCCACGTACTGAGAATCGTAAGTGTTTTGAAATTTAGTGCGATTCTTCTACCTCAAGGCGATAGTTTTGCCCCCTACAATCATATGAATGCAGTTCACAAGGATTGCCGTAAATATTGATGATGCTGTGTGTTCCAGGCGCACCCTGGCAATGAGTCCAGAGGGGAAATTCTGAATCTGATGGTCCCTTTAGTAAGCAAACATCGTTTCCTGACGGGCTCTGCGAAATCAGGTTAATATTATTTCACGGGATGTTGCATGTCTTAGCTTGGTATGAAATTGCTATGCTCCATTCATGATTCAATCGGAATGCGAAACTCAACAGGCACAAATATAGTACAGACATATATTAATCTTTACTTTACTGAGATTAAGGTTTTCGTCCTAAGAGGCAGTTAACGAAATAACTTCCACCAACGGTTTTGTAAGAAACATTGAGCCGTCTTTAATGGCGTGACGTGATCAAAAGCCGACTAGGAGGTAATAACCGCAGCTTAGATAGCGAGGACCCCTCGGGGCAAGTATACCGTGGATTGCTTCTCCAGGGTTCCTCTAATGCTTATCACTAAGCGATAAGAAAGCCAAAGTAAAACTGCACAATAGAACCAATGATGTTCAACAACCCAGATAGCAAATGTTAGAAAAGAGGGCGATAGATGGATGACCTGGGCAATCCAGTGCTGTGAATGATAACGCTATGCCCCAACCGTCATACTTGATGGGCATATAAGCATGTGTCTTATTTACGTGCATGTAACAAGCTAGGTCCTGTTGTACCTAGACAGCCGATGATGGTCGTATTACGACTTTGAGTAATGAAACTGCCGTAATAGCAAATCCAAAGATAATACATAAGGTCCTCTGCCAAGATTTTACACAGTGATATATATATATATATATATATATATATATATATATATATATATATATATATATATATATATATATATATATATATATATATATATATATATATATATATATATATATATATATATATATATATATATATATATATCTATATATATATATATATATATATATATATATATAGATATGTATATATATATATGTATATATATATATATATATATATGATAGCTTATATATATATATATAATATATATATATATTATATATTTGTAGTTATGTATATATATATATATATATATAATATATGTATATATATATATATATATATATATATATATATATATATATATATATATAATATATATATATATATATATATATATATATATATATATATGATATATTTATATATATATATATATATATATATATATATATATATATATATATATATATATATATATATATATATATAAACACATACAAAACGCGCGCACACACACATACACTATCTGCTGCACACACATTAGTGTAACATTGACAAAACTCCTACCATCATTATCAATAGACCTAAGTTACGCAGACGATTCAATGACCGAACTTTTCTTTGCCCACATGACGTTCGTGAGGTAGCTGTTTTAGCTGCTACTGTATCTTTGCCATGACTGGTTCTGTAAATTTGTTATAAAATGAACTAAAACTCGTGAGCATTAAAAACATAATACCCAACTCATGGCAGTAAGCAGAAAGTGGTTTGCATAATCTTTGCAAATAATCATAGTGAATGCATTGATGATGGGTACTTACGGATAAGTACATATTATATATATATATTCTACTGTATATCGTGATTTGACAATACATTAGCAATACAGATTTAGAACCTTTTAATTGATCTTTACTAGTCGAACCGACACTACAAGTTTATTTGGCGGATGAGCCTCCAATGTTAAAAAATACGTTGGCCTCAGCGTCGCTGTTGATGTGACTGTGTGTTTCTTATGTCGACAGCTCACGGCGAAATTGTATAATCCCGCTCAGCAAAACAGTAATTGGCAATATCCTAAACAGACATTTCAGTACTCGCCTGCCATTACCATATATGTTGTTTCCTAATGATTATGATATGACAGAAGTGGAGAGTAGTGATAGCTTTATACCTATCATTGTCTATGGCATTGAATACGCCATACAAATCTATTCGATGCAGAAAAGCATAGATGCTCTCTTATGACAGCGCTCTAACTAGGCACCAGTGCACCAACACTCCAACAATGACCCCGAGCAAAACCGAAATCCGCATACGGCCCAAGCTTACCTCCTTAAGCGGCTCGTAGCCATTGTAAGCCGCATCTCATGATGGCTTAATAAGGCTTGGCCGCCAACAAACGGAAAGCAATTCATAACTATCTGGTCACAATTACTTTTGTGCGTGAACACTTGAAATATGCATTATCAACTCACAACTCTCTATGTAGAGAGAATCATTCAAAAAATCTGTGCGAATTTTTATTTTAAATGCCTATATACCCAGGTGCAATATTTGATCAAATAGCTGACGTTACGGTGCGATGTTCAGGTCCGTAATACTTGGATAGAACTTGAAAGATGGACAACATATGCTTCAGTTATAAAGGTGGGGTGCAAGATGCTTACCAGTTCTATTCATTAAATAAGAGAAAAGACGAAACATCATTCACAGTGACCGATACTGAAGCAGGGTAGTTTTTGATGCTTCTTCGATCATGATAGAATATCTTACTGTAGGAGCTTCTGGACGGTTGGACAATATCTTACCCTGCTTCTAGAGCTATCTCTACTAACAAAGCATTAGAACTAAGTTTTGACTGATGCGTGCGATCAATAGTGATTAAATAGCCATCTACTAAAACAGGTTAAATCCATTCAACTAACAGCTTCTCGCTATCAAAATGACGCGTAATGAGTTTGTTGACTTGAAGCAAATTGATAAAAAAAAGTGCGAGTTCTTAAATGCATTCATTATTGTATAAGATCTTGCACAATATATATTTTTTCAACCTTTGTTTATTTGAAACTATATGTCTCGATATAATCTTGTTGGACTATTTGGTTTGAATAAGCAGTATTTTTAATGCAGAGTTCCAGCAGACTACGCGGCCAACTGATTAATGATATCATGCAGCAAAGCAGCATTGTGTTGACTACGCTGACGTAAATAAGCTTCAGTAATAAATCTATAGAAAGCGATGGTGGAAATGTTCCGATGAACACTTACAATTTTATAAATGTAAAATTGCACAAGTTAACAATCAAGCTAAAACCTTATGCAATTGTTAAAATAATATTTGAAGTCTTATTAGACGTTAAATGAAACAACATGAAGAGCCTACGAATAAAGTACACAGATTCAAACACATTGCTATTGCTAAACATTAAGAAAACAACAGCAGTTATTGTCAAATGAAACAAAAAGTCACCAAAACAGCCACAAAGCTTGAAATAATGGAATCGGTACAGAACTTTGGCAATAGTATTGGAAGCAAACATACTTCAGAGTTGTCGCTTCCCTCGCTGTAGGCGTGCTACAAAAATGGTGACATTTTGTGGAAATCCCCGCGGGGATCATTCGAAGAAAAGGGGAGGTACTCATCTATCGAATCAATCCATTCTTTCTTGGCGATCGGCACACAAAATATTTTTCATCGAGCAGTTAAACAATTTGCTAACCAACATAAAATGCGACTGTCGAAGGACTAATCACTGTTCAAAGCAATCATCAAGGCTTCCCTGGAAATCCCGTAAAAAAAACATTACCTATTTCTGAAGACAACACAGCTCGCAATCACCAAATACGCAATGTTACAGACACTCAAAGATTCACACACGCAGTCACACAAGCACGCATTTACACTGAGACACACCCACGCGCACTCACGCACACATGCTTCAAGCCTATGCAACAGTTAGTGCACAGTATTCGTATTTGGGGCGGGTACTCCTATTGGCAAATGTAGGTAGTTAATGCAAAGCACCATCCTGACAAAAGTCGTTCGGCACCGATGCTTTAGTATGATAAATTCATAAAATATTCCGTCTAGGACAAGATTGTATTTATATTGGACCAGGGCTTTTGAGTTTTATTGCAGAAATCCAGCTTACTTATGACTCCTTTATGTTGGTTCTTAAAGGGTTAATAATTCTTTGTCCCAGTGAATATTTGCTATGACATAAAATTTAGGACAAAGACGTCCTTATATATGAATGGATGTATGAAAATGTCTCAACCACTCAACATCAATCATAATGGCTTTGGCGGCATAGCAAACTGGAACCCAAAATGCATGAATACCCCAACACATACAGATAGAATACAGCCGAAACTTGCTATGGCAATTTCTAAGGTAAGTTAATGTTTATGACGGTGGGTAACCTGCTTTCGGAATCTCATGACCATATTTGCTAATTAACTTGCGTCCATGCCGATGGCGCTAATGCATTACTTCTAAAGCTTATATCAACGATGTCCATGATACTTGCATGCTTATCATGGTATTGCATAACATAATTAATAGATTTTTGTAATCCGGCTGCATGCATGGTTTTTAAGTGGCGTTCAGAAGAAGATGATTTTCATCATTGTCTTATGATTTGCTTGTCATAGATAGTGAGCGCGATCAGGGCGTGGTTGTATTTACTCTCATCCGCCGGGGTGAACATGACTGAATGCAATGCCATCGCAAATCAAGGCATGACGTATCGATCATTTGTAGTGGGCAAGGCTTTAAGCTACAGAGTTGGGATAAGGCATCTATTTCCGCATTTGAATCTGCACATCACTTCTTTGGTAATGTTCCACTCCCCGCCCACGCAAAACGACAGAAGAGCATCTTTGACAGAAGAGAGCGATATAAATACGATCTATTATCGTTCAACAGTTACGCCTGAGTGTGTGTGTATCATGCCATTTCATTGAAAATAACTACCAAGAATATTCCTCAAATATATACAATTCTTCATCGCTCTGCCATTGGTCTAGCTGAAGTAATCTCCAAAACGCACATTAAGTATTGTAAAGATCAATTAAGAACAGTGCTGGCCTGAATATCCGCCAGATTGAAAATGATGCAAAATGTCTGGCGATGCAAATGGAAAACCTACTAGATCCTAATATCTAATGGTAATTTATATGAATATAGCAATAACAAACTATATGATAAGGCACATCATCAAATGCACAATGACAGTGTGGTGCATTTTTCTTCCCATCCGTAACGAAACTGAGAATGCCGTTTCTCAAAGGGAAATTGCATGTAACCCTGATAAATTCAGCACATGAGTTATAAATGTTTGTTGCCCAAGTGATTTTTGATAATTGCCGACAATCTATCGGTGGAGTAAGCGTTTCAAGCCTTTTCATCCACCTATATTGGCGTACGAATTATTGAGATTAGTTCATGTCATACATAGAGTACAAATCACTGTTATCAATTGCTGCATATCATCTTTACATATGTGATGGTAAATCGAATCATTCAATAATGCCCATATTTTGTTTTTCCTCATTCTGTTACAGGAACTCGTTTAGTTTGCATAGTTACTTGTAATATGCATAATTGTTAGCACCAAGAGGTTGCTATACCTAATAAATAGCTCGCTGACGACTGCGTGTTGTACGGAACATTATATATTGCTGTTGACACACGCTATGAGCCCTCATAAGAAGCTCCTGGTATTGCACACATGACCATAATGCTACAATTTTCCAGCCTATTGTAACGGTGTGATTAACGTAAGCTCCGACTAAAAGCACTCAATATCGCATGACGGCTCTCCTTGGTGATGCTAGTTAAGCAAATAAATGGCTTTCTATCCATCCATCTATCTAGGCGCTGAACATTTAGTAAAAGTTTGCACCAAGGGGAGTGCAAGGCTGAATCGTTCGGTTGTGTGTAATCACACATACTGTATTTTAAATAGTAGCGCCTTGGAGGTAGATATTGAACAATATGGTTCGAGGTATATGCCGCATTAATTTACACGCACCGATTGAATAATTGATTTACGTTGATGGTTCGTGTATTTTAGATAGAAAAAAAATAACGGACGAGCAGCAAGATATTTCTATTTCTGCTAACAAACTAAAGCATTATTGAGAGAAGAAATCTAAGTACAACAGGTATGAATAAAGATCATCAATTAAATCCCCCTATTGATGCTGCTGTCGTATGTTTGCCGTGTGTGGATCTACCAGTGTGTTAAGGAGTAAATTAAAACAAGCGATATTGTTTGCTGTATTAGCCAATCAAGCGCCACAACATATTCTCCGCGTGATACATAGTGTGTCAGGGTGTAACTTAAATGTACGGACAACTTTTTGTTCATAAACACTGCATTAATGGAGCGAGATGGGCCAACGGATACGTTTGAACAGTAAAAGCAATTATTCGTACAGAACACCCGTGTCTTAATACATATTAACGACCAAAAACATTTTGCGTTCTGTCCTTTTAATTCAATATCGCTTTGACGCTTCATCGTTGCTGATCTGCCATGAGTGTTCTATTGTTGGGTTACTCGATTAGTGTCAATAGATGTGTCGTCGGTATTATTTTACAACAAAAAAGCAGTACGTGGTTCATTCAGTATAGTATATCAAATAATCTTTGCGAGTAATCTTAGTGAATGCATTTATGACGTGTGTTTATGGATAACTTCAGTGTTGTATCGAATATACTTTGTAACATAAAGTGATGTGATAATACAACTATGATCCCGTTAATTGATATTAAATGGTCAAATCGATACGAAAGCTCAAGTCCGAGAGTTATCCTACGTTGCCAACAAATACGTCTATTTTTGCGTCACTGCTGCTAAGACTACATCATTGCCCACTGACTATTGATCGCCCAGCTTGATGTGTATTGTCTTGCTTATCAAGACAAAATAGCCGTATTAAACAATTTCGGTAATCGCTCGCCAATCCGCTGATAGTTTCAACAATATCATAGTTAAATGTGTCGTTTCCTTGGCATTAAGCACAGAGAATGGCGGACTAGTGGTAGCTCAGTATCCTACAGCGACCTGAACGTCTCTCACTGCTACTAGATAAAAACATCCCTGTTCTTTGGTTTCCATAAATCAATGTTTTGATAATAGTTTTGCATTAACCGATAACTAGTTGGTTAACAGATGCCACATTCAGGTACAAAAACATACCCGAAACGATTGTGATTGTCCAGTAGTACCCGAAGCTAACATCACCAGTAGGCAACCCTTTGCACCCGTGGTGATTCCTCGGCAAATAACACCCTCCATCATTCCGATAATGACGGTATCCTAGCATCCAGCTAAGACGCCCATAATTTATCATCATGTGTATATTACTGGAAATACACTGAGGGTTACTTGTCGCTGATGTATGACCTCCCGTCTTTGTTCAGGTTGTTTTTTAAGAAAAAACATGTGAAAAGATTCATGGCTTCAGCTTGAATTATAAGAAGATGGAATTATGAGCAAAGACAGCTGTGGAATGGTCGGTATTGTTCAGAAAATCACAGAGCTGGCATAGTTAAATGGCATGTGAAAAAACGCAATAGGAGCAATGTTATGACTGAATACAAATGCAATATTGAAAAGTTGCAAAAGTTCTTCACCCCATAATCACAATACGTTCATATGTATTATCATCTCAATCAGTTTTCACCAGCCACCTATTACGGGTGAATGGTTGTAATCCCATCGTGAGAGAGGAAATGTCATGCAATTTTATCAACCAACATTTGATGTTCCGACAAGCGACGACTCGTAGTAAAGAATTCAATACTGACAACCTGACTTCAATTGCTGTAACTATCAATGTATAGAAATGGGTAATATATAATGTATACGATTATCATACACATTGTTGAAGGTAACGATCTAACTTTAACACACTGGGTCCACAACAAAAATTACCTGTTCAGTGTGCAAGGCTAGTGATGCCTGTTGAAATGGCCACCATCGTCTGTCGTGCGTCATTGCAGTGTTTGCTTCGGTTGGAAGCAGCCCAACAAGACAATTAATTACACCAATGTGCTTAAACAGTGACTTAACTATTCGTTCAAGCATTATCTGGAGAGCAAAATGGATTATTTCATTAAGTATTCTCTGACCTAAATCTACAAATCGGTCAGGTACACAACGATGATATGACTTAAGTCACCAGATCTCTGACTGAGGAATATAGAGGGTTTATGTGAGCTTAAATATATTTATTATACAACTGTCTAATAATTGTTATCACTGGCTCGTTATGTGATAAATTGCATGAGATACGAATTTCATTTATGAACACGTCTTTTGGTGACATTCATACAAATATGTCACCGATACCTTCCCCATGGTTGCATTTATTACGCCGACGTAGCATCTGAAGATGCATCAACCACCTCCTATCAGCTTCGTCAAAACAACGGTTCCTCTGATACTTGCGACAACCCTCGGTGTGAGTCAGAGTATGGCAGACGTTGTCGGCAATACATGCTTTCTCATGGCTATGGCTAGAAAGGAAAAATACATGTTTTTAGTTCAATCAAATAATACTGGCTCAGCGCCAGTGTTGACCCCTTAAATCGTTTGAATGCAGTCCACAAGGGTCATAAAGGATCAACGCAAATGTCAAGGATTCGGCGGTATCCAGGCGCTCCAAGGCGATAAGTCTCAAGGGAAATTCTGAATCGGATTGCTTCCTTAAGAAAGCAAACATATCCTGCGAACACAACGCCCTTTGTGCAACGAGAAACCCATCGAACTAAATGTTAATGATGATACTACAATTTCACATAATCCAGGACGCAAGTGAACGCACTTTGTTCAATCAAGTTCAATATTCTGTTTTGTGTGTCAAACTCAACACTCAGAAAGTCATAAAACGTGCAGTGAAAACCCAGGACTGTATTATGGCAAGTGCTAATTGCTAAAGCACCTGTGAGAAAACCATGCGCGTCCCGCAAGGGTCTCGCACGTCTGCCTACAGGCCTTTTACAGGTTTTACACTATAAGGAGCCCATGTCTAAAAGTAGTGCTTGTTCAACTTTCGGCCACGTACACAGCCCATAGACAGCCTGTAAGTCTCATGTGACCTTGCCATAAGTCTTCGTCACAAAGGGTAAAGAGGAATCGCTAACCCAGGGGAAAATTACACTGACTGTTAATTGGGTCGTCATATATTTATCATCCAACGCAAACGCATATTTTGTCACGATTCCTGCTAAATTCCAGACATTCTATCAGTCTGTGAGCACTGTAAAATATTTCTCCTAACCGATCGGCGTAGCAATGATCGGCATCTATCATACGCGGAAAATTAATCGTTGTCGTGAAATGTTACATGCCATTTTTTCCACACTTGGAGCTGCAACGAATTGTTTGAATGCCGCTAGATTTTGTTTCTATTCCAATACAGAAATACATCCATAACGGCACGATTTCATCGAGTGATCAATGAAGTCTGTGCAAGTAGGTCAATTGGCTAAACCAGTGACTTCACCTTATCTGTAACAGAACAGTTATAAGTCACAAGATTAACTTGTATTCCGACTAAACCATAATCAGAGATAAGTCGATTCCCATAGAATAATAGAAAAGAATGCTGTTATATTTATAAAATCATCTCACCAGCATTGTTAATTAAATCCAAGCGCACACTACAAAGACAATCTCATGCGTCAGTGGCTGGACAAGAATCAATGTGACCGTCATTAACAGGGCGGTTTACACGGGATGGTGGAAATAAAGGCCTTGAGCTCATATTATGTACTAATTCCGATCGATCGTACACATCTTACTATGGGACGCAGTCTCACCGTTACAGTATTATGTTCGTTCCGTTTTATCGATATTTGCAAAGATTGTGCTGTTTACCGCTATCAAACAGGCTTGTTTGAGATTTTTAAACTCTGAGCAGAATTAAACAACATTCATTCTCACATACTGCAAATGCTTATGTTTGAAAATTTTCAGTGCGTATCATATCGGTTTTGTGAATGTACGTTATCATTCCATATAGCCTGCAGACATATCAATGTTATGTACAAGTTATTGACAAACATTGAAAACATGTATTGGTAAAAGTATTTACATAACATGTGCACAATTCTAATCCTGTCCATGACAAATTGAGCAGCAAAATTAACCGGATAGCAGCGCGTAATAAAGAAGAACTAGTCGCTGATTCGTTGGTGGGTGTTTGGTGAAAAGGGTGAGATAGGGTGCAAGATTGTGAAATGATAGCGTTATATTCCAAGTCGATCGATGAGTGCGCTGCCATATGATCATTTGTAGTCTTAACACGCCAGACTTCCCTTGTAAGAGTCAAAATTATTGACTTACTAGACTTAAACTTTGGTTTACCGATGAATGTCACATCTTAACGTGTTTCAGCAGGCAGCGTGCATTGAAAGTAAAAATAAACTGATAAAGAATGTTGTAGATTTTCCTGTGTCGCCACCAAACATGTCTTTGTCGGTTTTCAATTTCATCCCAGCAATCTTGTAATGCGGAATGTAGGATTTTTGGCGCACGTGCATACCTGATTTGTTACCCCTAACACATTACACAGACGGCTTTATCAGGTAACAACTGACGATATTCACATTAGAATCAAAGAATGAAGTCAACTTAGTGAGGTGAATATGACAAGTGACCATATATTTTTCTTCAACTGGTGAAAATGTTCAATATTTGACGACGTCATTTTTGTAAACCGATTGGTTTAGGCTATGAGCGACAGTTAAAATATTACGGGTTTCACTGCGTATGTGAAATATCATTCTAGCGTACACTTTAGCTGATTGTTAGCTTGTTTGTGAAGAGTGCTGGCGACCGAATGAAAATAAAACCTTATTCCCCGATTATAACAGCCCAATTGAACGCTATTATTTGAATCACTTTCTCGATACGGCACAAGCCCTTGATACTTCGCGTTTCCAAACGTTTCAAGTTACCTAATAGACAAGGGGGCACACGGTGTTGCACATGCCAGCAAGAGTCTTTGGCATTGATTGATTTTTTACACATAAATCACATGATCGAACTTACCACAAATCATAAAGTTTATGCCTACAGTGGATACAAAATTACTAACGGCCTTTTTGGTGAGGGTGTCTTTATTTTTGCTAAATCATGTAGACTAAAGAGCAGTTTATGTATGCATAACCCATAATATATCATTCTTAGTTGTTGAAGTAGATGAGTTGAGAATATCCAGTTTACCCCGTAATGTTAAGTTGCATTCTGATGTGTACGGCGAGCATTTGGAGTTGGACGATTAATATTTGAATTATTACCGGTAGCTGACTCGAGTCAACAAACTTGTTTTACATGTTCACTTAGGAAGGCAGGTAGAGAGGTCTATAATATGTATACAGACAATACCATAGCCTAATGGCTACTAATTAAGAGCTCCTGCAATGGATTACAATGCATTCCCATAGTATATTTGTAGTTAACACACCATAATACGCCCAATATATATGTCATGCCTTCCCATCTTTCTAGAGCATAACATTGATAATTAACGATTCAAGAGGAGTGGTACCATTGATAATATCTACAAGCAACCAGACATAAGTACATATACATATCTAGAAACGTGTTCCATGTACACACTATACATAATGACACAGCAGGGAGCATTCAACGCTTAAATGAAGCTGATGGTTTTCGCGCTTCTATACCAATTATTCATGTTTCATGACTTGCTGCTCATTTTTACTGATGTCTGAGACGATAATGTAGATTTAAGCAAAGATGATATAAAGGCCGATACTATGCAACGATTGGTTACCTTACAAACACCTGATAAGTTATTGCATAACCACAGCAAGCACTTGGATAATCTCAAAAAACCAAGCAAGTATCAATCATTGAAAGATATTTTTGGTTATTTACATTGTGTGCCAACGCACCCCCACCCCCAGTCTACACTGTTACAGTTATGTTTGTGTTTATTCCGATGAGAATACATGGATATTTAAATCCTGTAATGGTTTGGAAGTCCACTTGTTGTGCTGACGTAATACTGATGTCACCACCAGCTGCCGTTTTTGTATTCCACTGCAATCTCCGTCTCTCATTTAATCAACTGCCAGATGGCCACAATCCCGATTTCTTCACAGCTAGTGCGAATTGGTTTTAATAAGGGAACCAGAGATGAAGACTCTAAGACCTCAGTGTACTGTGCAATACAGCGTGCACTTCCATGAGCCAAGCGAGATGTCTTGTATATATTGATATTAACAAGTGATATTTGCTGGTTGTCACATATGATATGTAACCGTTACATAAAATGGCAGTTGCAGACGCCACACGTGCCAAGTGCTTGCATATGTGGCCCAATATAACACATCATAGATTTAACTTCGTGTGCAAAGCTGGTAATTTGCCATAATATGAGCAAAAACAAAAGCAAATCATCAGCTTGACATATACATAATACACTGAATTAACAAAGCATGTCGTTATTGTCCAATATTCTTGATCTCCGTGGTTTCTATTGAAAAGAACTCACCAATCATCGTGTGGGTATGTAAGAGCTACATTATTGCAATGGATTATTTCTACAATTGGTAATCAATAATCAAACATATGTGAAAATGGAAAATTATGCTTTAATGTGTTATCTCACTTTTACCTGATAAATGGTTTATCACAACCACCTTTATCACAGTTATTTCAAGAACAACATGATTGTGAAAATATCGCTAAGCTTATATTTTGTCATTTTGCGCTATTATGGATAGATACTTATGTAACTGGTTACAAATGCATCAATGGGAAAGTTTGACCTGGCGTGACAGTTAGCCAATTTCTGGATTTAATTTGATCAAAGTGTCAAGCTGGCAATGTTTGTAGTGAGCAGCCCCAGTCTAGAGCATTTGACGAGGAATGATGTTCATTGAGTCAGAAATACGGAAGTAGAGACTCACTACAAAAACCATTAGCTCAGCAAGGAGATCATAGTTGAGCTGCTTGACAAAAATGCTAAGATAGGCGTCGGTGACTTTATCACCTCCGTCACACCAATAGCGTGTTCTAGGCGTTATGTTAATTATAAGCTAATATCATAATATGACATATTTTTCAACCATGTGACTCGATGGTATCGATGGTGGGAGTTAGAACCGAGAGATCGCTCCTGTAATACCATTTTCTATAAGACTCACAGCACTGCATATTCCATAGAAGCGCTAATCCCTATTCTACGTCGTAGTTTTGGTCAGATCGTTAAGCAAATGAACGCAACCACTCATCACCACACACCGAAATTGCAATCCTAAGAAATGTAAGCAAACGTGTGGATTGTATCTGCCGAACGGCAAAAAAAAAGCACTTTCAAATAAGCCACGCGCTAGTTTAATAAATTGGGTGGATGGTATGATAACATTATGATTCTGTTCCGCGTCCCTTTCCAATACCGGTATCAATGAGAAGCGATTCGATACGCAAATGACCTCACTCGTATGGGGTTTATGATGATTTATAATATCAAATCTATCACGTCTCCAAACGTCTACGACGATCACAATAGATTATTGTAAGCTGAACTACTCTTATTGGACTGGTTCCTGGTGACTGCCGTTGCCAAGCACACTGTTTTTGTGCATCACCCGTTACATATCTACTTATTGGTTTCTTTGCTTAATTTATGCATTTCAAACGCAAATTTGTCCGTGGAGTTTATTAAACGGTTTATATTGGACGGTTTAGGGTCTTAGTAGCTCAATGAGGCATTGAAATGAAGGAACCTATTGAAAGTTACTTTGAGTCCACCGAGTCATTTCTCAGACACAACTCATTTCTTGGGGATTCATAAAATTCACATGTTGAATTACAGTTCCGCCTAAGCATGCGGGATTCTACGCATACAGTTCGGATGGAACAGGACAAATACTAATGTAACCAACTGCGTAAAGATCGCCATATGCGCCTTTAGCGTTTGTTTTCTGTAATGAAGATTATATGTTACGAAAAGGTGCTATTTCTCTCAATAAGAACAATCTTTAGGGATATATATTAATTCCAAATCAACAGGATCACTTTCGAGACTTCGGACAGAGAATGCATGCACTGCACTTTATGGTAATAATGTCAGCATTATGTCGGTAAGTCTATATATTTCTTAAGACATTTGCAACGGGTTGTGGTCAACAGACGATGTGCACATTTAAAACAAGCTATAATTTAAAATCAATGATGCCATGTACCATTGAGGAACATGGATAGTGTGTGTTTATTTAAAGGAGCTGCAACATCACTTGCATTATATATTGGTTCTCCATATTAAGAACATTCATAAAAAGGTGTCAACAATCTTGAAGAGATGATATGCAATCATGATAAGATGGCAGGGCTCACAATTTATGGGGCAACGTAACTCATTGTGTTGGTTATCTGCGTCAGCCGACTCATTTATAAAGGATTGAGGCACAGTAATAATCCCGTGCATTACGCCCTTCTTTGCGGCTTTATTGTATCACGTAGGGCTTCCGTCGAAGCGATTGGAGTTTAACATTCAGCGTGCTCCAAGGTTATGTGCCAGGTGGATTGAATAGGTGCTGCCCAAACAACATAATCAACCTCATCCATCATGGTCGTGATATCACTTCAAACTGACGTTAAACCCCAGAGAATATTCAATTTGCATTTACCTGGGAAAACACAATGACATTAACAATAATGCGTTGTTGCCTCAATTCACGGTATTATCATCGCAGTGTTACATATACAGCAGATTGGTTAGGGAATGCATGACAACTAATCGAACTTACTAAAAGCAGTTTCAGAGGATCATCATTAGACAAATTATTTCCTTAATTAACCACGTGCATATATTAAAACATCATGATGACGTCTTCCTTTACTCTGTGACAGATTGAGCACATAGGTTGTTCCTTATAAAGGTAGAAACACTTCCAGAAGTGTTCGCACCTAACATCGCCTAACATGAATATTGTATTCCTGCATCGATATCGACCAGCTCTTTATGTGACAGACCTGTAGAATGTTAAAAACCAAGTTGTGACTGGAAAAAGCAAATCCTCTTGAAAACAATTAGCCACATCGGGTTTTAATGTCCATGCTTATAAATAATAGACAGCATACGTGCTTTGTGGCTTCAACAATAATGCATTACCCCAACGAAATATACTGCTAATATATCCCCCATCACAATAGAATTGCTGTCTGTATCATAGCCTAACCATATCACTTTAAATGACCTTTAACATTATGGTGGTCAATAGCTAAGTGACAACAGATAAATGTCAACTCGGGGCACTACAAAGCCTCGTGGGCTGATCACAATGACGAGTAAAACCATACGGAGAACGAACCCTTTGTTCAATCCGATGTGTACATACCGCCATGCTGATGACATTTCTGCCATGACGGTTATCAAACTTCATCCAGCGATTATTGAAGCCATGGGCATTAATTTATTCAGATCCATATTGTGTCCTACCAAATCCATATGTGATAACTAGTGTGAATGAGTGGAACAATGCAGGAAGACTATAAAATTACAGCGGGGTGTAGTATATGGCTGCGCGTAATGGACACATAATGTGCATTTGCGAATGAATAAAACAGTACAATTACATACATAGAATATCAAAATTCATACCTGTATCTGAGCGATCTAAGTGGCAAGTAACTTAATTACACGGCACTTACTGGTGAGCAAGAAGGCGTTAAGGCCTCATAACGGTTAAGCACAATATGTAATCTTTAATATACGACGTATCAACTTTATAATGGTGTGGAGATGACATGTCAAACTAATTCATCTTCTACTATATACTACCTTTAGAAGTTCTTCGAGCTGATAACCATACCCATACCAACGGTTGCAAATGTGCGAGGGATATCGATAGAGATCTGCAAGACTAAATATGCACAGATCTTTAAAAATGAAGATGATGAATAAACCACTTATCTGTTGGGCAGTTGTGGTATTAGGTTTTGTAAGATTGCATCTTCCAATTGATTTATACAACGAAACCGGCTCACGACTACAGCTACTTTGGCGTAGAATTCCAATGCCTTATCCGTACACACCGTCTTAGAGCTCGTATTTCCCAGCAACCTATGCGTATAAACAATTCGTATATATTAGTTATCTCACTGAGCTAGTACGGTTTCTTAGAATGTACATGCTAAGGAAGGACTAGTTTACGTCACTCAGTTGTACAAATCGCCAGATGGTTATACAGTTAAAGAACATTAAGTCAGGACATTATGTGCTTCATGGTGATAGCTTACTTTGAAGTCCGCGCTTAAGACCCCAAGGATGGAAATAGTGTAAGCAACACATTGGTGCATGAAGCATTAAGCGAACAAGGAAATGAAAGGTGACTGACATAAAATTCCTGTTCCAAAGTTAACGCGACTCCCATAAAGCATTAGGCAATGAAAATGAAGAGAAAAGTGGCTGCTTCCTATTTGTCAATGACGCCAACCTCTAGGTAAATATTTGCAGATTGTAAAGTTGATGTGCGCATCTCTGTACTCTTAATACTTTTGTCCCTTTAGTAGGTACCAGTTGGATATTGATATATATATATATATATATATATATATATATATATATATATATATATATATATATATATATATATATATATATATATATATATATATATATATATATATATATATATATATATATATATATATATATATATATATATATATATATATATATATATATATATATATATATATATATATATATATATACATATACCGTCCTTCAAAGATGTTATACAAATATTATACAAATTATATATTGAGCAGCCCGAGTGTTCAATTTAAGTTTCTTTACCTATGCATCTATATGGATAGAGAATAGAAAGGCATATCTCGCGTTCCGCTCTATATTGGCTATCCACTGTTGAGTGACTGTTCATCAATTGTCAGATAAACATTGACAATAGCAACTCTCGATCAAGGCGGCACCATGTTGCACCAAACAAAATGATGCTGGTAGTGGGAACTTTCAAAGTTTCTCTTGCGGGATTCAATCGCTTTGCACGTACTAAAACTTTTCGTACAGATCTGCTTTGCAGTGCACTTTGTTTTGTAGTAGTGCATTGTTCTCAACAGCACCCTGGGATAAATAGTCATCGTCTCAAAATGATCGCAATAAAGCATGTATCTGCGAGATATTGTAGTGATCGATCAGCTAGAAGCGCCACTGGAATCCACAAATCTATCAAATTGCAGTCAAGTATTCCTGTTTGGAACACTTACTCGCTCCGAATCGGGTATCTTACTGGGGGTGGGGAGGGGGGGGGGGGGTCTGTTGTGTGCTGTTCTTAATAGCAATCGTAATTGCACGTGTGGAGATTCCCATTCATAGTATGTCACTCACCTTTGACAAAACTTGGCTAATATCATCATAAATCTCCCTAAGCACTGCCTCCTGGCTGCGGGCGTATATCGATCATCCACAACGTGGAACAACATAATCAGGCTTACAGTGTTAAAGGGTTTGAAATTCGCATTACTTAGCGCAAGCGACCAGAATTTAAGATTTGGCAATGCTATTGTGACTGCATCCGCAATTTTGTTCTTTTGGGGGAAATATTCGTTAGAGTTTCAGAGAAAGTCACCGCCAACAAAACATATTATTATAATAAAGCATGTGATGTGCGTCGTTTTGGTAATGAATCGGCTAGATGCACCACAATGAATACACAATTCTGTGATAATGCAGTCAAGCATTCCTGCTTATAGATACTAACGGCTATTCTACAACATTACAGTAGAGTCGATCAAAACAGAAAATTGTTAACTGTACCACTCAACTCGAGACTATGACACATTTCCGATGTACCTTTCTCTGTATTAAATAGAACACAAAAACCCACAATTAGATTCTTGGTTTCTATAACGCATTCCAACCCAAATTTTGCCCCTATCATTTCCCTGTCTATGTGCATCATTGGTAAAAATGTCAGACAATGTAAGGCCAAAACGGGTATCACTTTATTCGTGATTTAATATTTCAGTGATATACTTAACACGTTTATTCTCAGCGATACAATGTGCTAGGGCTTTGTCAACAGTGAATAAATTTCAATCTGGCTCGAAAAGCTGACTTTTCAATCTGACTAGCGTTGATTAAGCCCTGTCATTAGTATCATTCTATTCTAAGTAATTCGAGAAATTTTGTACTTTGCTCTCGGCAATTGCTGGCCACCCCAGGGAAATTCACCAGTAAGGGCAATGTCTACATGCTTGTTAGACTTATGCTTCAATAATTGTTTCCCCTGAAGCTTACTAAACCATAGGGAGATTCGGTAATTTGAATGCACAATAATTAGACGAGAACGTAAAGCGATATTGCCTATAATAAATATTTCGAAAGTGATTGGTTGCCAATTATTGAAATTTAAAAGCTCTTGTTGAAGTCATTGAAATATGGAGTATACCATTCAATAGAAGCAGTGATTTATCAGAACGAATACCAATAAGTAATGTCCTGATTCAAACCCTGTTCTAGTGTCCTCTAAATTATATTCATGAACATATTCAGAATCTGCACATGCATTTTACTAGACCTTCACCAAATCTGTGACAGAACGATTGGAGTGCAATGTAGTACATCATTAGCTGTCCTATTCTGTTGTCGTCGTGGCAACAAAGATGCAGATCGTGTCCCATCAGTAGCGATCACAGTTCTTGATTACCTGATTACAGCACATTGCCTTTAGGTGATGTTATGTCGCTACAAAAATATGAGCAGATACAATTAACAAGTCACGTGCCACCTTAAGATGTTTATCGTGCCCTTTGAAGTGTGTAACTTTTGACAATGAATCGAACAATGACCCATTCCTGTATTGAAATTACTGGGGTATTGTAGTTTGCTAACCACGACACAAATAATCACCAAGTTATTGAAATCGTGCATCAATATGAATCAGCTCTGCTTGTGACAAGCTTATAGATCATTACAAAACCTATTTATGACTGGGGAAAAATCCTCTAGCCATCCAGAGTTTTTTATGCATGTTTTTAAATAATCGGCAACAGACGATTTGTATCTAACTTCTTTCTTGTATCAAACAAGAGCTTTGTGACTTGAACAATAATGCATGACACAGACAAAATATACTTTCTATGTTTTCCCCATCACCAGGGTATTGCTTGTATACCACGGCAATGCCATATCTCTTCAGTTAACCTTTCACACGATGGTGTCAATTGTCTAGTGAGAATAAGTAAATGTCATCTCGGGGCACCACCATGCCTCGTAGATTGTACTCGTGGGCTGATCACAATAACGAGTTAAGCCATACGGAGAACGAACCCATTATTCAATCCGATGTGTAAAAACCTCTATGACATTTCTGCAGTGACGATTAACAAAATACATCCAACTGCTGATGGAGCCAGGGGCATTAATAATCTCAGATCCATAATGCTTAATGGCAAAGTCATCATTCCCACCAAAGAAAGTCCATATGTCATACGTACGAATAATGCGGGAAGACTAACATTACAGAATGGTTTATTATATGGCTGCGGGTAATGGATACATAATGTGCATTTGCGAATTAATAAACATTAAATTGCAACAACAGAATATCAAAATGTATACTTGTATCTGAGCGACCTAAGTGGCATGCATCTGACAAGAACATTAATTACACAGACGGCACTTACTGGCGAGCAAGAACGCGTTAAGGTCCTATTACGGTCAAGCACAATATGGAACGTGTAATATACGACGTATTAACTTTATAATGGCGTAGAAATGACATGTCAAACTAATTCATCTTCTATTATATTCTACATTTAGTGGTTCTTTGAGATGAAAACCATACCCATACCAACGGTTGCAAATGTGCGAGGGATATTGATAGAGATCTGCAAGACTAAATACGCACAAATCTTAAAAAATGATGATGAATAAGCCGCTTATCTGTTTGGC
>CM067358.1:23006841-23049341 GCA_034190875.2 Urechis unicinctus | reverse complement strand
TTAGGTGATGTTATGTCGCTACAAACATATGAGTAGATACAAAAAGCAAGTCACGTGCCACCTTAAGATGTTCATCGTGGCCTTTGATGTGGGTTACATTTGACAATGAATCGAACAATGATCCGATCCTGTGTTTAAATGTCTTGTGTATTGCAGCTTGACATGACAAAAAATAATCACCAAGTTATGGAAAGCGTGCATCGATATGAATCAGCTCTCTAAGTGACAAGCTTATAGATCATTACAAAACCTGGTTATGACTGGAAAACAATCCTCTAGCCACACAGAGTTTTGTTATGCATGCTTTTAAATCATCGGGAATTACTTTCTTGCATTAAACAACTTTTTACTGTACCATGGACAAGCCATACCACATAAGTTAACCTTTCACATTATGGTGATCAATTGTCTAGTGAGAATAAGTAAATGTCAACTCGGGGCACCACCATGCCTCGTAGATTGTACTCGTGGGCTGATCACAATGACGAGTAAAGCCATACGGAGAACGAACCCTTTGTTCAATCCGATATGTACAGACCTCCAAGACATTTCGACAGTGACGATTAACAAATTCATTCAACTGCAGATAGACCAACATTTCGGAGGGGAGTAGTATATGGCTGCAGATAATAAACATATCATGTGAATTTGCGAATGAATAAAACATTACAAGTGCAACCATAGAATATCAAATGTATAACTGTATCTGAGCGACATGCATCTGGCAAGTAAATTAATTACACAGACGGCACTTACTGGCGAGCAAGAATGCGTTAAGGTCTTATAATGGATAAGTACAATATTTAACATTAAATATATTTTATAACGGTGCCAGTATGACTTTTCAAACTAATTCATTTTCTACTATATTCTACCTTTAGTAGTTCTTCGAGCTAATAACCATACCCATACCAACGGTCGCAAATGTGCGAAGAATATCGATAGAGATCTTCAAGACTAAATATGCATATATCTTTGAAGATGATGAATAGGCCGCGTATCTTTTGGAAAGTAGTGGTATTAGGTTTTGTGAGATAGCATCTTCCAATTGATTAAAACAACGAAAACGGCTCTTGACTACCACTACTTTGGCGTAGCATTACAATGTCTTAGAGCTCTTATTTCGCTGCAAATATTTAACACCTATGTGTATAAACAATTTATATGGTATCAGTTATTGCTTACACCGACAGATATATAGTCATGTAAAATGACCCCCGAAAACATATATTCAACGATAAAACTGAGCTGCATTGAAGGTTGTGTGCTCCTTCTAGTTGCAGAACAATAGTGAAAGTGCAACCTGTGACAAAGTTTAGGGGCATATATCTCACTCAGCTAATACGGTGTGTCATTTGGTCTATATCAATATGGTATGGCTGCGTCAATTATTGGTCCGAAAAGTACTATGCAGAATAGAGCAGTACTTATATCAGACTCTTTGGCATCCATTTACCTGAGTGATTATAATGTTTGATTTAAATTTTCGTCCTATAATTTTTCAATTTCCTTTGTCCGTCGATTGATGATAATGCATATATCGTGTGAACAGTAAAACGTGGCGTGCTTTTGTTACACGTGCAGTTTCAATCAGTTACACGTGTCCTCACTCGGGACATTATGTGATTCATGATTATAGCTTGCTTCGCAGTCCGCGCTTATGACCCGCGTGCCAAGGATGATAATATTGTGAGCAACGCATTGGTGCAAGAAGGAAATGAAGGGCGAAATATATGACTGAGATAAAAAACTGCTTCCAAAGTCAACTCGACTCTCATAAAGCATTAGACAATGAAAAGTACAGTGGCTGCTTTCTATTTGTCGATGACGCAAACTTGATTTTGATATATATACCTTCCTGCAAAAATGCTACCCAACGCCATGACACCAATTATATATCGAGCAGCCCGAACGTTCTGTCAATGTCAGTTACTTACGTATCTGTATGGATAAAGAATAGAAAGCCATATCTCACGTCCTGTCTTGTATTGGCTATCCACGGTTGCGTAATAGTTCATCAATTGTCACGTAAATAGTGAAAAGTAACTTTCGATCACGGTATCGCCATGTTGCACCAAAACAAATGATGTTGGTAATGTGAATTTCTCAATTGCTCTTGCTGGATTCAACTTGTTAACAAACATTCAAAGGCATGAAAATTCATTCACGGTTTTTGCATCGTGTATGATTGGGACTGCATAACATTGGCTCTGAGCATTGCAGGACGGCAACAAGACCTCCTGCAGTAGTGAGTAGGTACTTATCGTAAAGATCTGCTTTGCAGTGCATTTTGCATCAAACAAGAGCTTTGACGCTTCAATAAGAACACTTAAGCCCCGAATAAATATACTTTCTTCATTTGCCTCACCACAATGGAATTATCGTTTGTGCCGAAAATGCACCATATCAACACTGACCTGTATAATGATGGTGGTCCACACTTTGTCTTGTAGGCTCGTGTGCTGATCACAATGACGAACAAAACCACTTGCTCAAGACTCCTTGCCTTTTACTTCACTGTGCTATTTCAGACCGTAACCAAACCGCACGATAATGCTATCGCTTGTTAATAGTAGATAAAAGATAATTGTCATCGTGGGCGAATCGTACCCCAATGTTTGAAGTTAATCAAAAGCGATCACAATTGATGATTGTTATGAGTATGTGTGATATATATATAAATTAAGCATGACGACGTGTCTTGTTCATTATCGACAATTTAATGACAGTAATCGGCTAACATGATGAAAATGATTGTAAAAAGCACTTTTAGCAATTAGAAATCGCAATATAAGGTATGAGCCATTAATCCACATGTGTAATCGTAACATGTACGTTATCGGTCACATCAGTCTCAATAATTAGGTAATTTCTATCACTTTAACCACAAAGTGTGATAGGTTAGGAGAGCATGAGATGGGTGTAAGTTGTCCTAAAAGCACTGATTGGTGTGGGAGGATTCTAGTTCATACAATACCTTGATATTAATCATTACTGCTATAAAATCAAACTTTCAAAATCATCGCAACCAGCCCATTAAGTGACTGCGTAAAATGTTACCGGGTTATTAAAACATGCATGCAATATAGAATGAAAAAATTATCATCATTGACTGTTTCTTCGTTGCAGATACTGCGTGAGTTACGACATCGTCAGTGTATCGTGAAAATAACACGTAAGTATTTAGCGAGGGGAGAGTCATCCATGTCACTTACTGGGTTTCCTCCACCATTCCTCCGAGATTGCTCTTGCGTTGCCTGTTGATCCGCCATTCACAGCAGCCACACATCTGACAGCACCCAACCAAAGCCTATTCATTCCGTCAGATTATTCACCTTTACTGGTTCATACTGAGGCCAACACTGTATGCATATTGAAATGGAGATGAGGCTATATTTAGATTTAGGCATTTTCACAATGGTATATACTAAGGATAGTCCAGCAACACCACACCACATGTGAATGACCTGTGGGCAGACAGGAATGTTTTCAACAAATTAAGATTTAAATTTAATGGAATGCTCCATTATTAAATCTTTTCATTAACTTTCTTTCGAACTGCCTTTTGATCTGCACAAGAGCAACTAATTTGCCTGAGGATAAATTGACCAATATATCAAGAAACTGTTTTATGTTATGTGATAAAAGCAAACCAGCGTACCATGGAATTTTTTTTTATTATAAAAACTTGCAAATCGATAATTGTATATGCTGAAGCACACACCTAATGCCTTACAAGGACATCACAATGACGGGTGTACTGAAGTTATTAGCTTTACTCTGTGGCAAATGGAATTCCACGCTTGTGAGTGTCTGTTTCATCGATAAGATTAACAAATTATACTGCGCATGATCAATATTATTTAAATGCAATGTACCTGCGTGGAGAAACTATGTGTTTTTGTCTATGATGTCTATTGTGTCCATTATGTCCAGCAAAATATACTATCAATTCCCCTAGTCAATACAATACTTAACTGCGAATGGGAAAATCTTATCGTTATCAATGGTGACATGGTTGAACTGTGTAAGAATTAGCGACATAAATGGGCTCATAAGATGGTATCAGCCCTTACTGTCGCAATGACAGATGCATCATTTTGCTAATGTTTTGCAGCCAAGAACATTGGCGCAAACTAAATTAGCATTATACAAACAATGCATGCTGCTTTCTGTTATAATACAAAGAGACGTGAAAATAAGTGTATCCACAACAGAGGGCACTTTGTCAATGCAACTGATATAAACTTATCGCCGGAATAATCATTGCTTACATCCTAATACAAAACACCAGTTGAGTCATTGTTGTCGCCTTAATGTTATCCGTTTAGATTGGCTTCCATGGTAGACATGAAGCATTCCATCAGGTAGATATTCAGATCAACGTTACTGTAGTTGAATACCATTCTAGTGCAATTATGCAGCGACCGCATGGTATACCTAATCTACCAGTCCTCTTCAATGAGAGTAGCTACATGGAATTTTATATAAATACAATGTATTTTCAAAGAGAAGCTTTACGTTTCTATCTATGGTGTCTATTTTTGTACATTATGTCCTGCAAATTATACTATCAATTCCCCGTGTCAATACAATAGATAGTTGCGATTGGGAAAATCATATCGTTGTCCATGGTGAATTGTGTAGGAATAATCGTTACCTAGTTTATTAGACACGCACTTAAATAACCTACACCAGACGAGCTGTGCTAAATTGCTCTTTCGCCTAATCAAGAGGTTTCTCACTGTTTGCCACACCACAATGGCATTGCTGTCTGTGCCAAAGCAATATGACCTGAGTTGACTTTAACCACAATAGTAAAAGCATCTCTCGGGAACAAGTTAATGTCTGCTCTAGGCCAGAATACGCCTCGTAGATTTGGCTGATGTGCTTTGTCACCGTGTTAGCGAAGTATTTATAATCATGTGCGCATGCCTCCTTGCTTATAACGTATCGTTAATATTGTTAGCTGTAACCAAATGTATCTAGCTGTTTTGCAGGCCTAGACAGTGCTATTCATAGAAAGGTCATGCATATATTTTACGGCAACTATCAAGTAACATACAGTATGTCTGCTATCTTTCAGTTAAGTTCACATTTAATTTGCTGAGAATAGATGAATAAATGGTAAAATAAAGAGCAATAAGTTACCTAATGGAATATTAAGGTTTAATTGTAATGTTCCTTCAGCTACTGTGACAATTGAAACAACGCGGTATTATATATGGAAGTTATACAAGACAGTGCTCCAAAATATATGATTGATCAAAATAACACTTACGGAGCCGAGTAGTGCATCCAATAAAGATTATTGTTGACCCTCATACAAAAGACTTTGCAGGTGCATAGTAGTTAGATTGTTTAGTGTGTTCGCGCCGATGTTCATAGCCATGAATTGTATGGGCTAGCTGAACAATAGACAACTAATGTATTTGTCATTTCGGCGAGGATTTATCAATCTTATGAGCCCATAGTGGAAGCTGCTTCAACCACATCAAAATGAGAAACGGGAGGATTTTCTTACCTCAGCTTTCCATTCCACGGAGATGGAGGATTGATAATGATAATTGCAACACATAATGGACAAAAACGATGAAGTTCGATATGCATTCACATTGAGTTTATAAGACATTGATCACGCGCAGAAGTTAATTGATAAATCCTTCCACTCTCGTGCGTTGAAACCCATTATCATAGAAAGAAGAAGTGATTGTCTAGTTATGCTTAATATGTATGCTTAAGTGGAAACTACCAGTGCTCAAGAATTATTGATTTGGAAGAAGAAGAAGAAGAAGAAGAAGAAGAAGAAGAAGAATTTATTTGTCTCCCGACAATAAATATACATGTACATACTTATGTTGAATTCACAACTCACATATACTGTCAGGAGACGGGCGTGGTTTAGCCACAGATGGCTATCTTCCAACCACCCCGATGATCTCTAAATAATGCAATACTATATGAGGTACATCTAGAAATCAAAATAGGTCAACCAATTTGTTCTAAAAAAATAATCTATGGCAAAATCCCAAATATTGACAAAAGCATAAATTAACCTAGATCATTCTGCATTAAATTACAATCAACACAATGGCGGTTTGAACAATTAATGGTACTGTGGTAATTACTTATGAATGTATGCATCAAACATTTTTTTACTTGGGATAACACTGAAAGTGAAGAGAGTATTTTTTTTTTGCCATTTGTTCCAAGTGTTAGGGAATGTATATAGAGGTAACTTTTTCACAAATTCGGTATTCGGGATAGGTGTGACCATTAAATGGGAATTACGCGTGTTATAAAAAAATGGTTGATATTGCATTGTTGATGGAATGCATTAATGAATGATGATGGCAACATGTTATTATTGTAATGGTACATAAATAAGGCTACATTATACTCATAGAGATCATTTAATTTTAATATATTGCTACGTTTGAAAAGGGGTTCTGTATGAGCGTTATACGATGATTTGTTAATATATCTCAGAGCACGTTTTTGTTGTATTTCAGTACGCTTTAAATTGTTTTTGCCAGCATTTCCCCATGCAAGTATACCATAGGATAAATGTGAGTGAACAAGAGCAAAATATAGACTGCGTAATGCTGATTTAGGTAGAAAGTCTTTTACTTGTTTGAGCATAAAAAGGCCATGAGATATATTTTTATTGACATGATTTATATGTGTTTTCCAGAATAGTTTTTCGTCTATAAATATGCCCAAAAATTTATGTGCACCGTTGTTTGTGTCTATCCTGTTGATTACTTTATCATCTATTTTTATCTCACAATTATTTATATCTATTTTCTTATTGTGTCTTCTTATTACCATATAACTTGTTTTACTAGTGTTTAATACAAGACCATTTGTTACTAGCCATGTTTTTAAGTTGTTAACTGCAATGTTAGCCTTTTGAAAAGCTGTTTTGATATTTGAGGATGAAATTAGTAGTGTTGTGTCATCAGCAAAGGAGAGAACTATTTCATTACAGGCATTGGAAATGTCATTAACGTAAAGTAAAAACAACAGAGGCCCTAAAATGGATCCCTGAGGGACTCCTATAGCTACATCGGATACAGGTGATTTAATGTTTTGTATTTGTGTATATTGTTTACGAAGTCGTAAATAACTTGAAAACCATTTATGTGCGAGACCTCTTATTCCAAGCGAATACATTTTAGTTAGAAGTGTTTCATGGTTTATTATATCGAAAGCTTTCGAGAGGTCGCAAAATATTGGGAGTACATATTCATTAGGTGATTTATTATTTGCGTCTGCGCAGTAATTGAGAAAATGCAATATTGGATGAATAGTTTTGTTATTTTTTTGGAATCCATATTGGTGCTTATATAGAAGTTTAAATTTAATCAGGAAGGACATGGTTCTGTTATACATAATTTTTTCAATTACTTTCGAAAAACTTGGAAGCAAACTAATAGGACGATAGTTATTAAAGACGCAGTCGTCACCGGATTTATATACGGGTATAATTTTTGATATTTTTAGTTGGTCGGGGAAGATTCCTGTTTTCATCGATACATTACATATATGTGATAGAGGAGTCAATATTATTGGAAGGGTTGATTTTATAGTTTTAGTACTGATTTCGTCGTGGCCATAACTTGTTTTCGGTTTTAGGTTATTTACTACAGTTGCAACTTCATTTTCAGTTACTTCTTCTAGGTACATCGAGTGTGTGGCAGTTGATTTGGCAAATAGGAAGTGAAGTGTTCATTAGGTAAGGGTAAGCTTTCAGATATTGTTTTACATGTATTGGTAAAGTAATTGTTGAACTTATTGGCAATTATACTTTTATCTGATATTTGTTCACCATCAATTTTAAAACTATTGGGCATTTTTTGTTTGCTTTTTGCATTTCCTATTGTTTTGTTTAGTACTGACCACAAAGACTTAGTGTTCGTTTTGTATTTTTCTATCATTTCAGAATAGTAATTACACTTGAGCTTACGTTTAACCTTGTTAAAAAGGCTATTGTATATTTTGTATTTCTGTGTATTGCGCTGTGACGGGTTTTGTTTGTATTTCCTATATAATTTTAATTTAGTTTTAGTTGAAGCTATCAAACCAGGAGTCATCCATGGTTGATGCATAATACTTTTGCGATTTTTCTTTTGCCCTAGAACCGGAAATGCTTGATCAAATGCACATTTGTATTTATTTATGAACACATCATACGCCTGATTAGGACATTCATGCTCTGAGACATTCGAAAAATCGGTTATTTCCAAATAATTAATGAAACTGTTGAAATTGTTTGGGGAGAAATTGCGTCTTAGCGTAGGATCTTCACACGTGCTGTCAGTTTGCTCTGTTTGTGTCATATAAAATGTGCCGAAATGGTCTGAAATGTCGGTGATGATTATTCCAGATGAAGCTTGTGTTAGGTCATTGGTAAATATGTGGTCAATGAGTGTAGCTGATGTAGGTGTCACCCTTGTAGGTCTCGTAATCATTGGAACAAACCCATTCACAAAAAAATTCTCAAGATAATTGTCAGTTTTCACATGCATTTTGAACTTTAAAAGATCAAGATTCATATCTCCCATTATACAACATTTTGTTTTCTCACTGCTAATCTTGTTTATAATATCTAAGATAGTGGTAGAAAATACGTCGGTATCGGCAAGAGGTGCCGTGTTTGGTCTATAAACTATTCCAACTATACATTTGGATTTAGAGCTGTTTTCATATTCTATAAACAATGTTTCGATAACATGAGGTATGAAGATCGATAAATCATCTCTTCTACAAAATCCAATATGATCTTTGATAAAAAGGCCAACGCCACCTCTTGCGTTATCATTACGTGTATTTGCAATGAATTGGTGATAGTTAGAAAGGTTTAAGAAACTTTCGCATTGAACTTTAAAAACTTCGGTTAAACCAATAAAGTCGAATGAAAATACATCAGAAGACAGACTGCTTACCAGTTCTGTGAACTGTTCCCAATGTGATACTAGTCCTCGGCAGTTTAAATTAAAGAATGATGTTCCATTTTTGTGTGTTTCAGTTTGTTTCACAAAATCATCTGGTTCATAATACGTGCAATTAGAATGCGGAAGGTGTTCATGCAAAAAATTCCAGTTCACCACTATCTCCAAACTGGTTGACAGATGAGTTTGCTAAGTCCACCATTTGTAGCTGATGATGTACCCTCATGTTTTTGTGCGTTTCGTTGACGGTCATGTTGTCGAGATCCTCTAGTAGTGTTTTACAGGCGAGGCTAGCTCGCAGAGCTGGTGACGATGATTTTGTCATACTGAGGTTAATATCCCCTTGCAGGGGCACTGGTTGTTTTCAAGATATTGTCTATTTCAGCTGGTCAATTTCGTCAGGAGATGAAATCTTCTTGATTGAGCTGTTCTTAAGTTTCACAAAGATATTTCCATCTCGAACCCAAGTGTCATTTATTCTTTTTTCCTTTTTAAGAGATCTACAGCTTTGGGCCATTTCGTTTCGTTTCTTGGTTAAATCGTCGTTGATGTAGATGCCTGATCCTTTCAGACGATATCTGTTTTTCATTATGGATGACTTGATGATGTAGCTTGTGAATTTGACCAATATCTGTCTCTTTCGTCCATCCGATTGAATTTTCCCAACTGGGTGAAATCTGTCAATGTTGTTGGTGGTGTCGACATCGAACTTGTCTTTTATGAAAGAACAGACATCTGCGTCTTCTTCCAGACCCGTTATTCGAACACTATTGCGTCTTCCGTACTGCTCATGGTCGTCAAGCCTGTTTTCAAGGTTGTTAACTTGGTCTTTAAGTTGTTTAATTTCGACGTCCTTTTCATTTAAAAGGTCAAAGAAATGTTTCTTCAGCGAAGCGTTTTGAGCCTTAAACAATGTTATTAATAGCTCAGCTGTGACCGATGAACCAGTTAAATTCTTCAGGGCTTCGTCCAGCGGGTCAGCCGATGACGCAGCTTGCTGACTGGGCGTGGCCTGCCCTTTCTGGTTCCCCTTTCCTTTGACCATCTTTAAACTGAGATCCTATTCCTCTCCAGATCCTCTTATTAATCCGTGCTTGATTTGTCGTACGTATGGCCCCAGAATGTTTATGAATCTTGTTGACCACTTTCTTGCCTATTTCAAGTGCCCCATACAGGGGATATTATCGCTTTTTACGAGAGACAAAAAACTGCCTTCTCCATTCAGACGAGACGTTATGATGACATGGAACTTAGTATTGTAAAACTAAACTGGCCAAGCGATATGATGGAACGTAATAGTTTACTGTAAGGCAGAGAATATCTTGTGCATACAGCAATTTTATTTATGGTAAGTTGATCAGAACTAATTACTACTACTACTACTACTACTACTACTACTACTACTACTACTGCCACTACTAATACTACTTGTACTATATATCTGCATATATATATATAAGTATATATATATATATATGTACATAAATATATATGCATAAATATATATATACATAAATATATATATATGTAAATATATATATATATATACATTTATATATATATATATTTATATATATATATGTATATACATATATAGAGGTATATATATAAAATCTCTATATATCTGTATATATATAAATATATGTATTTTTTATATATATATCTGTATATATATCTCTATATTTATTTCTCTTTATATATCTAAATATATATATATATATATATCTCTATATATATATCTCTATATATATATATATCTATATATATATATATATATATATATATATATATGCATATTTATATCCTCTAAGCCTGTGGTTAATCGTACGCATCGCTACAAACAGCAGCAACATGTCTGTTGAAATAAGAAAGCGTTTATAAACGAGCTGACACGAGTAGCATAGGTATACCTTTCGTCACTCCTTCAGCTGACTCATTCTGTCTCCTTTGCTAACTGCATGGCGCCATGAACGTAATCATATATTTATTCAAACATTACAATTATGTGATGAGAAATAACTACTTTCTAATTTACATGCCAATAAGCAGAAATTTCACCATGGAGGGTGATACCATCAAATGTTCGTCCGCATATATATATATGTACACAAAATATTTCTCTGTTTCAGGAACCCATATATGATAACTGGGTCGAAGTACATCACTCGTACGCAATAACCAGTAGTGAAGAGCCAATGTCAGTAAATACAATGTACATCAAAGTTCAAGAAAACTTACATTTATATTCAAAATGTGACTATGAAGGATATTTCAGAGCATAGCATTGCTTACCGTGACACGTTCATATTGTCTTAAATGTCACTAGTTCTACTGAATAATATTATGCCTATTTTAGAGGTTTTTAGCATTGAAGTTTGATGTCGTAATGTTTTGTAAATTGAGTATCAGAATCCTTCAGCAAAAATAATGAATGAATGGCAATTAAGTTGTATGAGTTTGTCAATCGACATATCCCACACATTACGAGCCTTGAACTGGAATGTGATTTCAGCGGTGTGATATTTCTGGACTAATTACCAATGTGATTGAATACACATTCTGTTGGAAATTCACATTGGATTCAGCATATTTCTAACATCACGTGTTCACATGCATATTTGGATCAGGGTGCTGCTTTCCATGCAATATATCTGTCATATCAGCATTCCTGTGAAGTCTTCACCTTGTATCAATGTTTGGCAAGTGAGATCAGATTTGGGTCGAACAGCAGCCTTACAAGTATTTGTTCCTGAGTAAACAAGTGTTTGTTGAACGAAAATACTTATATTCCATGCTACTGGTGTTCCATTTGTTTCTGCTCGAATCAGAACAATTACAAAAATCTAGTTTCACTTTTTCTATTAACATGAACTAATAATTGTGATAGAATGATGGATACACCTCGTAATTAATTTTAATGTTATCCAATGTGTCGACTAAGAATCACATATCTCTCTATCAGTTAGGCCGTGGGGAATGCCTGAAATAAATGTACCATATGGCACCCTTAACTCACCACACTGAATGACAGGCTTTATGCTCCAATAATTGCATTTCGTTTGCTGTAATTGACTGTACCATTCGGGTCAGACACTTAAAAAGCCCACTCGCCGTTAATTACAACGCGTTTGTAAACTATTGAACCATGTGCCTCTGGTGACTCTGTGATGTTGTTGAAAATGACATTCGCTGGTTTGTTTGAAGAGAGCTAGAATTGACCTAAGTTGCAAATTTAATACATTTGTTTTTGCGTGGATAACAAACCTTTTGGTAAATGCAAGTCACACTTAACAATGAAATATAAAATTGCAGTTTTGACAGTTGTTATCAATTGTGTGCGTCATTGACGTTACCTATTTTATTGAGAAGCATTGTGAATATATGGGGCAGCTGCTAATAAGTGACAATTATGCCTTTACTGTGCCAGTGAACTCGGCCGTTGATGATCTCGGCATATATAAATACATACATACATACATACATACATACATACATACATACATACATACATACATACATACATACATACATACATACATACATACATACATACATACATACATACATACATACATACATACATACATACATACATACATACATACATACATACATACATACATACATACATACATACATACATACATACATACATACATACATACATACATGCATACATACATACATACATACATACATACATACATACATACATACATACATACATACATACATACATACATACATACATACATACATACATACATACATACATACATGCATGCATGCATGCATGCATGCATGCATGCATGCATGCATGCATGCATGCATGCATACATGCATACATACATACATACATACATACATACATACATACATACATACATACATACATACATACATACATACATACATACATGCATGCATGCAGATGCATACATACATACATGCATACACATACATACATACATACATACATACATACATACATACATACATACATACATACAGACATACATACATACATACATACATACATACATACATACATACAGACATACAGACATACATACATACATACATACATACAGACAGACACATACATACATACATACATACATACATACATACATACATACATACATACATACATACATACATACATACATACATACATACATACATACATACATACATACATACATACATACATACATACATACATACATACATACATACATACATACATACATACATACATACATACATACATACATACATACATACATACATACATACATACATACATACATACATACATACATACATACATACATACATACATACATACATACATACATACATACATACATACATACATACATACATACATCCACTAAGCCTCCCGGCTGCCTATTATCATACGGCAAGCTGGGCGCACCGCTAAATGCACCGACTGTACAGATCACAATCACTGAAGTCAAAGTGTTCATATAACAGACATTGTTGTTGACTATTATTAGCTATGATAGGTGGAGGCAGATTGGAATGAAATAACGATGTAGCGCACCCATCATTGATGCTACCTATTTACAAAGATATCAGATGAGTCAGGCTTTCATTTCAGGCCGGCAATGTACTCCCCCTTATGAAGATATATGATTCTTGAACAATGATAAATATTGACTCTTGCATGGTTTGTGCCTTGATCTATCCATCAGATATTTGTATTTCTGATTATCTGTCAATATATTATCCAGATGGAACTATTTCTGCTGTCTGGTCAGGGATGATTGACAAAGTGACAATATTCTTTCGGTGGATCCTTTCGGGATGGGATCAATATCAGGTCTTATTATGTAAGTGAATAAAATGATGCTCTTTTGGGGAGTGCTATGTACGACATACTGTGTGCATTCCTTTAAGGTAGCCGTCACATATCATGAGCAGACTCCATATCCCTTGAAACATTTCTTGCAGTAGCCACAGTTGTATCATCAGAAGTATAGCGCATTGACAGACACAATTAACGTCAGTCCGATTGAAAGGCTAGCTGTTCGAGCCAGATTGGATTTCCTTTACGGTTTACAAAAGTCCACTTTTTTTTATCTCTGTATACGCATATTAAGCTAATCATTAAAATTCTCTCTGAAGTCTATACCTGGTTCCTGTTGGGTCTTACATCATTTGGCATATGGCTAAAGTTAGTACACAGATAATTGTGCTCTCGGCTTACCGGCAATTATGTGAGCTACGGGTAATGACTCGTTCGGCTACAAATTTGTTATTATAGTCGTCCTTATATGGCTACGCAGCTATTGATATCTATCGTGCTGAGCGTATGGTTCACTTAGTTAATGTACTTCATACACAGTAATATTTCCTAGACAGCTACTTACTACAAACGTTGCTAGTTTGACACTACTATTTGTCCTGTGAAATGTGGCCACCTCCTGATGGCGGCATGCTATTATCAAATTGACGAGACTGACATTTGGATACAACCCATCCAGCTTTGACTTGGTACCAATGGATAAGTACAGTCGGTATATATATTTGCTCATGTTAGCTTTGTAACTCAATATGTTTAATACCACCAATATATAGAGTATTTCACTTGCTCAGCCCAGTCCAGGTGTTAATTAGCATTAATTGATAAAATGATGCAACTGTTGCTTGAACAATAACATCAGGCCCCATTAGTGCACGTTCATAAAAAAAAATCGGTTGTTTATTCGCGTGTGAACCATGGGATGGGTTGCTAATTAGCTGCCATTATGTTCTGTAGAGACACACTAAAGTGTAAACCTTCACTCGCGTGTTTGTGCGAGGAATATATTAATATTGCTTTCAAGCACGCGCTGTTATGTTGTACTGTGTATGGCTGGTAATGGACAGAGATCATCTTAATTTTAAATAACTTTTTCATTTAGTGATATATTAGATAGTAAGGTATCTGCCGTTTGAATGTAGATGATACAGCTTCAATTACACTTTTGCATATCGTCAATCAGTCGTGATATGCAACCACAATAGAGTGTTTGTTCCATTATGTTTTTTCGTTGGAAATGCGATGACATATTCACGCTAAGCAACAAAAAATCCTAAACGGTTCAATAAAAACTTGACCGTTTATACATGGACATGAACCTGCCAAACAATGAGGATGGCGGACATCGTTATCCCACATGCAAGTACCGATCAGCAGCTAGATGTCTATAAAAAAACGACAAACACTATAACATTCGATAAAATAATTATAAACAGCTTGCACCAAAACCCCAATATGTATTATGCGTTTAGAGTGGAACCGAGATTAACGCATGTGGGCTTTACTCTAAGTTAACGATAATGCTCAGATGCGTGCTTTACATAACAAGATTCATTATTATTGCACAATAACAACTTCACATGCACTACGACCACCGATACATATGTACAAATACATGTTACGATTCCTTCGTTGCGGGAATGCACTGTGAACTTATAAATGAGTGGTCATTGGGCCATGTTATATTCTGTGAGCATATAACAGGACTCGCTGCCTGCCAACCAAAGAAATCAATATACGTTACTCAGTGAAATTTCAAACAATAACCGTTCAATTTTCGTCGGAATGCACTTAAACTTTAAGGCCAAAGTGTAATGTCAAAGCGCTACCGCAGCAACAATTAAGCAAAATATATTTGCGCGCAATTTTGTATTATTTCAAACACTTAATGTATATCAAAACCATCGGTTGTAATATTTTCTGTTTTGATATTAGCATCCCGGGACGATCAAAAGGTGATTACTGTTTTCTTAATGAAACTGTATGCTGAAATGATGGACTGCGATGCGGTGGAAAGGTGTGTATATAATGGAGTGCATTTGTCCAGTCAAATTATCTTCTCGTTTCTCATCAACTGAATAAAACAACTCAAGGGCTACTGTTGTCATGCCACTTGCTTTTGAAGTTAATAACATTAAGCATTAATTGTAAATTGCTCATGTGACTACAGCCCACGGCTGTTGGTGCAATAAGCTTAATTAATCCGACAGGAAATGCAATCACTGTCACATTCCTTTTAATTCCGAATAGCTGCAAATTTGGTCATATGTGTGTGCGCCTGTGTGTGCGTGTGTGTGTGTGTGTGTGTGTGTGTGTGTGTGTGTGTGTGTGTGTGTGTGTGTGTGTGTGTGGGTGGGTGGGTGGGGGTGGGTGGGTGGTCGGGTGTGAACGTGTGTGTGTGAGTGTGCGTGTGTGTGCATGTCGCATTTAGTCGTTTTTAGCAACTAGGCTATGTACGACTAGCTGTGAATGACGCTCTGAGGGTGATCACAGCCAAGGAGTACGTTGACCTCTGACGATCGTTGGCATACTTTGGCCATTTTACGCCACTGCGACTGTCTTTGGGTCAAGGAAAGAGGTATATATATATATATATATATATAGATAGATATAGATATATATATATATAGATATATATATATATA
Source organism: Urechis unicinctus (assembly GCA_034190875.2). Taxonomy (NCBI): domain Eukaryota; kingdom Metazoa; phylum Annelida; class Polychaeta; order Xenopneusta; family Urechidae; genus Urechis; species Urechis unicinctus. Next base: position 23,032,911 of record CM067358.1, on the reverse strand, counting down.
TATAGATATATATATAGATATATATATAGATATATATATATATATATATATATCTATATCTATATATATATATATATATATATATATATATATATATATATATATATATATATATATATATATATATATATATATATATATATATATATACATATATATATTGAAAATGGCAAAACATATCTAGCGGAATTCAAAAATATTCCCCATACTACCTTAAATGTTAAACAACCATGTGCAACGCTTATCGACACCGATTAGTTTTTTAAGCATGAAAAATGCCGATTGCGATCATTGTAATGCCGATGTGGATTGGTGAAATATTTAACAATGATTTCCGGACCAGTTGAATGCATGGAATTCAGCACGAATCATATTTACCACTGGCTTAAATAACCGATGTGTTTGATTTCAAGCTCGTTAAACTGTATTTATCGGATCGGGGGAAACGTGGTTGAAGTTTTACGTTAGGTGACAAGGACATGACGATTCAGCTCACAGTTAGGTAGAATTTGATATTATGCTTCATCATATCATTAGAAATTGTCACACATTAACGTTAGTTTTACCCTTATAATAGTTACGATGAAGGTGATCACTATAAAATAAGGTAATCGTCGTATTTTATGTACGTTTTGAACTTTACTTTACTTGAGCAGCACCTTAGCTGGTTCTCGCGATATAATATATAAGATATATATGTAGGAAATAATATTGTAAGCGATTCGAAATTAACTTGTTTGGAGATCACGCCCATGTGTTTCATTCAAGTGGCCGTCTTTGATCGTTTTTATTTGCTTTCGAATGGTACAATTATTATTCTGCTGTACCACGCGGACAGAGAGTGTAAAAGCTCCATTGTTAAGGTGTAGTACCCCAACACTGAAGCGTATAGATGCGTCCACCCCATGTGGTTTGTAAACCAAATCATATTTTGTGATGACGTTGATGCGCTGAGCATCCAGTCTCTTTCACGCATAGCGCTCACTATCTGTGTGAAGACAAATATTTCGACATGTCGAAAATTGTCTTTACCTTTAAACTAAACTTTAGTGGAAGCATACTGTGTTACTCAGCAGCGTAAACAACTATAATGATGTCAGCTTGTCAGAAAATGCATTGACAAAGGGTTACGAATTTGCAATAATCAAAACTCTAGTAGATCCAACACAAAAGAGTAAAAAGTTTTATGAAGTTTCGCAATAAAACCGATAGAAACCTTTTGTCAATTATAAGTGCAAGACAGAATATCCTATGAATGTATTAAACTAATGCACATGCGCTCATGTCGGGATGATGCACTGTAAAAGAACCTGCTTTGATCATGACGAGTACCTTTTATGGCACATATTATGTTGGTCCACATTCGAATGAACCTAGGCGAGTACTGTATAATGACTGCGACATTGGCTTTGGTTTGATACATCTATTCATTTATTAATGAGATTTCTCGCAACTATTTGTCTGCGCTGATTATGTTGATTGATAGATATATTTATCAGTTTTGTCTCATAGTCATAAACATTTTGTCATGATATAATGCAAAATATCAGAAAAAAAAATATTCAATTCACAGTGCTGCATGTCTTTGAAGATAGTTGCTGAAAGCAGACTCATAAGCATTTGCCCTGCTCCTAGAAATCCAGGTGGACTGCATCAAAAATATTGCAGGCCGCAACGTTAGAAGCCCTTCAATTTTTACGTAGATAGTTTCAACAACGTGTAGTATAACAAATGGTATTAGTTACGTAATCGAGCTGTAATCGAGCCGAATGCAAACTTTGTTAAATGGAAGTACCCGATAAGAGAGGTGGTGTTGAGCATGGTATGGTTCGCGCTGGTCAGCAATAAAGGCATCATTTTCGGATAATTAGTTGAATTATTTTGTCGAATGAATATGGTAGGTTTGTGTGAAAGATGTACAGCTGCTGGTGATGACAGTTCATCAGTCAATGTGAGTGCCATCATGACCCTACATGGTTCCGCTACCTTATGAAATATATATATTTATATAAATATATATATATATATATATATATATATATATATATATATATATATATATATATATTTATATGTATGTATATATATATATATATATATATATATGTATATATATATATATATATATATATATATATATATATATATATATATATATATATATATATATATATATATATATATTTCATATTTCAGGATAGATATAACGATAAGAGACATATCGTTATGTTCGCGAACATCGCAACACCAAATGGGTATGAAGTTCTGAAATGTCATCAACTTATTAAGCAATACCAATAAGCGCATGTATTATGCTTCCTTTAGTTGAACATTCTATGTGGTTCTACAGAAATAAATATAGTCGATTGAATTGACTTTGTGATGGCGCAAAATAATGCTTCACGACCATATCGGAAGCAAATTATATTTTCTCAATGGCTCACCCATCATCCTCTCAACGAAATTTACCAGCGAATAATTTGCATTATGCATGCATTGAAATGGCCAACACGGAACATTTTACATTCTGGGTATCTACTTCATACAGGTACATGCTGTTTTAATTGTATGTAATATTGGTTGTCTGTGTATAGACATCTGGCTGCTGATCGTTACTGGCATGCGGAATAACGATGTCCGCCATTTCCACGGTTTGCCAGGATCATGTCTATGTATCCACGGTTTATTGAATGGTCTAAGACTCTTCGTGAATAAATCATCGCATTTCCAACGACAATACATTATGCAGCAAACACTCTATTGTGGTTGCATAGCACGACTGATTGTAAGTTTTGAAAATATGCAAAAATGTAATTGAAGCTGTATCATTAATAATCGAACGACAGCTAACGTACTTTTTAATATATCGCTGCATGAAAAAGTTATTGTAAATTGAAATGATCTCTACCCATTAGCAACCATACACTGTACATGATAACAGCGCGTGCCTGGCTGAAGGTCCACAATCGAGTGTGTCTCCATAGAACATAATGGCAGCTAATTAGCAAACGATCCCACGGTTCACGCGCGAATAAACGACCAATTGATTTTTGTAACGTGCACGAATAGGGCCTGATGTTATTGTTCGACGAAGAGGGTGTCATTTTATCAATTAATGCTAATTAATACCTGGACTTGACAGAGCACGTAGAATACTCTGTATAACGACGGTATCAAACCTATTGAGTTACAAAGCTAACATGAAGAAATATATAAGCGGACTGTACTTATCCATTGGTACTATCTCTCGACTAGGAAATATTACTTTGTATGAAGTCCATCAGAAGGAAATATCTAAGAGAACCATACGGTCAGCACATGTCAATAGCTGCGCTGCCATATCGCGACTATAATATAACATTTGTGGCCGAGCGAGGCAATCCCCGTAGCTCAAATAACAAATTGACAAACCACGGCACAAGCCATGTTTTAGATATCTATGGGTTGGCGGCAAAAGCCAACATTCATCATAGTCCAGATATCGTATATCTTGATAGGAGAGAGTAAATTGCCGTCCTGGAATGAAAGCCTGACTAATTTGATATCATTGTAAAGAAGTAGAATCAATGATGGACATGTGATGGGTGTGCTACATCATTATTTCATTCAAATCTGCCTTTACATATCACAGCTAATGATAGTCAACAACAATTTATCTTATATGGATACTTTGGTTCGAGAGGTTTATAATATCTTTATCTGCAGTAGTAAGGCATGAAAACAAGTGACATTGGCCTTAAGTGACTTAGGACCGATGATCTCTGCAGTCGGTGATTGTAGCCGTACGCCCAGCTTGCCGTTTGATAATATACATATGTACATACATACATACATACATACATACATCATACAGACATACAGACATACATACAGACATACATACATACATACATACAGACATACATACATACAGACATACATACATACATACATACATACATACATACATACATACATACATACATACATACAACAACATACAGACATACATACATACATACATACACATACATACATACATACATACATACATACATGCATGCATACATACATACATACATACATACATACATACATACATACATACATACATACATACATACATACATACATACATACAGACAGACATACAGACATACATACATACATACATACATACAGACATACATACAGACATACAGACATACAGACATACATACATACATACATACATACATACATACATACATACATACATACATACATACATACATACATACATACATACATACATACATACATACATACATACATACATACATACATACATACATACATACATACATACATACATACATACATACATACATACATACATACATACATACATACATACATACATACATACATCCACTAAGCCTCCCGGCTGCCTATTATCATACGGCAAGCTGGGCGCACCGCTAAATGCACCGACTGTACAGATCACAGTCACTGAAGGCAAAGTGTTCATATAAGAGACATTGTTGTTGACTATTATTAGCTATGATAGGTGGAGGCAGATTGGAATGAAATAACGATGTAGCGCACCCATCATTGATGCTACCTATTTACAACGATATCAGATGAGTCAGGCTTTCATTTCAGGCCGGCAATGAACTCCCCATTATCAAGATATATGATTCTTGAACAATGATAAATATTGACTCTTGCATGGTTTGTGCCTTGATCTATCCATCAGATATTTGTATTTCTGATTATCTGTCAATATATTATCCAGATAGAACTATTTCTGCTGTCTGGTCAGGGATGATTGACAAAGTGACAATATTCTTTCGGTGGATCCTTTCGGGATGGGAACAATATCAGGTCTTATTATGAAAGTGAATAAAATGATGCTCGTTTGGGGAGTGCTATGTACGACATACTGTGTGCATTCCTTTAAGGTAGCCGTCACATATCATGAGCAGACTCCATATCCCTTGAAACATTTCTTGCAGTAGCCACAGTTGTATCATCAGAAGTATAGCGCATTGACAGACACAATTAACGTCAGTCCGATTGAAAGGCTAGCTGCTCGAGCCAGATTGGATTTCCTTTACGGTTTACAAAAGTCCACTTTTTTTTATCTCTGTATATGCATATTAAGCTAATCATTCTCTCTGAAGCCTATATACCTGGTTCCTGTGGGGGCTCTTACATCATTTGGCTTATATGGCTTAAGTTAGTACTTAGTTAATGTACTTCACACAGAATATTTCCTAGACAGCTACTGTGCTCTCGGCTTACCGGTCACATATAAGTAACAGGTACAAAAAGAAGACGCAATGGATAAGTACAGTCGGCAATATATTCGCGTTGCTTTGTAACTCAATATGTTTACTACGTATATAGAGTATTTCACTTGCTCAGCCCAGTTGTTGTTAATTAGCATTAATTACAAAATGATGCAACTGTTGCTTGAACAATAACATCAGGCCCCATTAGTGCACGTTCATAAAAAAAATCGGTTGTTTATTCGCGTGTGAACCATGGGATGGGATGCTAATTAGCTGCCATTATGTTCTGTAGAGACACACTAAAGTGTAAACCTTCACTCGCGTGTTTGTGCGAGGAATATATTAATATTGCTTTTAAGCACGCGCTGTTATGTTGTACTGTGTATGGTTGGTAATGGACAGAGATCATCTAATTTTAAATAACTTTTTTCATTTAGTGATATATTAGATAGTAAGGTATCTGCCGTTCGAATGTAGATGATACAGCTTCAATTACACTTCTGCATATCGCAAATCAGTCGTGATATGCAACCACAATAGAGTGTTTACTCCATTATGTTTTTTCGTTGGAAATGCGATGACTTATTCACGCTAAGCAACAAAAAGTCCTAAACGGTTCAATAAACACTTGACCGTTGATACATGGACATAAACCTGCCAAACAATGAGGATGGCGGACATCGTTAACCGACATGCAAGTACCGATCAGCAGCTAGATGTCTATAAAAAAACGACAAACACTATAACATTCGATAAAAAAATTATAAACAGCATGCACCAAAACCCCAATATGTATTATGCGTTTAGAGTGGAACCGAGATTAACGCATGTAGGCTTTACTCCAAGTTAACGATAATGCTCAGATGCGTGCTTTACATAACAAGATTCATTATTATTGCACAATAACAACTTCACATGCACTACGACCACCGATGCATATGTACAAATACATGTTACGATTCCTTCGTTGCGGGAATGCATTGTGAACTTATAAATGAGTGGTCATTGGGCCATGTTATATTCTGTGAGCATATAACAGGACTCGCTGCCTGCCAACCAAAGAAATCAATATACGTTACTCAGTGAAATTTCAAACAATAACCGTTCAATTTTCGTCGGAATGCACTTAAACTTTAAGGTCAAAGTGTAACGTCAAAGCGCTACCGCAGCAACAATTAAGCAAAATATATTTGCGCGCATTTTTTGTATTATTTCAAACACTTAATGTATATCAAAACCATCGGTTGTAATATTTTCTGTTTTGATATTAGCATCCCGGGACGATCAAAAGTTGATTACTGTTTTCTAAATGAAACTATATGCTGAAATGGTGGACTGCGATGCGGTGGAAAGGTGTGTATATAATGGAGTGCATTTGCCCAGTCAAATTATCTTCTCGTTTCACATCAACTGAATCAAACAACTCCAGGGCTACTGTCGTCATGCCACTTCCTTTTGAAGTTAATAACATTAAGCATTAATTGTAAATGCTCATGTGACTACAGCCCACGGCTGTTGGTGCAATAAGCTTAATCAATCCGACAGGAAATGCAATCACTGTCACATTCCTTTTAATTCCGAATAGCTGCAAATTGGGTCATATGTGTGTGTGTGCCTGTGTGTGCGCATGTGTGTGTGTGTGTGGGGGTGGCGGGGGTGTGAACGTGTGTGTGTGAGTGTGCGTGTGTGTGCATGTCGCATTTAGTCGTTTTTAGCAACAAGGCTATGTACGACTAGCTGTGAATGACGCTGTGAGGGTGATCACTGCCAAGGAGTACGTTGACCTCTGACGATCGTTGGCATACTTTGGCCATTTTACGCCACTGCGACTGTCTTTGGGTCACGAAGAAGCTATATATATATATAGATATATATATATATATATATAGATATAGAGATATATATATATAGAGAGAGAGATATATATATATAGATAGATATATAGAGATATATATATATAGAGAGAGATATATATATCTATATATATATCTAGATATCTCTATATCTCTCTCTCTCTCTCTCTCTCTATAGATCTAGAGAGATCTCTATATATCTCTCTCTCTCTATATATATCTCTATCTATCTATATATATCTCTTTCTCTATATATATAGATATATATATATATCTATATCTATATATATATATATATATATATATCTATATATATATATATATCTATCATATATATATATATATATATTGAAAATGGCAAAACATATCTAGCGGAATTCCAAAATATTCCCCATACCACCTTAAATGTTAAACAACCATGTGCAACGCTTATCGACATCGATTAGTTTTTTAAGCATGATAAATGCCGATTACGATCATTGTAATGCCGATGTGGATTGGAGAAATATCTAACAATGATTTCCGGACCAGCTGAATGCATGGAATTCAGCACGAATCATATTTACCACTGACTTAAATAACCGATGTGTTTGATTTCAAGCTCGTTTTTATCGGATCGGGGGAAACGTGGTTGAGGAAAACGTGGTTGAGGTTTTACGTTAGGTGAGAAGGACATGACGATTCAGCTCACAGTAAGGTAGAATTTGATATTATGCTTCATCATATTTATAGAAATGGTCACACATTAACGTTTGTTTTACCCTTATAATAGTTACGATGAAGGTGATCACTATAAAATAAGGTAAACGTCGTATTTTATGCACGTTTTGAACTTTACTTTACTTGAGCAGCACCTTAGCTCATTCTCGCGATATAATATATAAGATATATATGTAGGAAATAATATTGTAAGCGATTTGAAATTAACTTGTTTGGAGATCACGCCCATGTGTTTCATTCAAGTGTCCATCTTTGATCGTTTTTATTTGCTTTCGAATGGTACAATTATTATTCTGCTGTACCACACGGACAGAGAGTGTAAAAGCTCCATTGTTAAGGTGTAGTACCCCAACACTGAAACGTATAGATGCGTCCACCCCATGTGGTTTGTAAACCAAATCATATTTTGTGATGACGTTGATGCGCTGAGCATCCAGTCACTTTCACTTCACGCATAGCGCTCACTATCTGTGTGAAGACAAATATTTCGACATGTCGAAAATTGTCTTTACCAAAACACTTTAGTGGAAGCATACTATGTTACTCAGCAGCGTAAACAGCTATCATGATGTCAGCTTGTCAGAAAATGCATTGACAAAGGGTTACGAATTTGCAATAATCAAAACTCTAGTAGATCCAACACAAAAGAGCAAAAAGTTTTATGAAGTTTCGCATTAAAACCGATAGAAACCTTTTGTCAATTATAAGCGCAAGACAGAATATCCTATGAATGTATTAAACTAATGCACATGCGCTCATGTCGGGATGATGCACTGTAAAAGAACCTGCTTTGATCATCACGAGTACCTTTTTATGGCACATATTATGTTGATCCACATTCGAATGAACCTAAGCGAGTACTGCATAATGACTGCGACATTGGCTTTGGTTTGATACATCTATTCATTTATTAATGAGATCTCTCGCAACTATTTGTCTGCGCTGATTATGTTGATTGATAGATATATTTATCAGTTTTGTCTCATAGTCATAAACATTTTGTCATGATATAATGCAAAATATCAGAAAAAAAGAAATATTCAATTCACAGTGCTGCATGTCTTTGAAGATAGTTGCTGAAAGCAGACTCATAAGCATTTGCCCTGCTCCTAGAAATCCAGGTGGACTGCATCAAAAATATTGCAGGCGCAACGTTAGAAGCCCTTCAATTTTTACGTAGATAGTTTCAACAACGTGTAGTATAACAAATGGTATTAGTTACGTAATCGAGCTGTAATCGAGCCGAATGCAAACTTTGTTAAATGGAAGTTCCCGATAAGAGAGGTGGTGTTGAGCATGGTATGGTTTGCGCTGGTCAGTAATAAAGGCATCATTTTCGGATAATTAGTTCAATTATTTTGTCGAATGAATATGGTAGGTTTGTGTGAAAGATGCACAGCTGCTGGTGATGACAGTTCATAAGTCAATGTGAGTGCCATCATGACCCTACATGGTTCCGCTACCTTATGAAATATATATATTTATATTTATATATATATATATATATATATATATATAGATATATATATATATATATATATAGATATATATATATATATATATATATATATATATATATATATATATATATATATATATATATATATATATATATATATATATATATATATATATATATATATATTTCATATTTCAGGAATAACTGCTTCGGATAGATGTAACGATAAGAGACACATCGTTATGTTCGCGAACATCGCAACACCAAATGGGTATAAAGCTCTGAAATGTCATCAACTTATTAAGCAATACCAATGAGCACATGTATTATGCTTCCTTTAGCTGAACATTCTATGTGGTTCTACAGAAATAAATATAGTCGATTGAATTGACTTTGTGATGGCGCAAAATAATGCTCCACGACCATATCGGAAGCAAATTATATTTTCTCAATGGCTCACCCATCATCCTCTCAACGAAATTTGCCAGCGAATAATTTGTATTACACATGCATTGAAATGGCCAACACGGAACATCTTACATTCTGGGTGTCTACTTCATACAGGTGTATGCTGTTTTAATTGTATGTAATATTGGTTGTCTTTGTATAGACATCTGGCTGCTGATCGTTACTGGCATGCGGAATAACGATGTCCGCCATTTCCACGGTTTGCCAGGATCATGTCTATGTATCCACGGTTTATTGAATGGTCTAAGACTCTTCGTGAATAAATCATCGCATTTCCAACGACAATACATTATGGAGCAAACACTCTATTGTGGTTGCATAGCACGACTAATTGTAAGTTTTGAAAATATGCAAAAATGTAATTGAAGCTGTATCATTAATATTCGAACGACAGCTAACGTACTTTCTAATATATCGCTGCATGAAAAAGTTATTGTGAATTGAAATGATCTCTACCCATTAGCAACCATACACTGTACATGATAACAGCGCGTGCCTGGCTGAAGGTCCACAATCGAGTGTGTCTCCATAGAACATAATGGCAGCTAATTAGCAAACGATCCCATGGTTCACGCGCGAATAAACGACCAATTGATTTTTGTAACGTGCACGAATGGGGCCTGATGTTATTGTTCGACGAAGAGGGTGTCATTTTATCAATTAATGCTAATTAATACCTGGACTTGACAGAGCACGTAGAATACTCTGTATAACGACGGTATCAAACCTATTGAGTTACAAAGCTAACATGAAGAAATATATAAGCGGACTGTACTTATCCATTGGTACCATCTCTCGACTAGGAAATATTACTTTGTATGAAGTCCATCAGAAGGAAATATCTAAGAGAACCATACGGTCAGCACATGTCAATAGCTGCGCTGCCATATCGCGACCATAATATAACATTTGTGGTCGAGCGAGGCAATCCCCGTAGCTCAAATAACAAATTGACAGACCACGGCACAAGCCATGTTTTAGATATCTATGGGTTGGCGGCAAAAGCCAACATTCATCATAGTCTAGATATCGTATATCTTGATAGGAGAGAGTAAATTGCCGTCCTGGAATGAAAGCCTGACTAATTTGATATCATTATAAATAAGTAGAATCAATGATGGACATGTGATGTGTGTGCTACATCATTATATTTGATTCAAATCTGCCTTTACATATCACAGCTAATGATAGTCAACAACAATTTATCTTATATGGATACTTTGGTTCGAGAGGTTTATAATATCTTTATCTGCAGTATTAAGGCATGAAAACAAGTGACACTGGCCTTCTGTGACTTAGGACCGGTGATCTCTGCAGTCGGTGATTGTAGCCGTACGCCCAGCTTGCCGTATGATAATATAAAGCCCTGGGGCTATGTATGTATGTATGTATGTATAGTATGTATGTGTATGTATGTATGTATGTATGTATGTATGTATGTATGTATGTATGTATGTATGTATGTATGTATGTATGTCTGTCTGTATGTATGTATGTATGTATGTATGTATGTATGTATGTATGTATGTATGTATGTATGTATGTATGTATGTATGTATGTATGTATGTATATGTATGTAGTATGTATGTATGTATGTGTATGTATGTATTTATGTGTGTGTATGTATGTATGTATGTATGTATGTATGTATGTATGGCGAATGTATGTATGTATGTATGTATGTATGTATGTATGTAAGTATGTATGTATGCATGCATATATGTATGTAATGTGTATGTATGTATGTATGTATGTATGTATGTATGTATGTATGTATGTATGTATGTATGTATGTATGTATGTATGTATGTATGTATGTATGTATGTGTATGTATGTATGTCTGTATGTATGTATGTATGTATGTATGTATGTATGTATGTATGTATGTATGTATGTATGTATGTATGTATGTATGTATGTATGTATGTATGTATGTATGTATGTTAGCATGTCTGCATACATGCATGCATATATTTATGTAAATATGCGTGTATGTATGTATGGTTACATGTATGCATGTATGTAGGCATATAGTAACGATGAATGTATATATATATATATATATATATATATATATATATATATATATATATATATATATATATATATATATATATATATATATATATATATATATATATATATATATATGTATATAAGCCTATGTATGTACGTATTTATATATGTACGTGTCTGCGAATGTATGTATGTATGTAGTATGTATGTATGTATGTATGTATGTATGTATGTATGTATGTATGTATGTATGTATGTATGTATGTATGTATGTATGTATGTATGTATGTATGTATATATATATATATCTATATATATATATATATATATTATATTATTTATATATATAGATATATATATATATATATAAACACTCATATATATATATATACTCATATATAAATACATCGATATATATATATATATTTATATAAATATACAAAGGCGTTTAAGCAGGCAGTTAATTGTCATAGCACTGACTAAAAAGAAGTCTTGGTGTTTTGATTTGAGTACATCAAGCGTATTCGACTGACGAACGTCGATGGGCAGTGCGTTCCACAAATTTGGTGCGGCATTACTGAACGCTCTGGCACCGTATGACGACATATTTGGGGATTTTGGGACTTGAAGAAGATACTTGTTCATCGATCGAAGTTCCTTTGCAGGTTGATATTGAGCAGTAACTTCCTGTAGGTAGCTTGGCGCGGTTCTTATAACAGCCTAAAAAGTGAGCAGAAATTTTTTGTATACAATACGTTTTTCAACAGGAAACCAATGAAGGGTACGCTTGATGTATTGAATGCTATCCCCGTGCTTTCCTTTTGCAACAAGGCGGGCGGCCTTTTTTTAGGCGTGTTGCAGCCTTGCGATAAGGTACGAATGGGCTCCATATAGCAGCGAATAGCAATAATCAAGCCGAGGCGATATGAATGCGTGGACAAAAATTTCGGTTGTGGATTGGTTCAGGTACTTCTTTTATGCTGCCTAATCTTCTGATCTGATGAAAGAAATATTGAGTTGACTTCATAACATGTGGTTTTCCAGTAAACTATGAGTCCATAAGAACCCCGAAGTTTCTGGCTGTTTCCGATGTAGGTACACTCATATTGCCAATATCAACTGGGCCAAACGACGGCTGACATTTGTACCGAAATGCAAAAATCATTTATCTGTCGGATGCATTCTTCCAATGTGGTTCGTGCATCATTCGCATATTTTTGCGTAGGAGTAAATGTAAGATATATTTGGGTGTCATCAGCGTATTGGTGGTATTGCAGACCTTGTTCATTTAAAAGATTTCCAAGTGGTGATTTGTAGTATGCAAATAATCATGGCCCTAGGACTGATCCTTGTGGTACACCGCATGTTAATTGGTGTGTTTCAGAATACCTGCCTTCAACACAGACTCGTTGTAAGCCTTTTGATAGGTATGACTTGAGCCATGCGAGGCATTTTCCATTTAGGCCGAAACTGTCGTACAGGCGACGTTACAGGATTTCATGATCGACTGTGTGAAAAGCGGCACTGAAGTCAAGAAGCACGAGAGCAAAAGCATGGTGTTGGTCAACAGCACAAACAATGTCATTGTATACTCGAAAAATCGCAGTTCAGTACAATGGGCAGGTTTGTAGGCTGACTGATACTTGTCGTCAAGTCGATTGGCAAATTTATAGTCCTAAAATCGAATGGCTACAACCTTCTCTGTTTATTTGGATATGAAGCTCAAATTTGTAATAAGTCAATAGTTTTTCATTAATTCAGGATCCAGTATGCTGTTCTTAAGCAGGTTTCAGGATTCAGGATATATATATATATATATATATATATATATATATATATATATATATATATATATATATATAGAGAGAGATATATATATATATATATATATATATATATATATCTATATATATATATATATATATATATATATATATATATATATATATATATGCATGCACTAAATGTATCTGTTTATCTATATACCTTCCATTAAACTATAATCGTTCTCATCTTACCGCTCGCTGCATGCACTCGTTGTGTTTCCATTAAACTAGTTCCATCTTACCGCTTGGTCCGTTTACAATAGTAAGCCGCAAATCAATAATTTCTGAGCACTGGTCCTTTCCACTTAAGCATAAATATCAAGCATAACTAGAAAATCGCAAAGTAGGATGTACTGAAGTTATCAACTTCGTTCTTTGACAATGGGAATCGGCGCAAGAGAGTGGGAGGATTTGTCAATTAACTTCTGCGCGTGATCAATATCTCATAAACTCATTGTGGCTGCATAGCGAACTTCGTCGTTTTTGTCCATTATGTCTTGTAAATCTCATTATTAATCCCCCATCTTCATGCAATAGAGAGCTTAGGCAAGAAAATCCTCACGTTGACCATTGTGATGTGGTTGAAGCAGCGTCCGCTGTTGGCTCATTAGATGACAGATACATTCTTTGTCAGTTGTTCTGCTAGCCTACATAATGTATGGCTGAGAACATCGGCGCGAACTCGCAAAACAACCTGAACACCATGCATCTGAAAAGACTTCTATTGGTGGGCCAAAAATAACCTTTATTAGATGCATTACTAGGCTCAGTAAGTTTTATTTTGGTCAATAATATATTTTGAAGCACTGTCTTGAATAGCTTTCATATATAATGCCATGTAGTGTCACACTAGCCGAAGGAACATTATAATAAAACTATTCTATTAGGTAACTCGTCGATCTTTATGTAACCATTTATTTATCCATCTTCAACTAATTAAATGTAATCTAAACGGAAAGATGACTCTTCAATGTCGGATAGATTGCATTCATACTGTTATATAATGATTGCCGCAAAACATAATCTTGACTGTTCCATAAAGGGACTGCGTCTCGGCCAAATCTACGAGGCGTGTTCCTGGGAGATTCTTTGCCACCATTACGGCAAAAGTCAACATTAGTTATATAGCTTTGGCACAGACAGTAATACCATCGTGGTGTGGTAAACAGGGAGAGCATTAGCCGTCAGAATGATGTAGTTTTATTTATGTGAGAAACCTGTTGATTAGGCAAGAGAACAGTTTGGTACAGCTCGTCTGGTGTAGGTTATTTAACTGTGTGCCTAATAAACATTCCATGTAGCTCGTGCCATTACAGAGAGCAGGTAGATTAATTATTAGACACACCTGTCTATAAAGCTCAAATATATGCGGTCCTTTTTCCTTGTTGAGAGTATTTTTGAAAATGATTATCCTATTGGGATAGGCCAATATATTACAACTCACAGGTTCAATGGGGCAACTTGTTTTGCAAGCACTATTCATTGTCGCAACAACCTATGAGAGATACCTATAAGCAAGCATTTGGTTTTTGACTGGGGTTGCTGGAGTGACGCACAAAAGCTAAGATATGGCATTTTAACTTTGCAAATACAACAAATCATGTGGTCGCTGCGTAATTGCTCTTGAATCGTATTCAACTACAGTAACGTTGATTTGAATATTTACTTGATGGGATCCCCCATGTCTACCATGGAAGCCGGTGAGAGATGCGACCCCTTTTTGCAGAAACCTACTAGTCAAAGATTAGTCAGGTACACAATAATGTGAACTATATGATGAGTATGTATGCAGTAATGGACCACAACCGATCATGCATTAGCTGGTAAGAGCTTTACTGAATGCTTGGATAAACGCAGAAGAATGGTCGAAAAGATTCTAGAAGATACCGGGCTATTGGTAAAATGCAATGGATTGTGTGGCAAACCAGTTCGGCGTTTTAAGACAATATCAATGACGTTTGCTAATCTCTTGCAATGGTTTTAATGTAATGCCAAAGCGAGAAACAGAAAGAATAGTAACACACTGTGTGTTTTGATCAATGTTGTTTTGCTCGTGCGATCTGCAAGCGAATGTCCCGCTATATATTTAATTTTCTATAAAATGTAACTGGTTAACAGAACATCTGTATTGCGCTACTGTTTTATAACGGCTGGTGTATGCCATGATAGAGCTTCTGCTTATTGTAACAGAAAGCATTGTGCATAGTTTTTATGATTCTGATTGAGTTTGCGCCAATGTTCTTGGCCACCAGCTGCAATCGTCAGCAGATATTTAAACGGATAACATTAAGGCGACGAAAAAAAGAGATTTTTACTTACACGAACTGTGCGCTAGAGTGAAAACGCTAAACAATGACTCAACTGGCGTGTTTCATTAGGCTCTAAGCAATGAATATTCCATCGATAATGGCTTCTTATAACAATATTAAAGAAAGTTGATCTCAGTTGCATTGATATAGTTCCCTCTGTTGTTGACACACTTATTTTCACGTTTCTGTGTATTGTAACAGAAAGCATTATGCATTGTTTGTATAATGCTAATTTTTCTTGGCCACAAGCCACAATCGCCAGCATAACATTAGCTGAATGTTGCGGCTGTCATTTCGACAACAAGGGACGAGGGTTGATTAAATCATATGAACCCATAGGTAACGATTATTCCTACACAGTTCAAGCACGTCAACAATATGTTTTCCCACACGCAAATATCTAGTGTATTGACACGGGGAATTGATAGCAGGACATAATGTACAAAAATAGACGTCATAGTCAGAAACGCATAGCTTCTCTTTGAAAACGCATTGTATTTATATAATATTGATCATGTGCAGTATAATTTGTTAATCTTATCGATGAAGTAGACACTCACAAGCGTGGAGTTTCAATCACCACGGAATGAAGCTGATAACTTCAGTACACCTGTCATTGTAATCTTCTTGTTAGGCATTGTGTGTATGCTTCAGTATAAAGAATTATCAATTTGCGAGTTAGTATAACAAAAGATATTCCATGGTATGCTATGTTGCTTTTATTACGTAATATAAAACAGTTTATCCCCATGCAAATTAGTTGCTCTTGTGCAGGTCACAAAGCAGTGCGACAGAACGTGAATGAAAAGAACAGAGTTTAATGCTAGAGCATTCAAATATCCCTAACTGAAATTTACAATTTTTGAAAACATCCTTGTCTGCCCACAGGCCAGTGGTGCAGTGTCACTTTGTAAAAATGCCTAAATTTAAATATAGACTCGAATCCATTGCAATATGCATGCAGTGTTGCCTTCAGTATAATCCAGTTAAAGTGAATAATCTGACGGAATGAGTAGGCTGTTGTTTGGTGCTGTCAGATGTGCGGCTGCAATGAATTGTGGAGGAAAAACAGTAAGTGATATAGATGACTCTTATCTCGCAAAATACTGACGTAATATTTTCACGATACAATGACGGTGTCTTAACTAGCACAGTATATGCAACAAAGAAATAGTCAATGGTGCTGTCACTGTAGGTGCAATAGCTGTCACGCAAGACACATTGTGACACCTCAAGGAAATTGCAGATACACACCGACACTAAATTGCTATGCAATTTGTCCTATTTCAGGGTCGTTAAGCAGTGTTAACAGCTCTGAATACCATTATTGCGAAGTGAAATTGGTGAATGAGACTTGATATGTGCCTCATTGCTTAATATCACATTTGATTTTTTGGCGTTAACTGTTTTGGATGATTATAACGATAAGAGACCCATGAGCACATTTATTTTGCTTTCTTTTTCAGAACATTTATGTGATTCTAAAGAAATAAATGTATTCGATTGAATAAGGCTTCTCGTCCCAATAGGGAAAAATAATATTTTCTCAATGACTCACCCATCAATCTATTAAATGCAATTGATCAGCGATTAATTTGTATTATACATGCATTGAAATGACCAACACGGAACAATATTGTCAACCCGTAATGCCATTGTGTATCAAAGAAGAGTAGGCCCGCTTAAACATAAAAGTTAAGCAAAGTGGTGACACGCACGTATGTAAAATGGGTCTTGTTCTATGCATTGGGACAACTACAGTCGTAGGAAATGTCCATAGCTCTTCTAAACAACCACATAAGATCGCTTAAGTGCTAACACAAATTATATATTAAGCCATTCAAACAAACAATTCTCTCGAAATGAGACGTAGGCTGCCAAAATTTTTATAAAAATTAATGAATGGTTTGTGTATCATTGGTATTATTAGGCAACGCAATCTGATATTATTAGGTGCCATTAGGGACCACAATCTCTCGCCCGTCAAATATTGCCTTCGGATTTCATACGGCTCACATGATGTTCATCACGCGTTAGTATCCGTCGCTGACTGAACGTATACGTAGCGTATACTGAACGTTTTACATGGATAAGGTTAAAGGATGTGCCTTGGTTGACTCAAATGTGTCGCGTTTTTACAGATAGTACAACAGTCACGTTAAGATTCATGTTTTTTTCGCACAACGAAACAAATTTATTATGAAAAATGGCTCTAGATACGTTATAAATTGCATCGTTGGCCGACTTTGGCATTTTGGCAGCATGTTCCCATTGCATGACCTGTTTACAAAACCTAGTCTTACTAAGGCATCACTTCCATAGGTTCTTCGAGCTGATAAGCACTTAATATGTTGCAAACGTGCGAGGTGTACAAGTTTTAGCATGACACTGAAAGTTAACACTGAAGATCATAAAGACAACCCATGCAGAAGCCATGCGTTTAAACAAGCAATACGGTTTTAACCTACATTGAATAATATATGATTATTGAACAAATACAGTGATACTGGGCCACTATGAAATGTATATACCCCATCTGATTTCAGCACAACAATGGAAGTGCTCCCTGTTACAGAGTTCTGTTGTATATATTAATTATGCCACTAAGCCTCAGCTCTACGTCATTAAGTTCGTTTCAATATTGCGATGATGTATCCTTGTTGCTGCTGTAGGCGCGATCGGCTTCGACGTGTTATATGTGTAAATGACGCTGTGCAGAATAAAGAAACTCTTGCAATGTCTTGTTATTCATCCGTTCAACAGGAACATAATAAATGGTGAATGTGTTATGGAACAATGTGCTTAATAGATACTATATATATATATATCTTTAACTAAGGTACTTTAAACACTATGGTAAACGAGATGAAGTGAGAATGCCTTCCGTCTATTGCCTGGTCCATAAGAATTTAGGTTTGTAGATGTCTGTTCCTAGGTTTCCAATTAAACGAGAATGCCAGTTGTGTTATCCAGTGACACAATGCGCTCTTGTTAATACACTATTGGCGACATCGTTTTCACAAGAGATAACACACATGATTTCAAGGTAATGTCTGGGTTCAGATAGGTGTAAAGGGTTGTGAAGCGCAAATCGAAGGAATTGGGAACGGAATATACAATTGATTACAGATTTCTTTTATTAACATAATCCTGCGAAGTGCATGAATGGCCGTAAGAGAAGTTGGTTTAGTAATCACATATGAGCATTCATATTTTCCTTAAAACTCGTCTGGTTACAGTATAAACATCTGCCGATTGGTCAAATGCAAATGACACACACCATTGGGTCACTATCTACCGATTAATTAGATAATATGTGGATTTATGCACTCTTTGTGAATATGAGGTTCGTAAGTACGTACTTTCAATATTCAAAAGGGTCTGCCTTGCGGTTCTACAAAAAAACAGACAATAAGATCGTGGAAAAGGGTACATAGCTATAAAAAACACGTTTAGTTGTGCAACTAGCATTTCCTACTATACCATTATGATGCTAATCCGACTGAAAAAGCACCAATGACTACCCATTTTAAAACATGAAGCCAAGGAACTTATAAAAACAACCCTGATATTGTGCAATGCATGTATCCCCTGGTTACATTGCTAAAGGATGCTAGAAAAAAAAAACTCAGTCGTGTGAATGGAATTAATAGTAAATCTGCAGCATCTCCATTCATCCATATGCACCATTAAATATTGACTTCCGTTAATAAGGACGTGTAAACGAAATAAATTGGGAATGTGAGTGTATAGCTTTGCTTAGAGGGTTCACTTCTAGTGGCTCTGTGGTGATCGCTTCGCTAGTTATAATACACTGCAATCGTTAGGTGGCGCTACAGTGATATAAAAAAGAACATGGGAATACTAGGCTGATGTCGCTGCGATTGATGAGAGCGGGGAAAATGTCGTTTCACAAAGCCTTTTTGCAGCCAAAACACGTCAGACACAGACTTTACAAAATCCCAACTATAACATGAAATAAATGTCTACATGATAAATTTCCCGGGTAGACCTATCGAAAATAGTTCGCCTCTCACAGCGTCCGCGGCGTTTTCTGTTCCTGATCTGTAATGTCCGCGCTGTATATGGTGATATTAGATTATTCGCAACCTTCTAGAGCAAGGGAACTGGCCAAGGGTAGACATTACATTTGCTGGCTTGCCAGAGACATGTAAGCATAAAGTTTTTTATATCCTTTAAGTTGTGTGGGTATTATGAAATTACATGAAATACAACACCGTCATCAGGCGACGATAGTACGAAATCAACAAAAGCACATGAGATTGTTGATCCGTCATCTGGGGGTCGGCGTCTGTTAAATACATGAAGTCATCTGATGGGTCTAGGCTTCCATGTCTCCGAATCAATAAGAGAATTCCACGTGATTTTAAGGGACAAAGCAACGCAGGGCGTCTAACAGGTGGTGCTTTCACATTTTGGCTCCGACTGAGGCTTGAGTGAGCGCTCTTAGCGAAGCTATACACTCTTTGATGGGCTGTCAAAGCCAGGACACAGTCAACGCATATGTAACGTAATGAGTTATATCTGCTCTCCCAGTTAGGTTTGCTCTCGGCTAAAATAATGCACCTCTCTGTGAAATGCAGGTCTGTCCTGGTATAATAAGTGTATTATCATGACAAACGATATGTAAGTATTGTTTAAACATATGTAATTATATCAAGTTAAGCTGAATAAAAACTGCGTTATGTCAGCATCCAAAAGTAACACATCAATATCTTCACGTGATCATTGACTTGCTTCCGTCTGGAACATCGTTCAGTTAAGGGATGTTTTATGGCGATTGATATGGAAATAATATGTTTAGGGTAATAGTTGAAATAACAACTACTAATGGTGCATATTAAGGTAGCTGAACATTGATGGCAATAAATGATTATTAAAAATTCACAGTTATAATATCCCTAGAATTAACTGAGTGATTGTGTTTGAGCAGTACAGAAGCGAGATTATTTAGTCCGGACGGCACCATGCGCTACTGGGTAAATAACAAGTGACAGCCATGGTCCCCAGGGGTACAACTTCTTCTTTGGTCGCCCACATTGATCGACATGAATACATTCAATAAGACACCGTATGTTTTCTGTCAACATAATACACACGCGATTATCACGTGTTTATTCGCCCACGATTGACCCCCTCAGATGTAATGTCCTATGTAATAATTTATTTATTCATTGCCTTACCGAGAAGACAGACACTGCCTTCCGAGTTTCTTGACTGCTTTCTCCCTCGCTACAACCTTAACCCAACCGCAGGTGAACAATAACTACACATGCCATTGGCTGCTCGGTAATATGATAGATCAGTTCGTGCGCTGTTAACACTTTGCAACATCAGTTCGGGGGTTTATCAGGGCAAACCGCCTCGGCTCCGATTATTACAAAATATATATTGCACCCGTTGTTTATCTTTTGATAAGCAATATTTGTTCGATATTCTTTTTTTATCATGCACCATACGTACGATGTTCTGCGGAGCACGTGTAAGTTACACCACACAGCGCTTTTGTGAATGTACAATCATACCCAAGTTGTAACTTGTTATCTTTTTGAACGCTTGCATCGGCCCAACGTTATCTTATGTTTGTAGACATTTCCATACGGTGAACATATGAGACTAAGTCAGTATCACTGGTTGCTCAAGCCATCAGTTGTTGATTGCTCTGTAATGCAAGGCAAGATCTAAGTAGATAGCAAAGTAAGTCACCGGAATTAATGATGCTTTGATTACCTAGACCGAATAACAACCAATCTACTGTTCAGTCAGTTCAAAAAGAGAGAAAGTGTAAGGGGGTGGGGGATGGGGCAGGGAGGGTATCAATGCTTACGATAGCCTTTACTATAAGCATGTGAGACAGTGTGTTTTCACAATTTGCATTACCAACACGTTTTCTATACTATATCGGTGTGTTTATTGCTGCAGAAGAGGGCAAATAATGAGTCTATATAAGGCCCATTTGTGTACTCCCAGTGCTTAGGCTGTTATCCTAATTTTATTTGCCTATACACTTAACTTAATATGAGAAGATGGCAACAGTCGTAGCAGGGTAATGTGTGCATCGCACCTGATGACTCCCACAGCAATGTATTGTGCAGGATAGGCCATTCAAAGTTCATGTGAGTTTCCGAAATGCACCAGCCCAAAATTTATTTAATTGGCTCAAATATTAAATTATATCTACGTAAATTGAATAATTTTTATTAATTGCCCCATCCTTTGGAGAAATGCACGGTGAAATGATAAAGTTTATATAGCACTTATGTCCATTTCTCGCTTGTGTACAGCATTATGTAATCAGCTAAATAATACAACAACGAAGCAGGAAATTTATGGGATACCAATCGTCCTTGGATCATTAACATCCTTTCCATGTGGCATTTAAATCCTGCCAGATAAATAATATATCGGCGAAAATGAATACGACAATTAACAGATTTGCCGAATGTCCATTAACGAACACCTTCAGCTGTAGATGTCCTGTCAGTATTCTCTCGTACCCTAGCCACCATGACGTCCTCGCACCTCCTTAA
Source organism: Urechis unicinctus (assembly GCA_034190875.2). NCBI lineage: Eukaryota > Metazoa > Annelida > Polychaeta > Xenopneusta > Urechidae > Urechis > Urechis unicinctus. Next base: position 23,010,452 of record CM067358.1, on the reverse strand, counting down.
CTCTGAAACCCTCAGGCGACCTTCTTTCGAGCCAATAGTCAATATCTTTCGGCCCTGATCCCAGTGTAGTGTTCTTCATGACACGCACAGGGCGGCAAATGAAAGATAGAACTGAACATTCATGCTGTCGATATAGATATTATGTTTAAACTTGCCGGTATTGTAGCGTGCCAAACGATTCACTGCACTTATAGGCATTCAAAAATGACAATAAACATCCATTCCAATGCCAGTATCTTGAGATATAAAAACAGATTATGATAAATAACATTTGCTCCCCGGTGGTTACATGACCTGCGGTCCCTCCACCATCATAAACAAAAACAACCCGCCAGTGTGGCTTAGTATTGTCTTCAGGAAAGGGCTAACATTTTACAAAGAGAGGTCTCTTGCGATAATGCCACAGCCATCTTGTATGAGTTGTGATAATACAAAAGGCCTTGACTTGGCAAAACCACTCTGATTCATCCCTCAACCAAAGGCAAGTGAGTAAATGATTATATGAGTGGCTGTCTAACCGAAGCAATAGCTGGCTAAGGATAGGGTTTAATTCAGACTCCTGATTTCACAGTTAACGCAAGGCCCTATGCTTATGTAAAAGGATATTTCTAACGATTTACAGCAAGTACGTGGCAACCACATCGGTTGCATGTCTTATGACTGTCGGTCCTATCTCAAAAATCACAGTCCATATCGATCGTGTTTCGTCAATTAAGGCCCATGAATTTCCCTGTTCTTCAATCACAGCCCATGCACTCGAAACTCGGTAGTCGATATGTCATGCTTACAAATGAGCACGCCAGATTCATCGCAGATTGCCACGTGTACGTGACACCATAACAAGACAAACGCTATGAATACCGGGTTGTGGGCGTAGTGTTAATGCATGTCATGATGATGCTGAAACCCGTGTTACGCAAGATCAGCTAGAATTGGCGGCCTACTGACAGATCGTTCTTTTCTGTGCATTCAACGCATACATTTCCTTACTCTGCCTACAATGACTGTTTATTCTCCAATTAACAGGAGCTATTCATATTATAGTAGTTCTATACATTGCATAACAATGTATCAGGTTGCACAATCCTTCAGATATCGGCTTAATTCTTAATTTAATACTTGCCATTTTCTTGCATCATTTATGAACAAGCAGCGCCTATTATCGGAACCATCATGACCCGGATGCCCTGACGAGATGCTCCCTGACTAGCAATCACGGCACACTGATCAAAACCATTTGTCAAATGGAGAAGTCCTAGAGATCACTATTACTATTATACCGGATAATAATCTAAAAGGCGTTGGACTATCTGACTTGGCAAACGTCTGAACGTCAATTACCACGGAATAATGTTTATGTTCTGCAGTCGATATTTGCATAGAGGTTGCTACTATTATAATTCATACTTTATCATTGTCAACTTTATTCATGAGCTCATAATGAAGCAATGTTGGGTTTGATACCATTATCTTTGGTGTTTATATACCTCCCCGGGCTGTAAAACTATGGGATTATAATTATCACTGACTTGGTCCACATTTGGTCGCAATGAAGGCCATTAGACATAACAATCCATGGTACAAGTACCTCCAACTAGATGTACTAATGTCTTAATTTGCACAGATGGCCGTTACACACATTACTATTAAGCAAAACCAATAGTGCATATTAAAGAATCTGAACACAGATGGTCAATAACTGCTAAATCAATTTCGTTAAATCCATTGCTGAGTAGCTACCCTTACTAAACCTACACTGTCACTATATTCTCAGAATTAACTAACTGATCGATTTCCAAATAAACTTGTTCTTGACTAAACAATGATTTATGTTGCAACAGCACACTGTGAAAAACAATTATTCGTATTAGCCGTGCTTGCATTGGCGCTTGACTTATCAGTATATGTTTTCATCGCAGATCCTGAATATATATAGTTTCACCTAATTGACCAGGTATATTGAACAAACTCTGACTTGCGCAGCAATTGATTGTTTTATAGAAATGGGGCATTGTATGTCTACATTAATGACAGCAGACAATAGACGTTCGTGAACAGTACCAGGAGCGAAATGGCTGAGTCTCGATAGCAATAGACACTTCTGGTTAAACAACAAGCGCCAGCTATGGTCCTCTAGGGCTCAACTACTTCGTTAGCCGCCAAAACTCACCGATATGACAATCATACCCCATGTCTATTTGTTATCAGAATACACAGTCTTTGTAATCCTCGCGTGCTTATTCGCCGTCAATTGACCCCCTGAGATGCCATTATACAGCCACAAAGCAGCTCCAATATCCCCTGCAACTGAAAATCATATTTCATTTATGCCATGCTTAATGGTAGAGCCTAGTTATGGCGCTAATTGCCACCCAAGCGTCACTATCTATCGCATTGTATAGTATGTACAACGATCGAATTGCGAAAAATCCATGATTTATTCGGAGCGTACACTTGCCAATCAACACCAGCTCATTAAACAGTTTCAAGAACCAACTCGACGTGATGTTACATTTTCAAGATTTCAAGTGATGCTTTACTTCGTGGCGTAGTGGTTTACTGCTTCGCCATTCGGCCCACAGGTTGTGGCAACCTGCCTGGGTAATGACTGTCCCACCTCTCTGAAAGCGGATGTAAAATATCTTATGAGGACGGTGGCAGTGACCACCCTTGCCAGAGTTGGCATAGGAAGGGCATCCCACTGTAAAAACCTCTACAAACACAAAACAATGACTAAACAAAAATAATCAACGGACCCTCAAAATCCGGGAGAGTGCATAATCGAGGAAGTTAGTCAGACAGGCCCAACCCTCGGTGGAGGATTAATTGAGGGCTGTTAAATCAAAGCACTCATGGTGATGATGATGATGATGATGATGATGATGATGATGATGATGATGATGATGACGATGATGATTCTATCGCACAGTTTTCTAACGATATTACGTGTAAATCATTCACCCCTTAAGCACTTGTAAATAGTGAGCCGATAGACTTTTTTGAAAAGTGATCAAGGATATTTCATTTTCTTGAACATTGGAGTTCTGGGATTTATATGAACAGCTCAGATTCCGTACCTATCAAGGTGTTCTATTATCATAAGCCATTTAGTATTCACGTGTGACATGTTATTGTCTTTCAAAAGCGGTTGAATATATATATATATTCATATAATGTTGCGATAAATGTTACATACAGCAAAATCTATCGGTACTTGATGAAAAAATCATCGTATTAATAACCGAAAAATTATATTAAAGGTTTTATTAAACAGCATATCATGAAAATTTTAAGTACTTTTTAAGCTTGCAGTAGCAAAGCAATATCCGGGTTCAATCTATGACGGATAACAGATCAATATATGCCCTTCATTTTCATGCCTTGTCATTGTCAATGGGTAAACACGATACTCTTGACATAGATTATCGACATATGTTGCCAACAGGTCCTTCCTTTACATACGGTATTTATGTATTAGGCATAAACCATAAACAAAATAACCAATACTTACATCACTGGTAGACGCTTAGTGAGAGGTTTGCATTCTCGTATTCACAAGACATCCGTTTTCTTCTATCTCGTTATTTACCATATGAGCTGGCACTTAAAGT
>CM067358.1:22939625-22999352 GCA_034190875.2 Urechis unicinctus | reverse complement strand
TTTATAAGTTCCTTGGCTGCATGTTTTCAAATGGGTAGTCATTGGTGCTTTTTTAGTCGGATTAGCATCATAATGGTATAGTAGGAAATGCTAGTTGCACTACTTAAATTTAAACGTGTTTTTTATAGCTATGTACCCTTTTCCACGATCTTATTGTCTGTTTTTTTTGTAGAACCGCAAGGCAGACCCTTTTGAATATTGAAAGTACGTACTTACGAACCTCATATTCACAAAGAGTGCATAAATCCACATATTATCTAATTAATCGGTAGATAGTGACCCAATGGTGTGTGTCATTTGCATTTGACCAATCGGCAGATGTTTATACTGTAACCAGACGAGTTTTAAGGAAAATATGAATGCTCATATGTGATTACTATACCAACTTCTCTTATGGCCATTCATGCACTTCGCAGGATTATGTTAACAAAAGAAATCTACAATCAATTGTATATTCCGTTCCCAATTCCTTCAATTTGCGTTCACAACCCTTTTCACCTATCTGAACCCAGACATTACCTTGAAATCATGTGTGTTATCTCATGTGAAAACGATGTCGCCAATAGTGTATTAACAAGAGCGCATAGTGTCACTGGATAACACAACCGGCATAGCAATTTAGTGTCGGTGTGTATCTGCAACTCCCTTGAGGTGTCACGATGTGTCTTTCATGACAGCTATTGCACCTACAGAATTACAGCACCATTGGCTGTTTTTTTGTTGCAAATACTGTGTTAGTTAAGACACCGTCATTGTATTGTGAAAATATTACGTCAGTATTTTGCGAGATAAGAGTCATCTATGTCACTTACTGGTTTTCCTCCACAATTCATTGCAGCCGCACATCTGACAGCACCAAACAACAGCCTACTCATTCCGTCAGATTATTCACTTTAACTGGATTATACTGAAGGCAATACTGCATGCATATTGCAATGGATTCGAGTCTATATTTAAATTTAGGCATTTTCACAATGTGACACTGCACCACTTGTGAATGGCCTGTGGGCAGACAAGGATGTTTTCAAAAATTGTAAATTTCAGTTAGGGATATTTGAATGCTCTAGCATTAAACTCTGTTCTTTTCATTCACGTTCTGTCGCACTGCTTTGTGACCTGCACAAGAGCAACTAATTTGCATTGGGATAAACTGTTTTATATTACGTAATAAAAGCAACATAGCATACCATGGAATATCTTTTGTTATACTAACTCGCAAATTGATAATTCTTTATACTGAAGCAAACACACAATGCCTAACAAGGAGATTACAATGACAGGTGTACTGAAGTTATCAGCTTCATTCCGTGGTGATTGAAACTCCACGCTTGTGAGTGTCTACTTCATCGATAAGATTAAAAAATTATACTGCACATGATCAATATTATATAAATACAATGTGTTTTCAAAGAGAAGCTATGCGTTTCTGACTATGACGTCTATTTTTGTACATTATGTCCTGGTATCAATTCCCCGTGTCAATACACTAGATATTTGCGTGTGGGAAAACATATTGTTGACGTGCTTGAACTGTGTAGGAATAATCGTTACCTATGGGTTCATATGATTTAATCAACCCTCGTCCCTTACTGTCGAAATGACAGACGCAACATTCAGCTAATGTTATGCTGGCGATTGTGGCTTGTGGCCAAGAAAAATTAGCATTATACAAACAATGCATAATGCTTTCTGTTACAATACACAGAAACGTGAAAATAAGTGTGTCAACAACAGAGGGAACTATGTCAATGCAACTGAGATCAACTTAATATTGTTATAAGAAGCCATTATCGATGGAATATTCATTGCTTAGAGCCTAATGAAACACACCAGTTGAGTCATTGTTTAGCGTTTTCACTCTAGCGCACAGTTCGTGTAAGTAAAAATCTCTTTTTTCGTCGCCTTAATGTTATCCGTTTAAATATCCGCTGACGATTGCAGCTGGTGGCCAAGAACATTAGCGCAAACTCAATCAGAATCATAAAAACTATGCACAATGCTTTCTGTTACAATAAGCAGAAGCTCTATCATGGCATACACCAGCCGTTATAAAACAGTAGCGCAATACAGATGTTCTGTTAACCAGTTAAATTTTATAGAAAATTAAATATATAGCGGGACATTCGCTTGCAGATCGCACGAGCAAAACAACATTGATCAAAACAAACAGTGTGTTACTATTCTTTCTGTTTCTCGCTTTGGCATTACATTAAAACCATTGCAAGAGCTTAGCAAACGTCATTGATATTGTCTTAAAACGCCGAACTGGTTTGCCACACAATCCATTGCATTTTACCAATAGCCCGGTATCTTCTAGAATCTTTTCGACCATTCTTCTGCGTTTATCAAAGCATTCAGTAAAGCTCTTACCAGCTACTGCATGATCGGTTGTGGTCCATTACTGCATACATACTCATCATATAGTTCACATTATTGTGTACCTGACTAATCTTTGACTAGTAGGTTTCTGCAAAAAGGGGTCTCTCACCGGCTTCCATGGTAGACATGGGGGATCCCATCAAGTAAATATTCAAATCAACGTTACTGTAGTTGAATACGATTCAAGAGCAATTACGCAGCGACCACATGATTTGTTGTATTTGCAAAGTTAAAATGCCATATCTTAGCTTTTGTGCGTCACTCCAGCAACCCCAGTCAAAAACCAAATGCTTGCTTATAGGTATCTCTCATAGGTTGTTGCGACAATGAATAGTGCTTGCAAAACAAGTTGCCCCATTGAACCTGTGAGTTGTAATATATTGGCCTATCCCAATAGGATAATCATTTTCAAAAATACTCTCAACAAGGAAAAAGGACCGCATATATTTGAGCTTTATAGACAGGTGTGTCTAATAATTAATCTACCTGCTCTCTGTAATGGCACGAGCTACATGGAATGTTTATTAGGCACACAGTTAAATAACCTACACCAGACGAGCTGTACCAAACTGTTCTCTTGCCTAATCAACTGGTTTCTCACATAAATAAAACTATATCATTCTGACGGATAATGCTCTCCCTGTTTACCACACCACGATGGTATTACTGTCTGTGCCAAAGCTATATAACAAATGTTGACTTTTGCCGTAATGGTGGCAAAGAATCTCCCAGGAACACGCCTCGTAGATTTGGCCGAGACGCAGTCCCTTTATGGAACAGTCAAGATTACGTTTTGCGGCAATCATTATATAACAGTATGAATGCAATCTATCCTACATTGAAGTGTCATCTTTCCGTTTAGATTACATTTAATTAGTTGAAGATGGATGAATAAATGAGTACATAAAGATCGACGAGTTACCTAATAGAATAGTTTTATTATAATGTTCCTTCGGCTAGTGTGACACTACATGGCATTATATATGAAAGCTATACAAGACAGTGCTTCAAAATATATTATTGACCAAAATAAAACTTATTGAGCCTAGTAATGCATCCAATAAAGGTTTATGTTTGGCCCACCAATAGAAGTCTTTTCAGATGCATGGTGTTCAGGTTGTTTTGTGAGTTCGGGCCGATATTCTCAGCCATACATTATATAGGCTAGCAGAACAACTGACAAAGAATGTATCAGTCATCTAATGAGCCAACAGCGGACGCTGCTTCAACCACATCACAATGGTCAACGTGAGGATTTTCTTGCCCCAGTTCTCTATAACATGAAGATGGGGGATTAATAATGAGATTTGCAAGACATAATGGTCAAAAACGACGAGGTTCGCTATGCAGTCACAATGAGTTTATGAGATATTGATCACGGGTTAATTGACAAATCCTCCCACTCTCTTGCGCCGATTCCCATTATCAAAGAAAGAAGCTGATAACTTCAGTACATCCTACTTTGCGATTTTCTAGTTATGCTTGATATTTATGCTTAAGTGGAAAAGACCAGTGTTCAGAAATTATTGATTTGCGGCTTACTGTTGTAAACAAAATGACCAAGCGGTAAGATGGAACGTTATAGTTTAATGGAAGGTACAGAACATTTAGTGCATGCAGCGATATAGATATATATATAGATATAGAATATATATATAATATATATATATATATATATATAGATATAGAGATATATATATATATAGATAGATATATATATATATATATATATATATATATATATATATATATATATCTATATCTATCTATATATATATATATATATATATATCTATATATCTCTATATATATATATATATATATATATATATATATATATATATATATATCCTGAAGCCAGTGCTTAAGAACAGCATACTGTATCCTGAATTAATGAAAAACTATTGACTAATTACAAATTTGAGCTTCATATCCAAATAAACAGAGAAGGTTGTTTAAATTTGCCAATCGACTTGCAATTTTTCGAGTATACAATGACATTGTTTGTGCTGTTGACCAACACCATGCTTTTGCTCACGTGTTTCTTGACCTCAGTGCCGCTTTTCACACAGTCGATCATGAAATCCTGTTACGTCGCCTGTCCGACAGTTTCTGCCTAAATGGAAAATGCCTCGCATGGCTCAAGTCATACCTATCAAAAGGCTTACAACGAGTCTGTGTTGAAGGCAGGTATTCTGAAACACACCAACTAACATGTGGTGTACCACAAGCATCAGTCCTATGGCCATGATTATTTGCATACTACAAATCACCACTTGGAAATCTTTTAAATGAACAAGGTCTGCAATACCACCAATACGCTGATGACACCCAAATCAATCTTACATTTACTCCTAAGCAAAAAAATGCGAATAATGCCCGAACCAAATTGGAAGACTGCATCCGACGGATAAGTATTTTTTGCATCTCAGGCCTCTCTTTGTGATCTGTTGACTGTTCCGTGTCGATATCAGTGAGTCACACTTGCGTTTTCGATCAATTATAGTGGAGGTATAGCTAGTCGTGTAGGTTATTGTTGGGGCATCAGGGGCACGAAATGTAGTTATCATTATCTATTTTTATTTCAAGATAGTGGTATTGGAATAGGTGAAGTCCGAATTCCTTAAAGTGCAATACATTGTTCTGCATAAGGTTCTAAAATGGACAAATTGTTATTTGTTATATCTTGTAAACATTTGAGGGACTGTTAGCATCGACATTCAGGTCCATCTGCAATGTGTTGCCACGTCCGACAATGTTAAACATAATCCAGAGGTCACCAACCACATTTCATTTAGGAATGAACCCCGGAAAAAGCCCTATGGCCCGTATTTTACTCAGGTTGCACAAGAGGTAGCTCTCTCAACTTTAAGTGCCAGCTCATATGGTAAATAACGAGATAGAAGAAAACGGATGTCTTGTGAATACGAGAATGCAAACCTCTCACTAAGCCTCTAACAGTCATGTAAGTATTGGTTATTTTGTTTATGGTTTATGCCTAATACATAAATACCGTATGTAAAGGAAGGACCTGTTGGCAACATATCTCGATAATCTATGTCAAGAGTATCGTGTTTACCCATTGACAATGACAAGGCATGAAAATGAAGGGCATATATTGATCTGTTATCCGTCATAGATTGAACCCGGATATTGCTTTCCTACTGCAAGCTTAAAAAGTACTTAAAATTTTCATGATATGCTGTTTAATAAAACCTTTAATATAATTTTTCGGTTATTAATACGATGATTTTTTCATCAAGTACCGATAGATTTTGCTGTATGTAACATTTATCGCAACATTATATGAAAATATATATATTCAACCGCTTTTGAAAGACAATAATGTGTCACACGTGAATACTAAATGGCTTATGATAATAGAACACCTTGATAGGTACGGAATCTGAGCTGTTCATATAAACCCCAGAACTCCAATGTTCAAGAAAATGAAATATCCTTGATCACTTTTCAAAAAAGTCTATCTGCTCACTATTTACAAGTGCTTAAAGGCTTCTTGAGGGTCCGTTGATTATTTTTGTTCAGTCATTGTTTTGTATTTGTAGAGGTTTTTACAGTGGGATGCCCTTCTATGCCAACTCTGGCAAGGGTGGTCACTGCCACCGTCCTCATAAGATATTTTACATCCGCTTTCAGAGAGGCGGGACTGTCATTAACCAGGCAGGTTGCCACACCCTGTGGGCCGAATGGCGAAGCAGTAAACCACTACGCCACGAAGTAAAGCATCACTTGAAATCTTGAAAATGTAACATCACGTCGAGTTGGTTCTTGAAACTGTTTAATGAGCTGGTGTTGATTGGCAAGTGTTCGCTCCGAATAAATCATGGATTTTTCGCAATTCGATCGTTGTACATACTATAAAATGCGATAGATAGTGACGCTTGGGTGGAAATTAGCGCCATAACTAGGCTCTACCATTTACAATGGCATAAATGAAATATGATTTTCAGTTGTAGGGGATATTGGAGCTGCTTTGTGGCTGTATAATAGGCTCAATTGACGTCGAATAAGCTCGCGATGATTACAAAGACTGTGTATTCTGATGTCAAAAAGACATGGGGTATGATTGTCATATCGGTGAGTTTAGGCGGCCCCTCAACTTTAATGATGTTGCAAAGTGTTAACAGCGCACGAACTGATCTAACATATAACCGAGCAGCCAATGGCATGTGTAGTTATTGTTCACCTGCGGTTGGGTTAAGGTTGTAGCGAGGGAGAAAGCAGTCAAGAAACTCGGAAGGCAGTGTCTGTCTTCTCGGTAAGGCAATGAATAAATAAATTATTACATAGGACATTACATCTGAGGGGGTCAATCGTGGGCGAATAAACACGTGATAATCGCGTGTGTATTATGTTGATAGAAAACATACGGTGTCTGATTGAATGTATTCATGTCGATCAATGTGGGCGACCAATGAAGAAGATGTACCCCTGGGGACCATGGCTGTCACTTGTTATTTACCCAGTAGCGCATGGTGCCGTCCGGACTAAATAATCTCGCTTCTGTTACTGCTCAAACACAATCACTAGGTTAATTCTAGGGATATTATAACTGTGAATTTTAATTCATCATTTATTGCCATCAATGTTCAGCTACCTTAATATGCACCATTAGTAGTTGTTATTTCAACTATTACCCTAAACATATTATTTCCATATCAATCGCCATAAAACATCCCTTAACTGAACGATGTTCCAGACGGAAGCAAGTCAATGATCACGTGAAGATATTGATGTGTTACTTTTGGATGCTGACATAACGCGGTTTTTATTCAGCTTAACTTGATATAATTACATATGTTTAAACAATACTTACATATCGTTTGTCATGATAATACACCTTATTATACCAGGACAGACCTGCATTTCACAGAGAGGTGCATTAATTTAGCTCAGAGCAAACCTAACTGGGAGCAGATATAACTCATTACGTTACATATGCGTTGACTGTGTCCTGGCTTTGACAGCCCATCAAAGAGTGTATAGCTTCGCTAAGAGCGCTCACTCAAGCCTCAGTCGGAGCCAAAATGTGAAAGCACCACCTGTTAGACGCCCTGCGTTGCTTTGTCCCTTAAAATCACGTGGAATTCTCTTATTGATTCGGAGACATGGAAGCCTCGACCCATCAGATGACTTCATGTATTTAACAGACGCCGACCCCCAGATGACGGATCAACAATCTCATGTGCTTTTGTTGATTTCGTACTATCGTCGCCTGATGACGGTGTTGTATTTCATGTAATTTCATAATACCCACACAACTTAAAGGATCTATAAACTTTATGCTTACATGTCTCTGGCAAGCCAGCAAATGTAATATCTACCCCTGGCCAGTTCCCTTGCTCTAGAAGGTTGCGAATAATCTAATATCACCATATACAGCGCGGACATTACAGATCAGGAACAGAAAACGCCGCGGACGCTGTGAGAGGCGAACTATTTTCGATAGGTCTACCCGGGAAATTTATCATGTAGACATTTATTTCATGTTATAGTTGGGATTTTGTAAAGTCTGACGTGTTTTGGCTGCAAAAAGGCTTTGTGAAACGACATTTTCCCCGCTCTCATCAATCGCAGCGACATCAGCCTAGTATTCCCATGTTCTTTTTTATATCACTGTAGCGCCACCTAACGATTGCAGTGTATTATAACTAGCGAAGCGATCACCACAGAGCCACTAGAAGTGAACCCTCTAAGCAAAGCTATACACTCACATTCCCAATTTATTTCGTTTACACGTCCTTATTAACGGAAGTCAATATTTAATGGTGCATATGGATGAATGGAGATGCTGCAGATTTACTATTAATTCCATTCACACGACTGAGTTGTTTTTTTCTAGCATCCTTTAGCAATGTAACCAGGGGATACATGCATTGCACAATATCAGGGTTGTTTTTATAAGTTCCTTGGCTGCATGTTTTCAAATGGGTAGTCATTGGTGCTTTTTTAGTCGGATTAGCATCATAATGGTATAGTAGGAAATGCTAGTTGCACTACTTAAATTTAAACGTGTTTTTTATAGCTATGTACCCTTTTCCACGATCTTATTGTCTGTTTTTTTTGTAGAACCGCAAGGCAGACCCTTTTGAATATTGAAAGTACGTACTTACGAACCTCATATTCACAAAGAGTGCATAAATCCACATATTATCTAATTAATCGGTAGATAGTGACCCAATGGTGTGTGTCATTTGCATTTGACCAATCGGCAGATGTTTATACTGTAACCAGACGAGTTTTAAGGAAAATATGAATGCTCATATGTGATTACTATACCAACTTCTCTTATGGCCATTCATGCACTTCGCAGGATTATGTTAATAAAAGAAATCTGTAATCAATTGTATATTCCGTTCCCAATTCCTTCGATTTGCGCTTCACAACCCTTTTCACCTATCTGAACCCAGACATTACCTTGAAATCATGTGTGTTATCTCTTGTGAAAACGATGTCGCCAATAGTGTATTAACAAGAGCGCATTGTGTCACTGGATAACACAACCGGCATAGCAATTTAGTGTCGGTGGTGTGTATCTGCAACTCCCTTGAGGTGTCACGATGTGTCTTTCATGACAGCTATTGCACCTACAGAATTACAGCACCATTGGCTGTTTTTTTGTTGCAAATACTGTGTTAGTTAAGACACCGTCATTTGTGAAAATATTACGTCAGTATTTTGCGAGATAAGAGTCATCTATGTCACTTACTGGTTTTCCTCCACAATTCATTGCAGCCGCACATCTGACAGCACCAAACAACAGCCTACTCATTCCGTCAGATTATTCACTTTAACTGGATTATACTGAAGGCAATACTGCATGCATATTGCAATGGATTCGAGTCTATATTTAAATTTAGGCATTTTCACAATGTGACACTGCACCACTTGTGAATGGCCTGTGGGCAGACAAGGATGTTTTCAAAAATTGTAAATTTCAGTTAGGGATATTTGAATGCTCTAGCATTAAACTCTGTTCTTTTCATTCACGTTCTGTCGCACTGCTTTGTGACCTGCACAAGAGCAACTAATTTGCATTGGGATAAACTGTTTTATATTACGTAATAAAAGCAACATAGCATACCATGGAATATCTTTTGTTATACTAACTCGCAAATTGATAATTCTTTATACTGAAGCAAACACACAATGCCTAACAAGGAGATTACAATGACAGGTGTACTGAAGTTATCAGCTTCATTCCGTGGTGATTGAAACTCCACGCTTGTGAGTGTCCGCTGACGATTGCAGCTGGTGGCCAAGAACATTGGCGCAAACTCAATCAGATTCATAAAAACTATGCACGATGCTTTCTGTTACAATAAGCAGAATCTCTATTATGGCATACACCAGCCGTTATAAAACAATAGCCCAATACAGATGTTCTGTTAACCAGTTAAATGTTATAGAAAATTAAATATATTGCGGGACATTCGCTTGCAGATCGCACGAGCAAAACAACATTGATCAAAACACACAGTGTGTTAAGCTTTCTATCATGGCTGTTTCTCGCTTTGGCATTACATTAAAACCATTGCAAGAGATTTGCAGACGTCATTGATATTGTCTTAAAACGCCGAACTGGTTTTGCCACACAATCCATTGCATTTTACAAATAGCCCGGTATCTTCTACAATCTTTTCGACCATTCTTCTGCGTTCTTCTATTTATCCAAGCATTCAGTAAAGCTCTTACCAAGCTAATGCATGATCGGTTGTGGTCCATTACTGCATACATACTCATCATATAGTTCACATTATTGTGTACCTGACTAATCTTTGACTAGTAGGTTTCTGCAAAAAGGGGTCGCATCTCTCACCGGCTTCCATGGTAGACATGGGGGATCCCATCAAGTAAATATTCAAATCAGCGTTACTGTAGTTGAATACGATTCAAGAGCAATTACGCAGCGACCGCATGATTTGCTGTATTTGCAAAGTTAAAATGCCATATCTTAGCTTTTGTGCGTCACTCCAGCAACCCCAGTCAAAAACCAAATGCTTGTTTATAGGTATCTCTCATAGGTTGTTGCGACAATGAATAGTGCTTGCAAAACAAGTTGCCCCATTGAACCTGTGAGTTGTAATATATTGGCCTATCCCAATAGGATTATCATATTCAAAAATACTCTCAACAAGGAAAAAGGACCGCATATATTTGAGCTTTATAGACAGCTGTGTCTAATAATTAATCTACCTGCTCTCTGCACGAGCTACATGAAATTTTTATTAGGCACACAGTTAAATAACCTACACCAGACGAGCTGTACCAAACTGTTCTCTTGCCTAATCAACAGGTTTCTCACATAATTAAAACTACATCATTCTGACGGCAAATGCTTTCCCTGTTTACCACACCACGATGGTATTACTGTCTGTGCCAAAGCTATATAACTAATGTTGACTTTTGCCGTAATGGTGGCAAAGAATCTCCCAGGAACACGCCTCGTAGATTTGGCCGAGACGAGCTAATATCTAATAACACCGAACTGTTTATTATCATGTAAGCGAAGTGTTTATGATCACGAGCGCTTGCCTCCTTGCTAAAGTATCGTTAATATTGTTAGCTGTAACCAAATGTATATACCTGTTTTGCAAGCCTAGGCAGTCCCTTTATGGAACAGTCAAGATTATGTTTTGCGCAATCATTATATAACATACAGTATGAATGCAATCTATCCGACATTGAAGTGTCATCTTTCCGTTTAGATTACATTTAATTAGTTGAAGATGGATGAATAAATGGTTACATAAAGATCGACGAGTTACCTAATAGAATAGTTTTATTATAATGTTCCTTCGGCTAGTGTGACACTACATGGCATTATATATGAAAGCTATACAAGACAGTGCTTCAAAATATATTATTGACCAAAATAAAACTTACTGAGCCTAGTAATGCATCCAATAAAGGTTATTTTTGGCCCACCAATATAAGTCTTTTCAGATGCATGGTGTTCAGGTGGTTTTGCGAGTTCGCGCCGATGTTCTCAGCCATACATTATGTAGGCTAGCAGAACAACTGACAAAGAATGTATCTGTCATCTAATGAGCCAACAGCGGACGCTGCTTCAACCACATCACAATGGTCAACGTGAGGATTATCTTGCCCCAGTTCTCTATTGCATGAAGATGGGGGATTAATAATGAGATTTGCAAGACATAATGGACAAAAACGACGAAGTTCGCTATGCAGTCACAATGAGTTTATGAGATATTGATCACGCGCAGAAGTTAATTGACAAATCCTCCCACTCTCTTGCGCCGATTCCCATTATCAAAGAAAGAAGCTGATAACTTCAGTACATCCTACTTTGCGATTTTCTAGTTATGCTTGATATTTATGCTTAAGTGGAAAAGACCAGTGTTCAGAAATTATTGATTTGCGGCTTACTATTTTAAACAAAACGACCAAGCGGTAAGATGGAACGTTATAGTTTAATGGAAGGTACAGAACATTTAGTGCATGCAGCGATATATATATATATATATATATATATATATATATATATATATATATATATATATATATATATATATATATATATATATATATATATATATATATATATATATATATATATATATATATATATATATATCCTGAAGCCACTGCTTAAGAACAGCATACTGTATCCTGAATTAATGAAAAATTATTGACTAATTACAAATTTGAGCTGCATATCCAAATAAACAGAGAAGGTTGTTTAAATTTGCCAATCGACTTGACGACAAGTATCAGTCAGCCTACAAACCTGCCCATTGTACTGAACTGCAATTTTTCGAGTATACAATGACATTGTTTGTGCTGTTGACCAACACCATGCTTTTGCTCTCGTGCTTCTTGACCTCAGTGCCGCTTTTCACACAGTCGATCATGAAATCCTGTTACGTCGCCTGTCCGACAGTTTCTGCCTAAATGGAAAATGCCTCGCATAGCTCAAGTCATACCTATCAAAAGGATTACAACGAGTCTGTGTTGAAGGCAGGTATTCTGAAACACACCAACTAACATGTGGTGTACCACAAGGATCAGTCCTAGGGCCATGATTATTTGCATACTACAAATCACCACTTGGAAATCTTTTAAATGAACAAGGTCTGCAATACCACCAATACGCTGATGACACCCAAATCTATCTTACATTTACTCCTACGCAAAAATATGCGAATGATGCCCGAACCAAATTGGAAGAATGCATCCGACAGATAAATAATTTTTGCATCTCGGTACAATTGTCAGCCGTCGTTTGGCCCAGTTAATATTGGCAATATGAACTCAATAAACAGCCAGAAACTTCGGGATTCTTATGGACTCACAGTTTACTGGAAAACCACATGTTATGAAGCAACTCAATATTTCTTTCATCAGATCAGAAGATTAGGCAGCATAAAGGAAGTACCTGAACCAATCCACAACCGAAATTCTTGTCCACGCATTCATATCGGCTCGGCTTGATTATTGCTATTTGCTGCTATATGGAGCCCATTCGTACCTTATCGCAAGACTGCAACACGCCCAAAATACGGCCGCCCGCCTTGTTGCAAAAGGAAAGCACGGGGATAGCATTCAACACATCAAGCGTACCCTTCATTGGCTTCCTGTTGAAAAACGTATTGTATACAAAAAAATTCTGCTCACCTTTAAGGCTGTTATAAGAACCGCGCCAAGCTACCTACAGGAACTTACTGCTCAATACCAACCTGCAAAGGAACTTCGATCGATGAACAAGTATCTTCTTCAAGTCCCAAAATCCCCAAATATGTCGTCATACGGTGCCAGAGCGTTCAGTAATGCCGCACCAAATTTGTGGAACGCACTGCCCATCGACGTTCGTCAGTCGAATACGCTTGATGTACTCAAATCAAAACACCAAGACTTCTTTTTAGTCAGTGCTATGACAATTAACTGCCTGCTTAAACGCCTTTGTATATTTATAAATATATATATATATATTTATATATGTATATATATATATAGTATATATATATATATATAGTATATATATATATATATATATATATATATATATATATATATATATATATATATATATATATATATATATATATATATATATATATAGATATATATATATATATATATATATACATATATATTATATATATATATATCGAATATAAATATATATATATATATATATATATATATATATATATATATATATATATATATATATATATATATCTCCTCTCCTCTCCTAGCTACAGGGCGCCATGGAGGTAATCATATTATATTCAAACATAACAATTGTGTGATGGCAAATCACTACCTTCCCATTTACATGCAATAAGCAGAAATTGCACCACGTAGGACGATACTATCAAACGGACTTCCGCATATATATTTACTAAAGATTGCTGTGTTTCAAGAACCCATATATAGAAATCTCTCGTACGCAATAAGCTGAAGTGAAGAGTAGACTGTGTGTTATGATGCACCGTATGATAGGTAGCAAAACATAGCATTTGCCACTGATGTGAAGTAAGTCTATTCAGAACCATTGGATCGAGCAATGACAGTATACTGTAAATATAATGAGCATCAAAGTTAAAAAAAACATACATCAATATTTTAAATGTGGTCATGAAGGATATTTCTGAGAATACCGTGACTCGTTCATATTGTTTTGAATATCACTAATTCTATTGAATAGTATTGTGCATATTTCAGTGGTTTCTAGCATTGACGTTTGGTGTTGTAATATTTTGTTAATTGAATATCAGAATCCTTCAGCAAAAATAATAAATGGCAATTAAGTTGTTTGAGTTTGTCAACCCATATATCTCACACATTACGAGCATTGAACTGGAATGTGCTTTTAGCAGTGTGATACTTCTGCACTATACAATAACTGAATTTATTGCAGGTTTTGAGCTTGTTTTATCATTTACTTTAGGTTCGGCTTTTGTTATTTATTCGCTTTTGCTATCGGCCCTCATTAACGATGTGACTGAATACACATTCTGTAAGGGATGTACATTGGATTTAAGCATGTATTTGACGTGACGTGTTGATTTACATATTTGGATCAGCGTGCTATCTATGGGTGAATGAGGAATAGGGGATGCCTGAAAGAAATGTACCATATGGTACAAAACTCTGTTTTTGTCCACAATGCATGACAGTCTCTATGCTCCAATAATTGCATTTCGTTAACTGTAATTGACTGTAACTTTCGGGTCAGACACTTTAATAGCCCATTCACCGTAAATTATATCGCGTTGACTATTGAACCATGTGCCTCTGGTTACTCTGTGATGTTGTTCACAGCGACATTCCCTGGTTTGTTGGAAGAGAGCTAGAATTGACGGTAATTGAAAGTTTGAGTCATAAGTTTGTGCGTGGATAATAAACCTATTAGTGAATAAACCTATTAGTGAATACAAGTTACAGTTTTGACAACATTAACTGAGAAAATCGTATATGAAATTGCAGTTTTGACATCACCATTAAGTTATAACATTTTGTGTGCTTTACATATGCAGAAATTTTACTGACAAACATACATACATACATACAACATACATACATACATATCAGACATACATACATACATACATACATACATACATACATACATACATACATACATACATACATACATACATACATACATACATACATACATACATACATACATACATACATACATACATACATACATACATACATACATACATACATACATACATACATACATACATACATACATACATACATACATACATACATACATACATACATACATACATACATACATACATACATACATACATACATACATACATACATACATACATACATACATACATACATACATACATACATACATACATACATACATACATACATACATACATACATACATACATACATACATCCACCAAGCCCCAGGGCTTTATATTATCAAACGGCAAGCTGGGCGTACGGCTACAATCACCGACTGCAGAGATCACCGGTCCTAAGTCACAGAAGGCCAATGTCACTTGTTTTCATGCCTTAATACTGCAGATAAAGATATTATAAACCTCTCGAACCAAAGTATCCATATAAGATAAATTGTTGTTGACTATCATTAGCTGTGATATGTAAAGGCAGATTTGAATGATATAATGATGTAGCACACACATCACATGTCCATCATTGATTCTACTTATTTATAATGATATCAAATTAGTCAGGCTTTCATTCCAGGACGGCAATTTACTCTCTCCTATCCTACGATATCTGGACTATGATGAATGTTGGCTCTTGCCGCCAACCCATAGATATCTAAAACATGGCTTGTGCCGTGGTCTGTCAATTTGTTATTTGAGCTACGGGGATTGCCTCGCTCGGCCACAAATGTTATATTATGGTCGCGATATGGCAGCACAGCTATTGACATGTGCTGACCGTATGGTTCTCTTAGATATTTCCTTCTGATGGACTTCATACAAAGTAATATTTCCTAGTCGAGAGATGGTACCAATGGATAAGTACAGTCCGCTTATATATTTCTTCATGTTAGATTTGAAACTCAATAGGTCTGATACCGTCGTAATACAGAGTATTCTACGTGCTCTGTCAAGTCCAGGTATTAATTAGCATTAATTGATAAAATGACACCCTCTTCGTCGAACAATAACATCAGGCCCCATTCGTGCACGTTACAAAAATCAGTTGGTCGTTTATTCGCGCGTGAACCACGGGATCGTTTGCTAATTAGCTGCCATTATGTTCTATGGAGACACACTCGATTGTGGACCTTCAGCCAGGCACGCGCTGTTATCATGTACAGTGTATGGTTGCTAATGGGTAGAGATCATTTCAATTTACAATAACTTTTTCATGCAGCAATATATTAGAAAGTACGTTAGCTGTCGTTCGAATATTAATGATACAGCTTCAATTACATTTTTGCATTTTTTCAAAACTTACAATTAGTCGTGCTATGCAACCACAATAGAGTGTTTGCTCCATAATGTATTGTCGTTGGAAACGCAATGATTTATTCACGAAGAGTCTTAGACCATTCAATAAACCATGGATACATAGACATGATCCTGGCAAACCGTGGAAATGGCGGACATCGTTATTCCGCATGCCAGTAACGATCAGCAGTCAGATGTCTATACAAACACAACCAATATTACATACAATTAAAACAGCATGTACCTGTATGAAGTAGATACCCAGAATGTAAGATGTTCTGTGTTGGCCATTTCAATGCATGTATAATACAAATTATTCGCTGACAAATTTCGTTGAGAGGATGATGGGTGAGCCATTGAGAAAATATCATTTGCTTCCGATATGGTGGTGAAGCATTATTTTGCGCCATCACAAAGTCAATTCAATCGACTATATTTATTTCTGTAGAACAACATAAAATGTTCAGCTAAAGGAAGCATAATACGTGTGCTCATTGGTATTGCTTAATAGGTTGATGACATTTCAGAACTTCATACCCATTTGGTGTTGCGATGTTCGCGAACATAACGATATGTCTCTTATCGTTATATCTATCCGAAGCAGCTATTCCTGAAATATGAAATATATATATAAATATATATATATATATATATATATATATATATATATATATATATATATATATATATATATATATATAGAGATATATATATATATATATATATATATATATATATATATATATATATATATATATATATATATATATATATATATATATATATATATATATATATATATATCTATATATATATATATATATATATATATATATATATATATATATATATATATATATTTCATAAGGTAGCGGAACCATGTAGGGTCATGATGGCACTCACATTGACTGATGAACTGTCATCACCAGCAGCTGTACATCTTTCACACAAACCTACCATATTCATTCGACAAAATAATTCAACTAATTATCCGAAAATGATGCCTTTATTGCTGACCAGCGCGAACCATACCATGCTCAACACCACCTCTCTTATCGGGTACTTCCATTTAACAAAGTTTGCATTCGGCTCGATTACAGCTCGATTACGTAACTAATACCATTTGTTATACTACACGTTGTTGAAACTATCTACGTAAAAATTGAAGGGCTTCTAACGTTGCGGCCTGCAATATTTTTGATGCAGTCCACCTGGATTTCTAGGAGCAGGGCAAATGCTTATGAGTCTGCTTTTAGCAACTATCTTCAAAGACATACAGCACTGTGAATTGAATATTTATTTTTTCCTGATATTTTGCATAATATCATGACAACATGTTTATGACTATGAGACAAAACTGACAATATATCTATCAATCAACATAATCAGCGCAGACATATAGTTGCGAGAGATCTCATTAATAAATGAGTAAATGTATCAAACCAAAGCCAATGTCACAGTCATTATGCAGTACTCGCCTAGGTTCATTCGAATGTGGACCAACATAATATGTGCCATACAAAGATACTCGTGATGATCAAAGCAGGTTCTTTTACAGTGCATCATCCGGACATGAGCGCATGTGCATTAGTTTAATACATTTATAGGATATTCTGTCTTGCACTTATAATTGACAAAAGGTTTCTATCGGTTTTAAAACTTTTTGCTCTTTTGTGTTGGATCTACTAGAGTTTTGATTATTGCAAATTCGTAACCCTTTGTCAATGCATTTTCTGACAAGCTGACATCATGATAGCTGTTTACGCTGCTGAGTAACACAGTATGCTTCCACTAAAGTGTTTTGGTAAAGACAATTTTCGACATGTCAAAATATTTGTCTTCACACAGATAGTGAGCGCTATGCGTAAAGAGAAAGAGACTGGATGCTCAGCGCATCAACGTCATCACAAAATATGATTTGGTTTACAAACCACATGGGGTGGACGCATCTATACGTTTCAGTGGTGGGGTACTACACCTTAACAATGGAGCTTTTACACTCTCTGTCCGCGTGGTACAGCAGAATAATAATTGTACCATTCGAAAGCAAATAAATAAGATCAAAGATGGCCACTTAAATGAAACACATGGGCGTGATCTCCAAACAAGTTAATTTCGAATCGCTTACAATATTATTTCCTACATATATATCTTATATATTATATCGCGAGAACCAGCTAAGGTGCTGCTCAAGTAAAGTAAAGTTCAAAACGTACATAAAATACGACGATTACCTTATTTTATAGTGATCACCTTCATCGTAACTATTATAAGGGTAAAACAAACGTTAATGTGTGACCATTTCTATTAATATGATGAAGCATAATATCAAATTCTACCTTACTGTGAGCTGAATCGTCATGTCCTTCTCACCTAACGTAAAACCTCAACCACGTTTTCCCCCGATCCGATAAAAACGAGCTTGAAATCAAACACATCGGTTATTTATGCCAGTGGTAAATATGATTCGTGCTGAATTCCATGCATTCAGCTGGTCCGGAAATCATTGTTAAATATTTCACCAATCCACATCGGCATTACAATGATCGTAATCGGCATTTATCATGCTTATAAAACTAATCGGTGTCGATAAGCGTTACACATGGTTGTTTAACATTTAAGGTAGTATGGGGAATATTTTTGAATTCCGCTAGATACGTTTTGCCATTTTCAATATATATATATATATGTATACATACATATATATATATATATATATATATATATATAGATATATATATATATATATATATATATATATATATATATATATATATATATATATATATATATATATATATATATATATATATATATATATATATATATATATATATATATATATTATATATCTATATATATATATATATATATATATATCACAGTGGCGTAAATATAGTCTAATAGGCTATATATGCCAACGATCGTCAGAGGTCAACGTACTCCTTGTCAGTAATCACCCTTACAGCGTCATTCACAGCTAGTCGTACATAGCCTTGTTGCTAAAAACGACTAAATGCGACATGCACACACACGCACACTCACACACACACGTGCCCACCCACACATACACACATGCGCACACACAGGCACACACAGGCACACACACACATATGACCCAATTTGCAGCTATTCGGAATTAAAAGGAATGTGACAGTGATTGCATTTCCTGTCGGATTAATTAAGCTTATTGCACCAACAGCCGTGGGCTGTAGTCACATGAGCAATTTACTATTAATGCTTAATGTTATTAACTTCAAAAGGAAGTGGCATGACAACAGTAGCCCTGGAGTTGTTTGATTCAGTTGATGTGAAACGAGAAGATAATTTGACTGGACAAATGCACTCCATTATATACACACCTTTCCACCGCATCGCAGTCCACCATTTCAGCATATAGTTTCATTTAGAAAACAGTAATCAACTTTTGATCGTCCCAGGATGCTAATATCAAAACAGAAAATATTACAACCGATGGTTTTGATATACATTAAGTGTTTGAAATAATACAAAAAATGCGCGCAAATATATTTTGCTTAATTGTTGCTGCGGTAGCGCTTTGACGTTACACTTTGGCCTTAAAGTTTAAGTGCATTCCGACGAAAATTGAACGGTTATTGTTTGAAATTTCACTGAGTAACGTATGTTTATTTCTTTGGTTGGCAGGCAGCGAGTCCTGTTATATGCTCACAGAAAATAACATGGCCCAATGACCACTCATTTATAAGCTCACAGTGCATTCCCGCAACGAAGGAATCGTAACATGTATTTGTACATATGCATCGGTGGTCGTAGTGCATGTGAAGTTGTTATTGTGCCATAATAATGAATCTTGTTATGTAAAGCACGCATCTGAGCATTACCGTTAACTTAGAGTAAAGCCCACATGCGTTAATCTCGGTTCCACTCCAAACGCATAATACATTTTGGGGTTTTGGTGCATGCTGTTTATAATTTTTTTATCGAATGTTATAGTGTTTGTCGTTTTTTTATAGACATCTAGCTGCTGATCGGTACTTGCATGTGGGTTAACGATGTCCACCATCCTCATTGTTTGGCAGGTTTATGTCCATGTATCAACGGTCAAGTGTTTATTGAACCGTTTAGGACTTTTTGTTGCTTAGCGTGAATACGTCATCGCATTTCCAACGAAAAAACATAATGGAGCAAAAACTCTATTGTGGTTGCATATCACGACTGATTGGCGATATGCAGAAGTGTAATTGAAGCTGTATCATCTACATTCGAACGGCAGATACCTTACTATCTAATATATCACTAAATGAAAAAGTTATTTAAAATTGAGATGATCTCTGTCCATTACCAACCATACACAGTACAACATAACAGCGCGTGCTTGAAAGCAATATTAATATATTCCTCGCACAAACACGCGAGTGAAGGTTTACACTTTAGTGTGTCTCTACAGAACATAATGGCAGCTAATTAGCAACCCATCCCATGGTTCACACGCGAATAAACAACCGATTTTTTTTTATGAACGTGCACTAATGGGGCCTGATGTTATTGTTCAAGCAACAGTTGCATCATTTTATTAATTAATGCTAATTAACACCTGGACTGGGCTGAGCAAGTGAAATACTCTACATAATGGTGGTATTATACATATTGAGTTACAAAGCAAACATGAGCAAATATATATGCCGACTGTACTTATCCATTGATACCAACTCAAAGCTGGATGGGGTGTATCCAAATGTCAGTCTCGTCTATTTGATAATAGCATGATGCCGCCATCAGGAGGCGGCCACATTTCATAGGACAAATAGTAGTGTCAAACTAGCAACGTTTGTAGTAAGTAGCTGTCTAGGAAATATTACTGTGCATGAAGTACATTAACTAAGTGAACCATAGATAGCACGATAGATATCTCAATAGCTGCGTTGCCATATCCCTATAAGGACGACTATAATAACAAATTTGTAGCCGAACGAGTCATTACTCGTAGCTCACATAATTGCGCTTCTTTGTTACCTGTTACTTATATGTGACCGGTAAGCCGAGAGCACAATTATCTGTGTACTAACTTTAGCCATATGCCAAATGATGTAAGACCCAACAGGAACCAGGTATAGGCTTGAGAGAGAATTGTAATGATTAGCTTAATATGCATATACAGAGATAAAAAAAAGTGGACTTTTGTAAACCGTAAAGGAAATCCAATCTGGCTCGAACAGCTAGCCTTTCAAATGGACTGACGTTAATTGTGTCTGTCAATGCGCTATACTTCTGATGATACAACTGTGGCTACTGCAAGAAATGTTTCAAGGGATATGGAGTCTACTCATGATATGTGACGGCTACCTTAAAGGAATGCACACAGTATGTCGTACATAGCACTCCCCAAACGAGCATCATTTTATTCACTTACATAATAAGACCTGATATTGCTCCCATCCCGAAAGGATCCACCGAAAGAATATTGTCACTTTGTCAATCATCCCTGACCAGACAGCAGAAATAGTTCTATCTGGATAATATATTGACAGATAATCAGAAATACAAATATCTGATGGATAGATCAAGGCACAAAGCATGCAAGAGTCAATATTTATCATTGTTCAAGAATCATATATCTTGATAGGGGGAGTACATTGCCGGCCTGAAATGAAAGCCTGACTCATCTGATATCGTTGTAAATAGGTAGCATCAATGATGGGTGCGCTACATCGTTATTTCATTCCAATCTGCCTCCACCTATCATAGCTAATAATAGTCAACAACAATGTCTCTTATATAAACACTTTGCCTTCAGTGACTGTGATCTGTACAGTCGGTGCATTTAGCGGTGCGCTCAGCTTGCCGTATGATAATAGGCAGCCGGGAGGCTTAGTGGATGTATGTATGTATGTATGTATGTATGTATGTATGTATGTATGTATGTATGTATGTATGTATGTATGTATGTATGTATGTATGTATGTATGTATGTGTATGTATGTATGTATGTATGTATGTATGTATGTATGTATGTATGTATGTATGTATGTATGTATGTATGTATGTATGTATGTATGTATGTATGTATGTATGTATGTGTGTATGTATGTATGTATGTATGTATGTATGTATGTATGTATGTATGTATGTATGTATGTATGTATGTATGTATGTATGTATGTATGTATGTATGTATGTATGTATGTATGTATGTATGTATGTATGTATGTATGTATGTATGTATGTCTGTATGTATGTATATGTATGTATGTATATGTATGTCTGTATCTGTATGCCGAGATCATCAACGGCCGAGTTCACTGGCACAGTAAAGGCATAATTGTCACTTATTAGCAGCTGCCCCATATATTCACAATGCTTCTCAATAAAATAGGTAACGTCAATGACGCACACAATTGATAACAACTTAGTAGACTAGTGGTGTCAAAACTGCAATTTTATATTTCATTGTTAAGTGTGACTTGCATTTACCAAAAGGTTTGTTATCCACGCAAAAACAAATGTATTAAATTTGCAACTACGGTCAATTCTAGCTCTCTTCAAACAAACCAGCGAATGTCATTTTCAACAACATCACAGAGTCACCAGAGGCACATGGTTCAATAGTTTACAAACGCGATGTGATTAACGGCGAGTGGGCTTTTTAAGTGTCTGACCCGAATGGTACAGTCAATTACAGCAAACGAAATGCAATTATTGGAGCATAAAGCCTGTCATTCAGTGTGGTGAGTTAAGGTGCCATATGGTACATTTCTTTCAGGCATTCCCCATGGCCTAACTGATAGAGAGATATGTGATTCTTAGTCGACACATTGGATAACATTAAAATTAATTACGAGGTGTATCCATCATTCTATCACAATTATGAGTTCATGTTAATAGAAAAAGTGAAACTAGATTTTTGTAATTGTTCTGATTCGAGCAGAAACAAATGGAACACCAGTAGCATGGAATATAAGTATTTTCGTTCAACAAACACTTGTTTACTCAGGAACAAATACTTGTAAGGCTGCTGTTCGACCCAAATCTGATCTCACTTGCCAAACATTGATACAAGGTGAAGACTTCACAGGAATGCTGATATAACAGATATATTGCATGGAAAGCAGCACCCTGATCCAAATATGTATGTGAACACGTGATGTTAGAAATATGCTGAATCCAATGTGAATTTCCAACAGAATGTGTATTCAATCACATTGGCAATTAGTCCAGAAATATCACACCGCTGAAATCACATTCCAGTTCAAGGCTCGTAATGTGTGGGATATGTCGGTTGACAAACTCATACAACTTAATTGCCATTCATTAGTTTTGCTGAAGGATTCTGATACTCAATTTACAAAACATTACGACATCAAACTTCAATGCTAAAAACCTCTAAAATAGGCATAATATTATTCAGTAGAACTAGTGACATTTACGATAATATGAACGTGTCACGGTAAGCAATGCTATGCTCTGAAATATCCTTCATAGTCACATTTTGAATATAAATGTAAGTTTTCTTGAACTTTGATGTACATTGTATTTACTGACATTGGCTCTTCACTACTGGTTATTGCGTACGAGTGATGTACTTCGACCCAGTTATCATATATGGGTTCCTGAAACAGAGAAATATTTTGTGTACATATATATATATATATATATATGCGGACGACCATTTGATGGTATCGTCCTCCATGGTGAAATTTCTGCTTATTGGCATGTAAATTAGAAAGTAGTTATTTCTCATCACATAATTGTAATGTTTGAATAAATATATGATTACGTTCATGGCGCCATGCATTAGCAGAGGAGACAGAATGAGTCAGCTGATATATATATATATATATATATATATATATTTCATATATATATATATATATAGCGATATATATATATATATATATATATATATATATATATATATATATATATATATATATATATATATATATATATATATATATATATATATATATATATATATATATATATATATATATATATATATATATATATATATATATATATATATATCTTATGCATATATATATATATATAGTATATAGTAGTATATATATAGTATAGTAGTATAGTACAGTAGTATTAGTAGTAGTAGTAGTAGTAGTAGTAGTAGTAGTAGTAGTAGTAGTAGTAGTAGTAGTAGTAGTAATTAGTTCTGATCAACTTACCATAAATAAAATTGCTGTATGCACAAGATATTCTCTGCCTTACAGTAAACTATTACGTTCCATCATATCGCTTGGCCAGTTTAGTTTTACAATAATAAGTTGCAAATTAATAATTCTTGAGCACTGGTACTTTCAACTTAAGCATACATATCAAGCATAACTAGACAATCACTTGGTAGGATGTACTGAAGTTATCAGCTTCTTTCTATGATAATGGGTTTCAACGCACGAGAGTGGAAGGATTTATCAATTAACTTCTGCGCGTGATCAATGTCTTATAAACTCAATGTGAATGCATAGCGAACTTCATAGTTTTTGTCCATTATGTGTTGCAATTATCATTATCAATCCTCCATCTCCATGGAATGGAAAGCTGAGGTAAGAAAATCCTCCCGTTTCTCATTTTGATGTGGTTGAAGCAGCTTCCGCTAGGGGCTCATAAGATTGATAAATCCTCGCCGAAATGACAAATACATTAGTTGTCTATTGTTCAGCTAGCCCATACAATTTATGGCTAAGAACATCGGCGCGAACTCACTAAACAATCTAACCACTATGCATCTGCAAAGACTTTTGTATGAGGGTCAATAAAAATCTTTATTGGATGCACTACTCGGCTCAGTAAGTGTTATTTTGATCAATGATATATTTTGGAGCACTGTCTTGTATAACTTCCAAATATAATACCGCATTGTTTCAATTGTCACAGTAGCTGAAGGAACATTACAATTAAACCTTAATATTCCATTAGGTAACTTATTGCTCTTTATTTTACCATTTATTCATCTATCCTCAGCAAATTTAATGTGAACTTAACTGAAAGATGGCACTTAAAGCTTACTTCAAAGTCGGATAGATAGCAGACATACTGTATGTTACTTGATAGTTGCCGTAAAATATATGCATGACCTTTCTATGAATAGCACTGTCTAGGCCTGCAAAACAGCTAGATACATTTGGTTATGAGCAAGGAGGCATGCGCACATGATCATAAATACTTCGCTAACACGTGATAAAGCACATCAGCCAAATTTACGAGGCGTATTCTGGCCTATAGAGCAGACATTAACTTGTTCCCGAGAGATGCTTTTACTATTGTGGTTAAAGTCAACTCAGGTCATATTGCTTTGGCACAGACAGCAATGCCATTGTGGTGTGGCAAACAGTGAGAAACCTCTTGATTAGGCGAAAGAGCAATTTAGTACAGCTCATCTGGTGTAGGTTATTTAACTGCGTGTCTAATAAACTAGGTAACGATTATTCCTACACAATTCAAGCACATCACCATGGACAACGATATGATTTTCCCAATCGCAACTAATCTATTGTATTGACACGGGGAATTGATAGTATAATTTGCAGGACATAATGTACAAAAATAGACACCATAGATAGAAACGTAAAGCTTCTCTTTGAAAATACACGGGGAATATGAAATTCCATGTAGCTAATTCATTGAAGAGGACTGGTAGATTAGGTATACCATGCGGTCGCTGCATAATTGCACTAGAATGGTATTCAATTACAGTAACGTTGATCTGAATATCTAATGGAATGGTCTACCATGGAAGCTTCTAAACGGATACATTAAGGCGACGAAAAAGGGGACTTGTACTTACACGATCTGTGAGCTAGAGTGAAGACGCTGAACAATGACTCAACTGGTGTTTTTTATTAGGCTGTAAGCAATGATTATTCCGGCGATAAGTTTATATCAGTTGCATTGACAAAGTGCCCTCTGTTGTGGATACACTTATTTTCACGTCTCTTTGTATTATAACAGAAAGCAGCATGCATTGTTTGTATAATGCTAATTTAGTTTGCGCCATTTTCTTGGCTGCAAAACAATCGCCAGCAAAACATTAGCTAAATGATGCATCTGTCATTGCGACAGTAAGGGCTGATACCATCTTATGAGCCCATTTATGTCGCTAATTCTTACACAGTTCAACCATGTCACCATTGACAACGATAAGATTTTCCCATTCGCAATTAAGTATTGTATTGACTAGGGGAATTGATAGTATATTTTGCTGGACATAATGGACAAAATAGACATCATAGACAAAAACACATAGTTTCTCCACGCAGGTACATTGCATTTAAATAATATTGATCATGCGCAGTATAATTTGTTAATCTTATCGATGAAACAGACACTCACAAGCGTGGAATTCCATTTGCCACAGAATGAAGCTAATAACTTTAGTACACCCGTCATTGTGATGTCCTTGTAAGGCATTAGGTGTGTGCTTCAGCATAAACAATTATCGATTTGCAAGTTTTTATAATAAAAAAAATTCCACGGTACGCTGGTTTGCTTTTATCACATAACATAAAACAGTTTCTTGATATATTGGTCAATTTATCCACAGACAAATTAGTTGCTCTTGTGCAGATCAAAAGGCAGTGCGAAAGAAAGTTAATGAAAAGATTTAATAATAGAGCATTCCATTAAATTTAAATCTTAATTTGTTGAAAACATTCCTGTCTGCCCACAGGTCATTCACATGTGGTGTGGTGTTGCTGGACTATCCTTAGTATATACCATTGTGAAAATGCCTAAATCTAAATATAGCCTCATCTCCATTGCAATATGCATACAGTGTTTGCCTCAGTATAAACCAGTTAAGGTGAATAATCTGACGGAATGAATAGGCTTTGGTTGGGTGCTGTCAGATGTGCGGCTGCAGTGAATGGCGGATCAACAGGCCACGCAAGAGCAATCTCGGAGGAATGGTGGAGGAAACCCAGTAAGTGACATGGATGACTCTCCCCTCGCTGGAATACTGACGTGTTATTTTCACGATACAATGACGATGGTGTAACTAACACAGTATCTGCAACGAAGAAACAGTCAATGATGCTGTCATTCGGAAGGTGCAAAATCTACTCGTGGGCTGATCACAATGACGAGTAAAGCCATACGGAGAACGAACCCTTTGTTCAATCCAATGTGTACAGACCTCCAAGACATTTCGGCAGTGACGATTAACAAAATTCATTCAACTGCAGATAGACCAACATTTCGGAGGGGAGTAGTATATGACTGCAGATAATGGACATATAATGTGAATTTGCGAATGAATAAAACATTACAATTGCAACCATAGAATATCAAATGTACATGCATCTGGCAAGTAAATTAATTACACAGACGGCACTTACTGGCGAGCAAGAATGCGTTAAGGTCTTATAATGGATAAGTACAATATTTAACATTAAATATATTTTATAACGGTGCCAGAATGACTTTTCAAACTAATTCATTTTCTACTATATTCTACCTTTAGTAGTTCTTCGAGCTAATAACCATACCCATACCAACGGTCGCAAATGTGCGAAGAATATCGATAGAGATCTTCAAGACTAAATATGCATATATCTTTAAAGATGATGAATAGGTCGCGTATCTTTTGGAAAGTAGTTGTATTAGGTTTTGTGAGATAGCATCTTCCAATTGATTAAAACAACGAAAACGGCTCTTGACTACCACTACTTTGGCGTAGCATTACAATGTCTTAGAGCTCTTATTTCGCTGCAAATATTTAACACCTATGTGTATAAACAATTTATATGGTATCAGTTATTGCTTACACCGACAGATATATAGTCATGTAAAATGACCCCCGAAAACATATATTCAACGATAAAACTGAGCTGCATTGAATGTTGTGTGCTCCTTCTAGTTGCAGAACAATAGTGAAAGTGCATCCTGTGACAAAGTTTAGGGGCATATATCTCACTCAGCTAATACGGTGTGTCATTTGGTCTATGTCAATATGGTATGGCTGCGTCAATTATCGGTCCGAAAAGTACTATGCAGAATAGAGCAGTACTTATATCAGACTCTTTGGCATCCATTTACCTGAGTGATTATAATGTTTGATTTAAATTTTCGTCCTATAATTTTTCAATTTCCTTTGTCCGTCCATTGATGATAATGCATATATCGTGTGAACAGTAAAACGTGGCGTGCTTTTGTTACACGTGCAGTTTCAATCAGTTACACGTGTCCTCACTCGGGACATTATGTGATTCATGATTGAATGACCCGCGTGCCAAGGATGATAATATTGTGAGCAACGCATTGGTGCAAGAAGGAAATGAAGGGCGAAATATATGCCTGAGATAAAAACCTGCTTCCAAAGTCAACTCGACTCTCATAAAGCATTAGACAATGAAAATGCAGAGTACAGTGGCTGCTTTCTATTTGTCGATGACGCAAACTTGATTTTGATATATATACCTTCCTGCAAAAATGCTACCCAACGCCATGACACCAATTATATATCGAGCAGCCGGAACGTTCTGTCAATGTCAGTTACTTACGTATCTATATGGATAAAGAATAGAAAACCATATCTCACGTCCTGACGATCTACGAGGCATGGTGGTGCCCCGAGTTGACATTTACTTATTCTCACTAGACAATTGATCACCATAATGTGAAAGGTTAACTGATGTGGTATGGCTTGTCCATGGTACAGTAAAAAGTTGTTTAATGCAAGAAAGTAATTGCCGATGATTTAAAAGCATGTATAACAAAACTCTGTGTGGCTAGAGGATTGTTTTCCAGTCATAACCAGGTTTTGTAATGATCTATAAGCTTGTCACTTACAGAGCTGATTCATATCGATGCACGCTTTCCATAACTTGGTGACTATTTTTTGTCATGTCAAGCTGCAATACACAAGACATTTAAACACAGGATCGGATCATTGTTCGATTCATTGTCAAATGTAACCCACTTCAAAGGCCACGATGAACATCTTAAGGTGGCACGTGACTTGCTTTTTGTATCTACTCATATGTTTGTAGCGACATAACATCACCTAAAGGCAATGGGCTGTAATCAGGTAATCAAGAACTGTGATCGCTTCTGATGAGGCACGATTTATATCTTTGTAGCCACGACGACAACAGAATAGGATAGCTAATGATGTACTACATTGCACTCCCAGCGTTCTGTCACAGATAGGGAGTAGTTCTAGTAAAAAGTCAGCAAATATAAATTTTAGGCATAAAAGCAATGTACAGCAAAGCTATGGGAAAATGCATATGCAGATTTTCAATATGATCATGAATGTAATTTATAGGACACTAGAACAGGGGTTGAATCATGACATTACATATTGGCATTCCTTCTGATAAATCACTGTTTCTATTGAATGGTATACTCCATATTTCAATGACTTCAAACAATTATATTTAAATTCTCGATATATGTCTTAATTGGCAACTAATCGCTTTCTAAATATTTATCACACGCAATACCGTGTTAAGTTCTAGCCTACATATTGTGCATACACATTACCGAATATCCCAATGGTTTAGTAACGTTCAGGGGATACAATTATTGAAGCATTAGTTTAACAAGCATATAGACATTGCCCTTACTGGGTGTATTTCCCTGGGGTGACCAACAATTGCCGAAAGCAAAATTTCTCGAAATATCTTACAATAGAATGATACTACCGACAGGGCCTAATCAACGCTAGACAGAATGAAATATCAGCTTTTCAAGCTGGATCGAAATTTATTCACTGTTGACAAAGCCCTAGCACATTGTATCGCTGAGAATAAAGGTGCTAAATATATCACTGAAATATTATATCATGAAAAAAGTGAAACCCGTTTTGGCCTTACATTGTCTGAGAATTTTACCAATGATGCACATAGGCAGGGAAATGACAGGGGCAAAACTTGGAATGGAATGCGTTAATGAAACCAAGAATACAATTGTGGGCTTTTATGTTATATTTAGTACAGAGAAAGGTATATCAGACATGTGTTATAGGCTCGAGTAGAGTGGTAAATCTACCTATATTCTATTATGATCGACCCTATTGCAATATTGCATTATTGCTGCTATAACGCCAGCTGATTGTCGTAGACGCTATTGATTCTATTTTGTCGATGATACAGATTGGTTGCATTAAATGAAGCTCCATAATAGATTGCACACCAGTATGGTTTTTTACGTTTTTCTCTTCTCATTCATGTGTAACGAATAGTTGCGCTATGTATTTGTTATGAATCTGATATAAAAGCCACACATAGCAACATACCTTGGACTGAAATAACCTTGGTGAGCCGTCAGACAAAAGTATCAGCCATCAGATCTCGTGCAGATCCATCAGCCGTAATATTCTGTCATCTTGGCTAAATGCACGGTTCCATAAACGAAATGAAATTATATATATATATAAATATATATATATAAATATATATATACATATATATATATATATATTTATATATATATATAATATATATATATATATATATATAAATACATATATATACATACATATATATATATACATATATATATATATATATATATATACATATATATACATATATATTATAAAAGCCACACATAGCAACATCCCTTGGACTGAAATTACCTTGGTGAGCCGTCGGACAAAAGTATCAGCCATCAGGTCTCGTGCAGATCCATCAGCCGTAATATTCTGTCATCTTGGCTAGATGCACGGTTCCATAAACGAAATGAAATTATATATATATAAATATATATATATAAATATATATATACATATATATATATATTTATATATATATACACATATATATATAAATACATATATATACATACATATATATATACATATATATATTGATATATATATATTGATATATATATATATAATATATATATATATATATATAAAGATATATATGTATATATATATATATATAAATATATTAAAGCTGCTTTTCATATGATCAACCATCAACCTGTGATCAACACTCTCTATCAGGCGTCACCTTGTATCCAGGCAATTGAGATCACAATTGCGTTTAACAGCTTACCTAGGTGTTCTTGTGCCTGCACATATAGGGTAGAAATACTACTTGTATTGTGCGCAACAGTATCTCCAAATCGAAGCCGTGAGAAACCCAATGTTACTTCTTCAATTCCCATAAACCCACCACTTTTAACGAATGGTGGATATCATTAGTGATTGATGGAATGCAACCTTGTTTTTCGGTTTGGAATCATGTGAGCCCAAATGATTACTCTGATTTAATTACGCGATGTATTATGAATATCATGTACCAGCTAACAACTGAAAATGGGATAGCGGGAACCATAAGCTCTTACACAAGCAGTGACAAAACGGTGGACAAACTGGGTTATTTGAGCCCAAACACCGCTATAGCAGGCATGTGCCCCATATGACCACGTCATTACCCCAATGCACTCGTGATAATTGCATTTCTTTGGCAACAAACCAAGTATATTTGTGAGTGGTTATTACATTTGGGCCAGACTCTTGAAAGCCGTTCTCGCATCGACTTTGCAAAATAATGAGCCGCACGCCTTTGACGACTCAAATTGTTGACAACAGAATGTGCGGGTTAGCTGAAGGAAACTATATATGTGATGGTAAGCAAGTGATGAAAACACTCAGATGTGCGACTGCAGTGAATGGCGTGGCAATATCGGAGGAATGGTGGAGGAAATCCAGTTAGAGACATGGATGACTCTCCCCTCCCTAAATACTGACGTGTTGTTTTCGCGATAAAATTGACGGTGTCTTGTTTCACCCAGTATAAGACACAAAGAAACAGTCAATGGTGCTATTTTTCTGTAGGTGCAAAAGTTGTTTTGTCAGATTCAAGCATGACACTCTGTGACACCTCTATGTATTGTAATGTGCACACCGACATTCAATTGCTATTAAATGACTACTATCATCAGGTCGTTTCACGAATAAGGCTTGATGTGTGCATCAATGGTTATTGATATGCATTCGAGTACGCTATTATATCATTATATTTTCTCTGTATGTTTATAAAAACTGCGTAATATTATACGCAGCCTAAAACGATGGGCCGTCGCCACATTCCCTTCTGGTTAGGGCCAGTTTTAGTGATATTCTAACTGGGACAGGTATGTCGCATACAGAGTTGATACATTACATCTCACCGGTTCAACAGAGCGTCATGTGAATATTGTTTTTTTTTATCGATGCAAAATGTGTAGGTACTTTTTATTATCTCCTTCTGAACTTTGTTTGTTGCATTAGGTAATGCGAAATGTATTTGTTAGATATTGCACTGCATCCGTTGAATGAAGCGATATGTAGAACTTAATGATAGATTTCTACACAATGACAGAAATATTTCAGCTCATGGTAACAAGTTCTTTCTCATATTTATCATATGTGCCGTAATCCGTCTGTGATGACAGTTGCCGCTGACCTCGAGCCTTCTTCATTAACATGCATAATTGTTATTGGGTTGTGCTTAATATGATACGAATGTAGTTGTGGTCCGTGCATCAGTGGTACGTACTTGAGTATAAAAGTGTGCTGAAAATTTTCATAGTACTTGCATACTTTCTCTAAAACTCGAATATTGCCCCCCCCAAAAACTAAATTGCGCAAGCCGTCACAATAGCATTGTCAAATCTTAAATTCAAAGTAATGCAAATTTTAAACCCTTTAACACTGTAAGTATGAGTATGTTGTTCCACGTTGCGTATGATCGATGTATGCACACAGCCAGGAGGCAATGCTAAGGGAGATTTATGGTGATATAAGCCAAGTTTTGTCAAAGGGGAGTTGCATTCTATTATTAGGAATCCCCAAACGTGCAATTACGAATGCTATTTAGAGCATTGCACACAAGAGTGACGTAAACTAGTCCTTCCTTTGCATGTACATTCTAAGTAACCGTATTAACTCAGTGAGATAGCTAATATATACGAATTGTCTATACGCATAGGTGTTAAATATTTGCAGGGAAATACGAGCTCTAAGACTGTGTATGGATAAAACATTGGAATGCTACGCCAAATTAGCTATAGCCATTTTCGTTATATATATCAATTGGAAGATTTTATCTTACAAAATCTAATACCACAACTGCAAACAGATAAGGTATATCAGACATGTGTTATAGGCTCGAGTAGAGTGGTAAATCTACCTATATTCTATTATGATCGACCCTATTGCAATATTGCATTATTGCTGCTATAACGCCA
Source organism: Urechis unicinctus (assembly GCA_034190875.2). Lineage (NCBI taxonomy): Eukaryota > Metazoa > Annelida > Polychaeta > Xenopneusta > Urechidae > Urechis > Urechis unicinctus. Next base: position 22,965,834 of record CM067358.1, on the reverse strand, counting down.
GCTGATTGTCGTAGACGCTATTGATTCTATTTTGTCGATGATACAGATTGGTTGCTTTAAATGAAGCTCCATAATAGATTGCACACCAGTATGGTTTTTTTTTACGTTTTTTCTCTTCTCATTCATGTGTAACGAATAGTTGCGCTATGTATTTGTTATGAATCTGATATAAAAGCCACACATAGCAACATACCTTGGACTGAAATAACCTTGGTGAGCCGTCAGACAAAAGTATCAGCCATCAGATCTCGTGCAGATCCATCAGCCGTAATATTCTGTCATCTTGGCTAAATGCACGGTTCCATAAACGAAATGAAATTATATATATATATAAATATATATATATATAAATATATATATACATATATATATAGATATATTTATACATATATATAAGAAATATATATATATATATAAATACATATATATACATACATATATATATACATATATATATATATATATATATATATATATATATATATATATATACATATATATTATAAAAGCCACACATAGCAACATCCCTTGGACTGAAATTACCTCGGTGAGCCGTCGGACAAAAGTATCAGCCATCAGGTCTCGTGCAGATCCATCAGCCGTAATATTTTGTCATCTTGGCTAGATGCACGGTTCCATAAACGAAATGAAATTATATATATATAAATATATATATATAAATATATATATATACATATATATATATATTTATATATATATATACACATATATATATATATAATATACCTATATATACATACATATATATATACATATATATACATATATATTTAAATATATATATTGATATATATATATAAATATATATATATATATATATATATATATATATATATATCCCGATATATATGTATATATATATATAAATATATTAAAGCTGCTTTTCATATGATCAACCATCACCCTGTGATCAACACTCTCTATCAGGCGTCACCTTGTATCCAGGCAATTGAGATCACAATTGCGTTTAACAGCTTACCTAGGTGTTCTTGTGCCTGCACATATAGGGTAGAAATACTACTTGTATTGTGCGCAACAGTATCTCCAAATCGAAGCCGTGAGAAACCCAATGTTACTTCTTCAATTCCCATAAACCCACCACTTTTAACGAATGGTGGATATCATTAGTGATTGATGGAATGCAACCTAGTTTTTCGGTTGGGAATCATGTGAGCCCAAATGATTACACTGATTTAATTACGCGATGTATTATGAATATCATGTACCAGCTAACAACTGAAAATGGGATAGCGGGAACCATAAGCTCTTACACAAGCAGTGACAAAACGGTGGACAAACTGGGTTATTTGAGCCCAAACACCGCTATAGCAGGCATGTGCCCCATATGACCACGTCATTACCCCAATGCACTCGTGATAATTGCATTTCTTTTGCAACAAACCAAGTATATTTGTGAGTGGTTATTACATTTGGGCCAGACTCTTGAAAGCCGTTCTCGCATCGACTTTGCAAAATATTGAGCCGCACGCCTTTGACGACTCAAATTGTTGACAACAGAATGTGCGGGTTAGCTGAAGGAAACTATATATGTGATGGTAAGCAAGTGATGAAAACACTCAGATGTGCGGCTGCAGTGAATGGCGTGGCAATATCGGAGGAATGGTGGAGGAAATCCAGTTAGAGACATGGATGACTCTCCCCTCCCTAAATACTGACGTGTTGTTTTCGCGATAAAATTGACGGTGTCTTGTTTCACCCAGTATAAGACACAAAGAAACAGTCAATGGTGCTATTTGTCTGTAGGTGCAAAAGTTGTTTTTGTCAGATTCAAGCATGACACTCTGTGACACCTCTATGTATTGTAATGTGCACACCGACATTCAATTGCTATTAAATGACTACTATCATCAGGTCGTTTCACGAATAAGGCTTGATGTGTGCATCAATGGTTATTGATATGCATTCGAGTACGCTATTATATCATTATATTTTCTCTGTATGTTTATAAAAACTGCGTAATATTATACGCAGCCTAAAACGATGGGCCGTCGCCACATTCCCTTCTGGTTAGGGCCAGTTTTAGTGATATTCTAACTGGGACAGGTATGTCGCATACAGAGTTGATACATTACATCTCACCGGTTCAACAGAGCGTCATGTGAATATTGTTTTTTTTTTTATCGATGCAAAATGTGTAGGTACTTTTTATTATCTCCTTCTGAACTTTGTTTGTTGCATTAGGTAATGCGAAATGTATTTGTTAGATATTGCACTGCATCCGTTGAATGAAGCGATATGTAGAACTTAATGATAGATTTCTACACAATGACAGAAATATTTCAGCTCATGGTAACAAGTTCTTTCTCATATTTATCATATGTGCCGTAATCCGTCTGTGATGACAGTTGCCGCTGACCTCGAGCCTTCTTCATTAACATGCATAATTGTTATTGGGTTGTGCTTAATATGATACGAACGTAGTTGTGGTCCGTGCATCAGTGGTACGTACTTGAGTATAAAAGTGTGCTGAAAATTTTCATAGTACTTGCATACTTTCTCTAAAACTCGAATATTGCCCCCCAAAAAAACTAAATTGCGCAAGCCGTCACAATAGCATTGTCAAATCTTAAATTCAAAGTAATGCAAATTTTAAACCCTTTAACACTGTAAGTATGAGTATGTTGTTCCACGTTGCGTATGATCGATGTATGCACACAGCCAGGAGGCAATGCTAAGGGAGATTTATGGTGATATAAGCCAAGTTTTGTCAAAGGGGAGTTGCATTCTATTATTAGGAATCCCCAAACGTGCAATTACGAATGCTATTTAGAGCATTGCACACAAGAGTGACGTAAACTAGTCCTTCCTTTGCATGTACATTCTAAGTAACCGTATTAACTCAGTGAGATAGCTAATATATACGAATTGTCTATACGCATAGGTGTTAAATATTTGCAGGGAAATACGAGCTCTAAGACTGTGTATGGATAAAACATTGGAATGCTACGCCAAATTAGCTATAGCCATTTTCGTTATATATATCAATTGGAAGATTTTATCTTACAAAATCTAATACCACAACTGCCAAACAGATAAGGTATATCAGACATGTGTTATAGGCTCGAGTAGAGTGGTAAATCTACCTATATTCTATTATGATCGACCCTATTGCAATATTGCATTATTGCTGCTATAACGCCAGCTGATTGTCGTAGACGCTATTGATTCTATTTTGTCGATGATACAGATTGGTTGCTTTAAATGAAGCTCCATAATAGATTGCACACCAGTATGGTTTTTTACGTTTTTCTCTTCTCATTCATGTGTAACGAATAGTTGCGCTATGTATTTGTTATGAATCTGATATAAAAGCCACACATAGCAACATACCTTGGACTGAAATAACCTTGGTGAGCCGTCAGACAAAAGTATCAGCCATCAGATCTCGTGCAGATCCATCAGCCGTAATATTCTGTCATCTTGGCTAAATGCACGGTTCCATAAACGAAATGAAATTATATATATATATAAATATATATATATAAATATATATATACATATATATATATATATATATATTTATATATATATAATATATAGAGATATATATATATATATATATATAAATACATATATATACATACATATATATATACATATATATATATATATATATATATATACATATATATACATATATATTATAAAAGCCACACATAGCAACATCCCTTGGACTGAAATTACCTCGGTGAGCCGTCGGACAAAAGTATCAGCCATCAGGTCTCGTGCAGATCCATCAGCCGTAATATTTTGTCATCTTGGCTAGATGCACGGTTCCATAAACGAAATGAAATTATATATATATATATATATATATATAAATATATATATACATATATATATATATTTATATATATATAGACACATATATATATATAAATACATATAGATACATACATATATATATATACATATATATACATATATATTTAAATATATATATTGATATATATATAATATATATATATATATATATATATATATATATATATATATATATATATAAAGATATATATGTATATATATATATAAATATATTAAAGCTGCTTTTCATATGATCAACCATCACCCTGTGATCAACACTCTCTATCAGGCGTCACCTTGTATCCAGGCAATTGAGATCACAATTGCGTTTAACAGCTTACCTAGGTGTTCTTGTGCCTGCACATATAGGGTAGAAATACTACTTGTATTGTGCGCAACAGTATCTCCAAATCGAAGCCGTGAGAAACCCAATGTTACTTCTTCAATTCCCATAAACCCACCACTTTTAACGAATGGTGGATATCATTAGTGATTGATGGAATGCAACCTAGTTTTTCGGTTGGGAATCATGTGAGCCCAAATGATTACACTGATTTAATTACGCGATGTATTATGAATATCATGTACCAGCTAACAACTGAAAATGGGATAGCGGGAACCATAAGCTCTTACACAAGCAGTGACAAAACGGTGGACAAACTGGGTTATTTGAGCCCAAACACCGCTATAGCAGGCATGTGCCCCATATGACCACGTCATTACCCCAATGCACTCGTGATAATTGCATTTCTTTTGCAACAAAACCAAGTATATTTGTGAGTGGTTATTACATTTGGGCCAGACTCTTGAAAGCCGTTCTCGCATCGACTTTGCAAAATATTGAGCCGCACGCCTTTGACGACTCAAATTGTTGACAACAGAATGTGCGGGTTAGCTGAAGGAAACTATATATGTGATGGTAAGCAAGTGATGAAAACACTCAGATGTGCGGCTGCAGTGAATGGCGTGGCAATATCGGAGGAATGGTGGAGGAAATCCAGTTAGAGACATGGATGACTCTCCCCTCCCTAAATACTGACGTGTTGTTTTCGCGATAAAATTGACGGTGTCTTGTTTCACCCAGTATAAGACACAAAGAAACAGTCAATGGTGCTATTTTTCTGTAGGTGCAAAAGTTGTTTTTGTCAGATTCAAGCATGACACTCTGTGACACCTCTATGTATTGTAATGTGCACACCGACATTCAATTGCTATTAAATGACTACTATCATCAGGTCGTTTCACGAATAAGGCTTGATGTGTGCATCAATGGTTATTGATATGCATTCGAGTACGCTATTATATCATTATATTTTCTCTGTATGTTTATAAAAAAAACTGCGTAATATTATACGCAGCCTAAAACGATGGGCCGTCGCCACATTCCCTTCTGGTTAGGGCCAGTTTTAGTGATATTCTAACTGGGACAGGTATGTCGCATACAGAGTTGATACATTACATCTCACCGGTTTCAACAGAGCGTCATGTGAATATTGTTTTTTTTTATCGATGCAAAATGTGTAGGTACTTTTTATTATCTCCTTCTGAACTTTGTTTGTTGCATTAGGTAATGCGAAATGTATTTGTTAGATATTGCACTGCATCCGTTGAATGAAGCGATATGTAGAACTTAATGATAGATTTCTACACAACGACAGAAATATTTCAGCTCATGGTAACAAGTTCTTTCTCATATTTATCATATGTGCCGTAATCCGTCTGTGATGACAGTTGCCGCTGACCTCGAGCCTTCTTCATTAACATGCATAATTGTTATTGGGTTGTGCTTAATATGATACGAACGTAGTTGTGGTCCGTGCATCAGTGGTACGTACTTGAGTATAAAAGTGTGCTGAAAATTTTCATAGTACTTGCATACTTTCTCTAAAACTCGAATATTGCCCCCCAAAAAACTAAATTGCGCAAGCCGTCACAATAGCATTGTCAAATCTTAAATTCAAAGTAATGCAAATTTTAAACCCTTTAACACTGTAAGTATGAGTATGTTGTTCCACGTTGCGTATGATCGATGTATGCACACAGCCAGGAGGCAATGCTAAGGGAGATTTATGGTGATATAAGCCAAGTTTTGTCAAAGGGGAGTTGCATTCTATTATTAGGAATCCCCAAACGTGCAATTACGAATGCTATTTAGAGCATTGCACACAAGAGTGACGTAAACTAGTCCTTCCTTTGCATGTACATTCTAAGTAACCGTATTAACTCAGTGAGATAGCTAATATATACGAATTGTCTATACGCATAGGTGTTAAATATTTGCAGGGAAATACGAGCTCTAAGACTGTGTATGGATAAAACATTGGAATGCTACGCCAAATTAGCTATAGCCATTTTCGTTATATATATCAATTGGAAGATTTTATCTTACAAAATCTAATACCACAACTGCCAAACAGATAAGGTATATCAGACATGTGTTATAGGCTCGAGTAGAGTGGTAAATCTACCTATATTCTATTATGATCGACCCTATTGCAATATTGCATTATTGCTGCTATAACGCCAGCTGATTGTCGTAGACGCTATTGATTCTATTTTGTCGATGATACAGATTGGTTGCTTTAAATGAAGCTCCATAATAGATTGCACACCAGTATGGTTTTTTTTACGTTTTTCTCTTCTCATTCATGTGTAACGAATAGTTGCGCTATGTATTTGTTATGAATCTGATATAAAAGCCACACATAGCAACATACCTTGGACTGAAATAACCTTGGTGAGCCGTCAGACAAAAGTATCAGCCATCAGATCTCGTGCAGATCCATCAGCCGTAATATTTCTGTCATCTTGGCTAAATGCACGGTTCCATAAACGAAATGAAATTATATATATATATAAAATATATATATATATATATATATACATATATATATATATTATATATATATATATACACATATATATATATATAAATACATATATATACATACATATATAGATATACATATATATACATATATATTTAAATATATATATTGATATATATATATAAATATATATATATATATATATATATATAAAGATATATATGTATATATATATATAAATATATTAAAGCTGCTTTTCATATGATCAACCATCACCCTGTGATCAACACTCTCTATCAGGCGTCACCTTGTATCCAGGCAATTGAGATCACAATTGCGTTTAACAGCTTACCTAGGTGTTCTTGTGCCTGCACATATAGGGTAGAAATACTACTTGTATTGTGCGCAACAGTATCTCCAAATCGAAGCCGTGAGAAAAACCCAATGTTACTTCTTCAATTCCCATAAACCCACCACTTTTAACGAATGGTGGATATCATTAGTGATTGATGGAATGCAACCTAGTTTTTCGGTTGGGAATCATGTGAGCCCAAATGATTACACTGATTTAATTACGCGATGTATTATGAATATCATGTACCAGCTAACAACTGAAAATGGGATAGCGGGAAACCATAAGCTCTTACACAAGCAGTGACAAAACGGTGGACAAACTGGGTTATTTGAGCCCAAACACCGCTATAGCAGGCATGTGCCCCATATGACCACGTCATTACCCCAATGCACTCGTGATAATTGCATTTCTTTTGCAACAAACCAAGTATATTTGTGAGTGGTTATTACATTTGGGCCAGACTCTTGAAAGCCGTTCTCGCATCGACTTTGCAAAATATTGAGCCGCACGCCTTTGACGACTCAAATTGTTGACAACAGAATGTGCGGGTTAGCTGAAGGAAACTATATATGTGATGGTAAGCAAGTGATGAAAACACTCAGATGTGCGGCTGCAGTGAATGGCGTGGCAATATCGGAGGAATGGTGGAGGAAATCCAGTTAGAGACATGGATGACTCTCCCCTCCCTAAATACTGACGTGTTGTTTTCGCGATAAAATTGACGGTGTCTTGTTTCACCCAGTATAAGACACAAAGAAACAGTCAATGGTGCTATTTTTCTGTAGGTGCAAAAGTTGTTTTTGTCAGATTCAAGCATGACACTCTGTGACACCTCTATGTATCGTAATGTGCACACCGACATTCAATTGCTATTAAATGACTACTATCATCAGGTCGTTTCACGAATAAGGCTTGATGTGTGCATCAATGGTTATTGATATGCATTCGAGTACGCTATTATATCATTATATTTTCTCTGTATGTTTATAAAAACTGCGTAATATTATACGCAGCCTAAAACGATGGGCCGTCGCCACATTCCCTTCTGGTTAGGGCCAGTTTTAGTGATATTCTAACTGGGACAGGTATGTCGCATACAGAGTTGATACATTACATCTCACCGGTTCAACAGAGCGTCATGTGAATATTGGTTTTTTTTATCGATGCAAAATGTGTAGGTACTTTTTATTATCTCCTTCTGAACTTTGTTTGTTGCATTAGGTAATGCGAAATGTATTTGTTAGATATTGCACTGCATCCGTTGAATGAAGCGATATGTAGAACTTAATGATAGATTTCTACACAATGACAGAAATATTTCAGCTCATGGTAACAAGTTCTTTCTCATATTTATCATATGTGCCGTAATCCGTCTGTGATGACAGTTGCCGCTGACCTCGAGCCTTCTTCATTAACATGCATAATTGTTATTGGGTTGTGCTTAATATGATACGAATGTAGTTGTGGTCCGTGCCTCAGTGGTACGTACTTGAGTATAAAAGTGTGCTGAAAATTTTCATAGTACTTGCATACTTTCTCTAAAACTCGAATATTGCCCCCCAAAAAACTAAATTGCGCAAGCCGTCACAATAGCATTGTCAAATCTTAAATTCAAAGTAATGCAAATTTTAAAACCCTTTAACACTGTAAGTATGAGTATGTTGTTCCACGTTGCGTATGATCGATGTATGCACACAGCCAGGAGGCAATGCTAAGGGAGATTTATGGTGAAAAAGCCAAGTTTTGTCAAAGGGGAGTTGCATTCTATTATTAGGAATCCCCAAACGTGCAATTACGAATGCTATTTAGAGCATTGCACACAAGAGTGACGTAAACTAGTCCTTCCTTTGCATGTACATTCTAAGTAACCGTATTAACTCAGTGAGATAGCTAATATATACGAATTGTCTATACGCATAGGTGTTAAATATTTGCAGGGAAATACGAGCTCTAAGACTGTGTATGGATAAAACATTGGAATGCTACGCCAAATTAGCTATAGCCATTTTCGTTATATATATCAATTGGAAGATTTTATCTTACAAAATCTAATACCACAACTGCCAAACAGATAAGGTATATCAGACATGTGTTATAGGCTCGAGTAGAGTGGTAAATCTACCTATATTCTATTATGATCGACCCTATTGCAATATTGCATTATTGCTGCTATAACGCCAGCTGATTGTCGTAGACGCTATTGATTCTATTTTGTCGATGATACAGATTGGTTGCTTTAAATGAAGCTCCATAATAGATTGCACACCAGTATGGTTTTTTACGTTTTTCTCTTCTCATTCATGTGTAACGAATAGTTGCGCTATGTATTTGTTATGAATCTGATATAAAAGCCACACATAGCAACATACCTTGGACTGAAATAACCTTGGTGAGCCGTCAGACAAAAGTATCAGCCATCAGATCTCGTGCAGATCCATCAGCCGTAATATTCTGTCATCTTGGCTAAATGCACGGTTCCATAAACGAAATGAAATTATATATATATATAAATATATATATATAAATATATATATACATATATATATATATATTTTATATATATATAAATATATATATATATATATATATATATATATATAAATACATATATATACATACATATATATATATATATATATATATATATATATATATATACATATATATACATATATATTATAAAAGCCACACATAGCAACATCCCTTGGACTGAAATTACCTCGGTGAGCCGTCGGACAAAAGTATCAGCCATCAGGTCTCGTGCAGATCCATCAGCCGTAATATTTTGTCATCTTGGCTAGATGCACGGTTCCATAAACGAAATGAAATTATATATATATAAATATATATATATAAATATATATATACATATATATATATATTTATATATATATATACACATATATATATATAAATACATATATATACATACATATATATATATACATATATATACATATATATTTAAATATATATATTGATATATATATATATAATATATATATATCTCTATATATATATATATATATATATATATAAAGATATATATGTATATATATATATAAATATATTAAAGCTGCTTTTCATATGATCAACCATCACCCTGTGATCAACACTCTCTATCAGGCGTCACCTTGTATCCAGGCAATTGAGATCACAATTGCGTTTAACAGCTTACCTAGGTGTTCTTGTGCCTGCACATATAGGGTAGAAATACTACTTGTATTGTGCGCAACAGTATCTCCAAATCGAAGCCGTGAGAAACCCAATGTTACTTCTTCAATTCCCATAAACCCACCACTTTTAACGAATGGTGGATATCATTAGTGATTGATGGAATGCAACCTAGTTTTTCGGTTGGGAAATCATGTGAGCCCAAATGATTACACTGATTTAATTACGCGATGTATTATGAATATCATGTACCAGCTAACAACTGAAAATGGGATAGCGGGAACCATAAGCTCTTACACAAGCAGTGACAAAACGGTGGACAAACTGGGTTATTTGAGCCCAAACACCGCTATAGCAGGCATGTGCCCCATATGACCACGTCATTACCCCAATGCACTCGTGATAATTGCATTTCTTTTGCAACAAACCAAGTATATTTGTGAGTGGTTATTACATTTGGGCCAGACTCTTGAAAGCCGTTCTCGCATCGACTTTGCAAAATATTGAGCCGCACGCCTTTGACGACTCAAATTGTTGACAACAGAATGTGCGGGTTAGCTGAAGGAAACTATATATGTGATGGTAAGCAAGTGATGAAAACACTCAGATGTGCGGCTGCAGTGAATGGCGTGGCAATTTCGGAGGAATGGTGGAGGAAATCCAGTTAGAGACATGGATGACTCTCCCCTCCCTAAATACTGACGTGTTGTTTTCGCGATAAAATTGACGGTGTCTTGTTTCACCCAGTATAAGACACAAAGAAACAGTCAATGGTGCTATTTGTCTGTAGGTGCAAAAGTTGTTTTTTGTCAGATTCAAGCATGACACTCTGTGACACCTCTATGTATTGTAATGTGCACACCGACATTCAATTGCTATTAAATGACTACTATCATCAGGTCGTTTCACGAATAAGGCTTGATGTGTGCATCAATGGTTATTGATATGCATTCGAGTACGCTATTATATCATTATATTTTCTCTGTATGTTTATAAAAAACTGCGTAATATTATACGCAGCCTAAAACGATGGGCCGTCGCCACATTCCCTTCTGGTTAGGGCCAGTTTTAGTGATATTCTAACTGGGACAGGTATGTCGCATACAGAGTTGATACATTACATCTCACCGGTTCAACAGAGCGTCATGTGAATATTGTTTTTTTTTTATCGATGCAAAATGTGTAGGTACTTTTTATTATCTCCTTCTGAACTTTGTTTGTTGCATTAGGTAATGCGAAATGTATTTGTTAGATATTGCACTGCATCCGTTGAATGAAGCGATATGTAGAACTTAATGATAGATTTCTACACAATGACAGAAATATTTCAGCTCATGGTAACAAGTTCTTTCTCATATTTATCATATGTGCCGTAATCCGTCTGTGATGACAGTTGCCGCTGACCTCGAGCCTTCTTCATTAACATGCATAATTGTTATTGGGTTGTGCTTAATATGATACGAACGTAGTTGTGGTCCGTGCATCAGTGGTACGTACTTGAGTATAAAAGTGTGCTGAAAATTTTCATAGTACTTGCATACTTTCTCTAAAACTCGAATATTGCCCCCCAAAAAACTAAATTGCGCAAGCCGTCACAATAGCATTGTCAAATCTTAAATTCAAAGTAATGCAAATTTTAAACCCTTTAACACTGTAAGTATGAGTATGTTGTTCCACGTTGCGTATGATCGATGTATGCACACAGCCAGGAGGCAATGCTAAGGGAGATTTATGGTGATATAAGCCAAGTTTTGTCAAAGGGGAGTTGCATTCTATTATTAGGAATCCCCAAACGTGCAATTACGAATGCTATTTAGAGCATTGCACACAAGAGTGACGTAAACTAGTCCTTCCTTTGCATGTACATTCTAAGTAACCGTATTAACTCAGTGAGATAGCTAATATATACGAATTGTCTATACGCATAGGTGTTAAATATTTGCAGGGAAATACGAGCTCTAAGACTGTGTATGGATAAAACATTGGAATGCTACGCCAAATTAGCTATAGCCATTTTCGTTATATATATCAATTGGAAGATTTTATCTTACAAAATCTAATACCACAACTGCCAAACAGATAAGGTATATCAGACATGTGTTATAGGCTCGAGTAGAGTGGTAAATCTACCTATATTCTATTATGATCGACCCTATTGCAATATTGCATTATTGCTGCTATAACGCCAGCTGATTGTCGTAGACGCTATTGATTCTATTTTGTCGATGATACAGATTGGTTGCTTTAAATGAAGCTCCATAATAGATTGCACACCAGTATGGTTTTTTACGTTTTTCTCTTCTCATTCATGTGTAACGAATAGTTGCGCTATGTATTTGTTATGAATCTGATATAAAAGCCACACACATAGCAACATACCTTGGACTGAAATAACCTTGGTGAGCCGTCAGACAAAAGTATCAGCCATCAGATCTCGTGCAGATCCATCAGCCGTAATATTCTGTCATCTTGGCTAAATGCACGGTTCCATAAACGAAATGAAATTATATATATATATAATATATATATATAAATATATATATACATATATATATATATTTATATATATATATAAATATATATATATATATATAAGATACATATACATACATATACTACATATATATATATATATATATATATATATAGATATATATATATATATATATATATATATATATATATATCTATATATATCTATATATATATATATACATATATATACATATATATTATAAAAGCCACACATAGCAACATCCCTTGGACCGAAATTACCTCGGTGAGCCGTCGGACAAAAGTATCAGCCATCAGGTCTCGTGCAGATCCATCAGCCGTAATATTTTGTCATCTTGGCTAGATGCACGGTTCCATAAACGAAATGAAATTATATATATATAAATATATATATATAAATATATATATACATATATATATATATATTTATATATATATATACACATATATATATATATATAAATACATATATATACATACATATATATATATACACATATATATACATATATATTTAAATATATATATTGATATATATATATAAATATATATATATATATATATATAAAGATATATATGTATATATATATATAAATATATTAAAGCTGCTTTTCATATGATCAACCATCACCCTGTGATCAACACTCTCTATCAGGCGTCACCTTGTATCCAGGCAATTGAGATCACAATTGCGTTTAACAGCTTACCTAGGTGTTCTTGTGCCTGCACATATAGGGTAGAAATACTACTTGTATTGTGCGCAACAGTATCTCCAAATCGAAGCCGTGAGAAACCCAATGTTACTTCTTCAATTCCCATAAACCCACCACTTTTAACGAATGGTGGATATCATTAGTGATTGATGGAATGCAACCTAGTTTTTCGGTTGGGAATCATGTGAGCCCAAATGATTACACTGATTTAATTACGCGATGTATTATGAATATCATGTACCAGCTAACAACTGAAAATGGGATAGCGGGAACCATAAGCTCTTACACAAGCAGTGACAAAACGGTGGACAAACTGGGTTATTTGAGCCCAAACACCGCTATAGCAGGCATGTGCCCCATATGACCACGTCATTACCCCAATGCACTCGTGATAATTGCATTTCTTTTGCAACAAACCAAGTATATTTGTGAGTGGTTATTACATTCGGGCCAGACTCTTGAAAGCCGTTCTCGCATCGACTTTGCAAAATATTGAGCCGCACGCCTTTGACGACTCAAATTGTTGACAACAGAATGTGCGGGTTAGCTGAAGGAAACTATATATGTGATGGTAAGCAAGTGATGAAAACACTCAGATGTGCGGCTGCAGTGAATGGCGTGGCAATATCGGAGGAATGGTGGAGGAAATCCAGTTAGAGACATGGATGACTCTCCCCTCCCTAAATACTGACGTGTTGTTTTCGCGATAAAATTGACGGTGTCTTGTTTCACCCAGTATAAGACACAAAGAAACAGTCAATGGTGCTATTTTTCTGTAGGTGCAAAAGTTGTTTTTGTGTCAGATTCAAGCATGACACTCTGTGACACCTCTATGTATCGTAATGTGCACACCGACATTCAATTGCTATTAAATGACTACTATCATCAGGTCGTTTCACGAATAAGGCTTGATGTGTGCATCAATGGTTATTGATATGCATTCGAGTACGCTATTATATCATTATATTTTCTCTGTATGTTTATAAAAACTGCGTAATATTATACGCAGCCTAAAACGATGGGCCGTCGCCACATTCCCTTCTGGTTAGGGCCAGTTTTAGTGATATTCTAACTGGGACAGGTATGTCGCATACAGAGTTGATACATTACATCTCACCGGTTCAACAGAGCGTCATGTGAATATTGGTTTTTTTTTATCGATGCAAAATGTGTAGGTACTTTTTATTATCTCCTTCTGAACTTTGTTTGTTGCATTAGGTAATGCGAAATGTATTTGTTAGATATTGCACTGCATCCGTTGAATGAAGCGATATGTAGAACTTAATGATAGATTTCTACACAATGACAGAAATATTTCAGCTCATGGTAACAAGTTCTTTCTCATATTTATCATATGTGCCGTAATCCGTCTGTGATGACAGTTGCCGCTGACCTCGAGCCTTCTTCATTAACATGCATAATTGTTATTGGGTTGTGCTTAATATGATACGAATGTAGTTGTGGTCCGTGCCTCAGTGGTACGTACTTGAGTATAAAAGTGTGCTGAAAATTTTTCATAGTACTTGCATACTTTCTCTAAAACTCGAATATTGCCCCCCAAAAAACTAAATTGCGCAAGCCGTCACAATAGCATTGTCAAATCTTAAATTCAAAGTAATGCAAATTTTAAACCCTTTAACACTGTAAGTATGAGTATGTTGTTCCACGTTGCGTATGATCGATGTATGCACACAGCCAGGAGGCAATGCTAAGGGAGATTTATGGTGAAAAAGCCAAGTTTTGTCAAAGGGGAGTTGCATACTATTATTGGGAATCCTCACACGTGCAATTACGAATGCTATTTAGAGCATTGCACACAAGAGTGACGTAAACTAGTCCTTCCTTTGCATGTACATTCTAAGTAACCGTATTAACTCAGTGAGATAGCTAATATATACGAATTGTCTATACGCATAGGTGTTAAATATTTGCAGGGAAATACGAGCTCTAAGACTGTGTATGGATAAAACATTGGAATGCTACGCCAAATTAGCTATAGCCATTTTCGTTATGTATATCAGTTGGAAGATTTTATCTTACAAAATCTAATACCACAACTGCCAAACAGATAAGCGGCTTATTCATCATCTTCATTTTTTAAGATTTGTGCGTATTTAGTCTTGCAGATCTCTATCAATATCCCTCGCACATTTGCAACCGTTGGTATGGGTATGGTTTTCATCTCAAAGAACCACTAAATGTAGAATATAATAGAAGATGAATTAGTTTGACATGTCATTTCTACGCCATTATAAAGTTAATACGTCGTATATTACACGTTCCATATTGTGCTTGACCGTAATAGGACCTTAACGCGTTCTTGCTCGCCAGTAAGTCCCGTCTGTGTAATTAATGTTCTTGTCAGATGCATGCCACTTAGGTCGCTCAGATACAAGTATACATTTTGATATTCTGTTGTTGCAATTTAATGTTTATTAATTCGCAAATGCACATTATGTATCCATTACCCGCAGCCATATAATAAACCATTCTGTAATGTTAGTCTTCCCGCATTATTCGTACGTATGACATATGGACTTTCTTTGGTGGGAATGATGACTTTGCCATTAAGCATTATGGATCTGAGATTATTAATGCCCTGGCTCCATCAGCAGTTGGATGTATTTTGTTAATCGTCACTGCAGAAATGTCATAGAGGTTTTTACACATCGGATTGAATAATGGGTTCGTTCTCCGTATGGCTTAACTCGTTATTGCGATCACCCCACGAGTACAATCTACGAGGCATGGTGGTGCCCCGAGATGACATTTACTTATTCTCACTTGACAATTGACACCATCGTGTGAAAGGTTAACTGAAGAGATATGGCATTGCCGTGGTATACAAGCAATACCCTGGTGATGGGGAAAACATAGAAAGTATATTTTGTCAGTGTCATGCATTATTGTTCAAGTCACAAGGCTCTTGTTTGATACAAGAAAGTAGTTAGGTACAAATCGTCTGTTGCCGATTATTTAAAAACATGCATAAAAAACTCTGTGTGGCTAGAGGATTTTTCCCCAGTCATAAATAGGTTTTGTAATGATCTATAAGCTTGTCACAAGCAGAGCTGATTCATATTGATGCACGATTTCAATAACTTGGTGATTATTTGTGTCGTGGTTAGCAAACTACAATACCCCAGTAATGTCAATACAGGAATGGGTCATTGTTCGATTCATTGTCAAAAGTTACACACTTCAAAGGGCACGATAAACATCTTAAGGTGGCACGTGACTTGTTAATTGTATCTGCTCATATTTTTGTAGCGACATAACATCACCTAAAGGCAATGGGCTGTGATCAGGTAATCAAGAACTGTGATCACTACTGATGGGACACGATCTGCATCTTTGTTGCCACGACGACAGCAGAATAGGACAGCTAATGATGTACTACATTGCACTCCCAGCGTTCTGTCACTGATTTGGTGAAGGTCTAGCAAAATGCATATGCAGATTCTGAATATGTTCATAAATATAATTTATAGGACACTAGAACAGGGTTTGAATCAGGACATTACTTATTGGTATTCTTTCTGATAAATCACTGCTTCTATTGAATGGTATACTCCATATTTCAATGACTTCAACAATAGCTTTTAAATTTCAATATATATCTTAATTGGCAACCAATCACTTTCGAAATATATATTATAGGCAATATCGCTTTACGTTCTCGTCTACATATTGTGCATACAAATTACCGAATCTCCCTATGGTTTAGTAAGGTTCAGGGGAAACAATTATTGAAGCATTAGTCTAACAAGCATGTAGACATCGCCCTTACTGGTGAATTTCCCTGGGGTGGCCAGCAATTGCCGAGAGCAAAGTACAAAATTTCTCGAATTACTTAGAATAGAATGATACTAATGACAGGGTTTAATCAACGCTAGTCAGATTGAAAAGTCAGCTTTTCGAGCCAGATTGAAATTTATTCACTGTTGACAAAGCCCTAGCACATTGTATCGCTGATAACAATCGTGCTAAGTATATCACTGAAATATTAAATCACGAAAAAAGTGATACCCGTTTTGGCCTTACATTGTCTGACATTTTTACCAATGATGCACATAGGCAGGGAAATGATAGGGGCAAAACTTGGGATGGAATGCGTTAAAGAAACCAAGAATCTAATTGTGGGTTTTTGTGTTCTATTTAATACAGAGAAAGGTACATCGGAAATGTGTCATAGTCTCGAGTTGAGTGGTACAGCTAACAATTTTCTGTTATGATCGACTCTACTGTAATGTTGTAGAATAGCTGATTTAACGCAAGCTGATTGTGGTAGACGTTATTGGTAGAAGATACAGAATGGTCATTGACGTTTTTCTCTTCTCATTCATTTGTAACGAATTTTTGCGCTTTTTATATAACTCATGATATAAAAGCCACACATAGCAACATCTCTTGGACCAAAATAACTTTGATGAGCAGTCAGACAAAAGTGGCACAAGTATGTGGCATCCTGTCTCGTGCAGAGCCATCAGCCGACATTTCCTGTCATCTTGGCTAAATGCACGGTTCCATATACGAAATGAATCATTGGTTGTTATATATATATATATATATATATATATAGATATAGATATATATATAGAGATATAGATATAGATATATATATATATATATATATATCTATATATATATATATATATATATATATATATATATATATATATATATATATATATATATATATCTATATATATATATATATATATATATATATATATATATATATATATATATCTCTATATATATATATATATATATATATATATATATATATCTATTCTCGCATCGACTTTTGCAAAATGTTGAGCCGCACGCCTTTGACGACTCAAATTGTTGACAACAGAATGTGCGGGTTAGCTTGGGGAAACTAGATATGCAGTGGTAAGTGATGAAAACACTCAGATGTGCGGCTGCAGTGAATGGCGGAGCAACCGGCAACACAAGAGCAATATCAGAGGAATGGTGGAGGAAACCCAGTAAGAAACATGGATGACTATCCCATCGCTTAATAATTACGTGTTATTTTCACGATACAATGACGGTGTCTTGTTTCACCCAGTGTATGCAACAAAGAAACAGTCAATGGTGCTATCATTCTGTAGGTGCAAAAATAATTTTTGTCAGGTTAAAGCATGACACTCTGTGACACCTCTAGTAATTGTAATGTGAACACCGACATTAAATTGCTATTAAATTTAAGTACTATTACCAGGACGTTTCATGAATGAGGCTTGAGGCGGCGACGATGTATAGCTGATGTTTTTTGTTTTTCCTTGGAGATGATAATTGTACAATCTACTTGGGTTCAACGTCGTTATCAATAACAAGGTGATATCACGACCATGATATATGAGGTTGATCGTGATGTTTAGACATTGGCCATTAAATCCACCTGGCACACACTCTTAGCGTGCACTGGATTGTAAATCACTAATGCGAGACGGAATCCCTACGTAATACAGTCAGCCACAGGGAGGGGGCTTAAAGCACAGAACAATGACTATGTTTCTAGAGCCCTAAGTTTATGTGCTGACATATTTTGCTTGCTAACCGACCAATACCATGCCCTGATATCTTACCGTCATTGAATATCGTCTCCGTCGTTGACAAATTGATGGTGCCTTTTATTACATTTTCTGTCAAAGAAGAACTGGTATAAAGTGCATGGGGAGTTAAAGCTCCTTTAAATCAACATGCACAATCCTAGTTCTTAAGTAGAAGGTTGGCTAGGTCCAGTTTATTTCATGTAAAGATTGCTCTAATTCACTTTCCTATTTTGTCGAGCAGCAAGTACATGTACATAAGTGACTCAGATATCCTGTTCGTATAGTTAATTGAATAACACAAACTACGGCCATGAACACATCCAAGTGTTTACAGAATCATATAGGACCTTTGTTATTATCAACAGTTGCATACCGGATGTTATTCCAATGACATTTTAACCTATAGAATGCTGGCTATATCACTGCAATGTATGTTATCGCCAATGAGTGTGGGTCTTATGTATTTGAGTAATTCACTTTATCCTTGATGGTGTTCTTAATAATGCATACCGCCAAAAACTCTTTTTTGCTAACGCATAAACTAACAGAAACCACTACATGTGCATATGACGATGACTGAACAGTGAGTTACATGTATTCATGCATTTACGATTGCTCCTGTTCAGTAAAAAAGGCGACCCTCGGCTATGATCCAACTTATAAATCATTTATTCACAAAAACGTTTCCAATAAACGACTCCCTATACACTCTTGTCAAAGATGTGATTAACGGATTGGATTTCAACGTATGAATCATTTGGTTACTTGTCGGTGTTTAAGGTAACTGTTTCACTAATTTGAGCTTATATCAGGCATTACATGTCATGTGTATTAATGGCTCAAACCGTTGCTTTGATCATAATGTCAGGGTTAAAGGTAATTATTTCACTAGGCCGTTGCTTGAATCACAATGAGTACATTTCATCTTGTTTTACGGTTGCACTAACATAGCTCGAGAAGGTTGACAGGTGAGGTATTGAACTCTACTATTCATAAAGCCTAAAACGGTGAGCCGTCGCCACATTCCCTTTTGTGATAATTTAACTAGGGCAGGTATGTACCATACATTACATCTCACCGGTTCAACAAGGCGTCATGTGAATAAGGTTTTTTTTCCGATGCAAATGTGTCAGCACTTTTTATCATCTCTTTCTGAACTTGTTGTTAGCTGCACAATGCGAAATGCATTTGTTATATATTGTACTGCATCCGTTGGATGAAGCGATATGTGGAATTTAATGATAGATTTCGACACAATGACAGTAATTGTGTGGCTCATGGTAACACTCAAAAGATGTTGCAAGGTCTTTCTCATATTTATCATATGTGCCGTAATCAGTCTGTGATGACAGTGGCTGCTAACCTCGATCCTTCTACATTAACATATACAATTGTAATTGGGTTTTGCTTAATATGATACGGATATAGTTGTGGTCCTCTGTATATTGCCGCAGTTTACCGGAGCTTACGTACTTGAGTATGAAAGTGTGCAGAAAATTGTCATAGTACTTGCATATTCCCCATTGTGTAAGTAAATTAATAATTATTGACCATCATATATTATTTTAACGATCGAAACATTACAGCATTATAGTTTTTGTTTATAGTTTTTTCAAGGCAGTTTAATTAAACCTTCCACTATCGATAGGTCTGTTAAGAGCAATGCACACATAAGCTCTCCATTTAGAATGGCGGCTAAGAGCCGTTAGTATCTATAAGCAGGAATGCTTGACTGCATTATCACAGAATTGTGTATTCATTGTGGTGCATCTAGCCGATTCATTACCAAAACGACGCACATCACATGCTTTATTATAATAATATGTTTTGTTGGCGGTGACTTTCTCTAAAACTCTAACGAATATTTCCCCCAAAAGAACAAAATTGCGGATGCAGTCACAATAGCATTGCCAAATCTTAAATTCTGGTCGCTTGCGCTAAGTAATGCGAATTTCAAACCCTTTAACACTGTAAGCCTGATTATGTTGTTCCACGTTGTGGATGATCGCTATACGCCCGCAGCCAGGATGCAGTGTTTAGGGAGATTTATGATGATATTAGCCAAGTTTTGTCAAAGGTGAGTGACATACTATGAATGGGAATCTCCACACGTGCAATTACGATTGCTATTAAGAACAGCACACAACAGCCCCCCCCCCCCCCCTCCCCACCCCCAGTAAGATACCCGATTCGGAGCGAGTAAGTGTTCCAAACAGGAATACTTGACTGCAATTTGATAGATTTGTGGATTCCAGTGGCGCTTCTAGCTGATCGATCACTACAATATCTCGCAGATACATGCTTTATTGCGATCATTTTGAGACGATGACTATTTATCCCAGGGTGCTGTTGAGAACAATGCACTACTACAAAACAAAGTGCACTGCAAAGCAGATCTGTACGAAAAGTTTTAGTACGTGCAAAGCGATTGAAATCCCGCAAGAGAAAACTTTGAAAGTTCCCACTACCAGCATCATTTTGTTTGGTGCAACATGGTGCCGCCTTGATCGAGAGTTGCTATTGTCAATGTTTATCTGACAATTGATGAACAGTCACTCAACAGTGGATAACCAATATAGAGCGGAACGCGAGATATGCCTTTCTATTCTCTATCCATATAGATGCATAGGTAAAGAAACTTAAATTGACACTCGGGCTGCTCAATATATAATTTGTATAACATTTGTATAACATCTTGAAGGACGGTAGGACTGGTATATGTATATATATATATATATATATATATATATATATATATATATATATATATATATATATATATATATATATATATATATATATATATATATATATATATATATATATATATATATATATATATATATATATATATATATATATATATATATCAATATCCAACTGGTACCTACTAAAGGGACAAAAGTATTAAGAGTACAGAGATGCGCACATCAACTTTACAATCTGCAAATATTTACCTAGAGGTTGGCGTCATTGACAAATAGGAAGCAGCCACTTTTCTCTTCATTTTCATTGCCTAATGCTTTATGGGAGTCGCGTTAACTTTGGAACAGGAATTTTATGTCAGTCACCTTTCATTTCCTTGTTCGCTTAATGCTTCATGCACCAATGTGTTGCTTACACTATTTCCATCCTTGGGGTCTTAAGCGCGGACTTCAAAGTAAGCTATCACCATGAAGCACATAATGTCCTGACTTAATGTTCTTTAACTGTATAACCATCTGGCGATTTGTACAACTGAGTGACGTAAACTAGTCCTTCCTTAGCATGTACATTCTAAGAAACCGTACTAGCTCAGTGAGATAACTAATATATACGAATTGTTTATACGCATAGGTTGCTGGGAAATACGAGCTCTAAGACTGTGTACGGATAAGGCATTGGAATTCTACGCCAAAGTAGCTGTAGTCGTGAGCCGGTTTCGTTGTATAAATCAATTGGAAGATGCAATCTTACAAAACCTAATACCACAACTGCCCAACAGATTAGTGGTTTATTCATCATCTTCATTTTTAAAGATCTGTGCATATTTAGTCTTGCAGATCTCTATCGATATCCCTCGCACATTTGCAACCGTTGGTATGGGTATGGTTATCAGCTCGAAGAACTTCTAAAGGTAGTATATAGTAGAAGATGAATTAGTTTGACATGTCATCTCCACACCATTATAAAGTTGATACGTCGTATATTAAAGATTACATATTGTGCTTAACCGTTATGAGGCCTTAACGCCTTCTTGCTCACCAGTAAGTGCCGTGTAATTAAGTTACTTGCCACTTAGATCGCTCAGATACAGGTATGAATTTTGATATTCTATGTATGTAATTGTACTGTTTTATTCATTCGCAAATGCACATTATGTGTCCATTACGCGCAGCCATATACTACACCCCGCTGTAATTTTATAGTCTTCCTGCATTGTTCCACTCATTCACACTAGTTATCACATATGGATTTGGTAGGACACAATATGGATCTGAATAAATTAATGCCCATGGCTTCAATAATCGCTGGATGAAGTTTGATAACCGTCATGGCAGAAATGTCATCAGCATGGCGGTATGTACACATCGGATTGAACAAAGGGTTCGTTCTCCGTATGGTTTTACTCGTCATTGTGATCAGCCCACGAGGCTTTGTAGTGCCCCGAGTTGACATTTATCTGTTGTCACTTAGCTATTGACCACCATAATGTTAAAGGTCATTTAAAGTGATATGGTTAGGCTATGATACAGACAGCAATTCTATTGTGATGGGGGATATATTAGCAGTATATTTCGTTGGGGTAATGCATTATTGTTGAAGCCACAAAGCACGTATGCTGTCTATTATTTATAAGCATGGACATTAAAACCCGGTGTGGCTAATTGTTTTCAAGAGGATTTGCTTTTTCCAGTCACAACTTGGTTTTTAACATTCTACAGGTCTGTCACATAAAGAGCTGGTCGATATCGATGCAGGAATACAATATTCATGTTAGGCGATGTTAGGTGCGAACACTTCTGGAAGTGTTTCTACCTTTATAAGGAACAACCTATGTGCTCAATCTTTCTCTGAAAGTCACAGAGTAAAGGAAGACGTCATCATGATGTTTTAATATATCCACGTGGTTAATTAAGGAAATAATTTGTCTAATGATGATCCTCTGAAACTGCTTTTAGTAAGTTCGATTAGTTGTCATGCATTCCCTAACCAATCTGCTGTATATGTAACACTGCGTTGATAATACCGTGCATTGAGGCAACAACGCAGTATTGTTAATGTCATTGTTTTTCCCCCAGGTAAATGCAAATTGAATTATTTTCTGGGGTTTAACGTCAGTTTCAAGTGATATCACGACCATGATGGATGAGGTTGATTATGTTGTTTGGGCAGCACCTATTCAATCCACCTGGCACATAACCTTGGAGCACGCTGAATGTTAAACCCCAATCGCTGTGACGGAAGCCCTGCGTGATACAATTGAGTCGCAAAGAAGGGCGTAATGCACGGGATTATTACTGTGCCTCAATCCTTTATAAATGAGTCGGCTGACGCAGATAACCAACACAATAGAGTTGCTTTGCCCCATAAATTGTGAGCCCTGCCATCTTATCATGATTGCATATCATCTCTTCAAGATTGTTGACACCTTTTTATGAATGTTCTTTATATGGAGAACCAATATATAATGCAAGTGATGTTGCAGCTCCTTTAAATAAACACACACTATCCATGTTCCTCAATGGCACATGGCATCATTGATTATAAATTATAGCTTGTTTTTAAATGTGCACATCGTCTGTTGACCACAACCCGTTGCAAATGTCTTAAGAAATATATAGACTTATGCTGTCGATTTGTGGTGCGGATGACGTTTTCACCGACATAATGCTGACATTATAACCATAAAGTGCAGTGCATGCATTCTCTGTCCGAAGTCTCGAAAGTGATCCTGTTGATTTTATATTAATATACATCCCTGAAGATTGTTCTTATTGAGAGAAATAACACCTTGTCATAACGTATAATCTTCATTACAGAAAACAAACGCTAAAGGCGCATATGGCGATCTTTACGCAGTTGGTTACATTAGTATTTGTCCTGCTCCGTCCGAACTGTATGCGTAAACGAAACTGTAATTCAACATGTGAATTATATGAATCCCGCATGCGTAGGCGGAATAGTAATTCAACATGTGAATTATATGAATCCCCAAGAAATGAGTTGTGTCTGAGAAATGACTCGGTGGACCCAAAGTAACTTTCAATAGGTTCCTTCATTTCAATGCCTCATTGAGCTACTTAGACCCTAAACCGTCCAATATAAACCGCTTAATAAACTCCACGGACAAATTTGCGTTTGAAATGCATCAATTAAGCAAAGAAACCAATTAGTAGATATGTAACGGGTGATGCACAAAAACAGTGTGCTTGACAACGGCAGTCACGAGGAACCAGTCCAATAAGAGTAGTTCAGCTAACAACATTCTATTGTGATCGTCGTAGACGTTTGGACACGTGATAGATTTGATATTATAAATCATCAAAAATCGCATACGAGTGAGGTCATTTGCGTATCGACTCGCTTCTCATTGATACCGGTATTGGAAAGGGACGCGGAACAGAATCATAATGTTATCATACCATCCACCCAATTTATTAAACTAGCGCGTGGCTTATTTGAAAGTGTTTTTTTTTGCCGTTCGGCAGATACAATCCACACGTCTGCTTACATTTCTTAGGATTGCAATTTCGGTGAGTGGTGATGAGTGGTTGCGTTCATTTGCTTAACGATCTGTCCAAAACTACGACGCAGAATAGGGATTAGAGCTTCTATGGCATATGCAGTGCTGTGAGTTTTATAGAAAATGGTATTACAGGTGCGATCTCTCGGTTTTAACTCCCTCCATCGATACCATCGAGTCACATGGTTGGAAATTATGTCATATTATGATATTGGCTGATAATTTACATAACGCCTAGAACACGCTATTGGTGTGACGGAGGTGACAAAGTAACCGACGCCTTGCTTTGCATTTTTGTCAAGCAGCTCAACTATGACCTCCTTGCTGAGCTAATGGTTTTTGTAGTGAGTCTCTACTTCCGTATTTCTGACTCAATGAACATCATTCCTCGTCAAATGCTCTAGACGGCTGCTCACTACAAACGTTGCCAGCTTGACACTTTGATCAAATTAAATCCAGAAATTGGCTCACTATCCAGCCAGGTCAAACTTTCCCATTGATGCATTTGTAACCAGTTACATAAGTATCCATCCATAATAGCGCGAAAATGACAAAATATAAGCTTAACGATATTTTCACAATCATGCTGTTCTTGAAATAACTGTGATAAAGGTGTTTGTGATAAACCAGTTATCAGGTAAAAGTGAGATAACACATTAAAGCATAATTTTCCATTTTCACGTATGTTAGATTATTGATCACCAATTGTAGAAATAATCCATTGCAATAATATAGCTCTTACATACCCACATGATGGAATTGGTGAGTTCTTTTCAATAGAAACCACGGTGATCAAGAATATTGGAAAATAACGACATGCTTTGTTAAGTCAGTGTATCATGTATATGTCAAGCTGATATATGAATCCCGCATGCGTAGGCGGAATTGTAATTCAACATGTGAATTATATGAATCCCCAAGAAATGAGTTGTGTCTGAGAAATGACTCGGTGGACCCAAAGTAACTTTCAATAGGTTCCTTCATTTCAA
>CM067358.1:22894491-22931750 GCA_034190875.2 Urechis unicinctus | reverse complement strand
TAATGCATTACTTCTAAAGCTTATATCAATGATGTCCATGATACTTGCATGTTCATCATGGTATTGCATAACATAATTAATAGGTTTTTTTTGAATCCGGCCGCATGCATGGTTTTAATGTGGCGATTTTTATCATTGTCTTATGATTTGCTTGTCATAGATAGCGAGCGCGATTAGGGCGTGGTTGCATTTACTCTCATCCGCCGTGGTGAACATGACTGAATGCAATGCCATCGCAAATCAAGGCATGACGTATTGATCATTTGTAGTGGGCAAGGCTTGAAGCTACAGAGTTGGGATAAGGCATCTATTTCCGCTTTTGAATCTGCACATCACTTCCTTGGTAATGTTCCACTCCCCGCCCACTTAAAACGACAGAAGAGCAACTTTGACAGAAGAAAGCGATATAAATACGATCTATTATCGTTCAACAGTTACGCCTCAGTGTGTATCATGCCATTTCATTGAAAATAACTACCAAGAATATTCCTCAAATATATACAATTCTTCATTGCTCTGCCATTGGTCTAGCTAAAGTAATCTCCAAAACGCACATTAGGTATTGTAAAGATCAATTAAGAACAGTGATAGCCTGAATATCCACCAGATTGAAAATGATGCATAATGACTGGCGATGCAAATGGAAAACCTAATCGAGCCTAATATCTAATGGTAATTTATATGAATATAGCAATAACAAACGATATGATAAGGCACATCATCAAATGCACACTGACAGTGTGGTGCATCGACTTTTTCTTCCCGTCCGTAACGAAACTGAAAATGCCGTTTCTCAAAGGGAAATTGCATGTAACCTGATAAATTCAGCACATGAGTTATAAATGTTTGTTGCCCAAGTGATTTTTGATAATTGCCGACAATCTATCGGTGGAGTAAGCGTTTCAAGCCTTTTCGTCCACCTATATTGGCGTACGAATTATTGAAATTAGTACATGTCATACATAGAGTACAAATCACTGTTATCAATTGCTGCATATCATCTTTACATATATGATTGTAAATCGAATCATTCATTAATTCCCATATTTTGTTTTTCCTCATTCTGTTACAGGAACTCGTTTACTTTGCATAGTTACTTGTAATATGCATAATTGTCAGCACCAAGATGTTGTTATACCTAATAAATATCTCGCTGTCGACTCAGTGTAGTAGGGAACATTATAAATTGCTGTACAGCAGGGCCGGATTGGTCATCTTTATAACATCACAACGACCTTGCTTTGAATCGTTGTGCATTTTCAGAACACGTCAGTTCACTTGCACGTCTAATGTGTTGCAAATGAAAAAAAAAGGAAGGAAATCGCTAACAGTCCTGCTGCATGTGCCACGAAATGCAAAACGATATAGACGTATCAGGTCATGAGATGGCTGCCCGGACTTGCTGTTGACACACGCTATCAGCCCTCATAAGAAGCTCCTGGTATTGCACACATGACATTAATGCTGCAATTTTCCTGCCTATTGTAACGGTGTGATTAACATAAACTCAGATTAAAATCACTCCATATTGCATGACGGCTCTCCTTGGTGATGCTAGTTAAGCAAATAAATGGCTTTCTATCCATCCATCTATCTTGGCGCTGAACATTTAGTATCTGTTTGCACCAAGGGGAGTGCACGGCTGAATAGCTCGGTTGTGTATAATCACACATACTGTATTTTAAATAGTAGCGCCTTGAAGGTAGATATTGAACAATATGGTATAGGCCGCATTAATTTACACGCACCAATTGAATAATTGATTTACGTTGATGGTTCGTGTATTTTAGATAGAAAAAAAAAAAACGTACGAGCAGCAAGATATTTCTATTTCTGCTAACAAACTAAAGCATTATGGAGAAAAGAAATCTAAGTACAACTGGTCCGAATAAAGATCATCAATTAAATCCCCCTATTGATGCTGCTGTCGTATGTTTGCCGTGTGTGGATCTACCAGTGTGTTAAGGAATAAATTAAAACAAGCGATATTGTTTGCTGTATTAGCCAATCAAGCGCCACAACATATTCTCCGCGTGATACATAGTGTGTCAGGGTGTAACTTAAATGTACGGACAACTTTTTGTTCATAAACACTGCATTAATGGAGCGAGATGGGCCAACGGATACGTCTAAACAGTAAAAGCAATTATTCGTACAGGACACCCCTGTCTTAATACATTTAAACGGCCAAAAACATTTTGCGTTCTGTCCTTTTAATTCAATATCGCTTTGACGCTTCATCGTTGCTGATCTGCCATGAGTGTTCTATTGTTGGGTTACTCGATTAGTGTCAGTAGATGTGTCGTGGGTATTATTTTACAACAAAAAGCAGTACGTGGTTCATTCAGTATAGTATATCAAATAATCTTTGCGAGTAATCTTAGTGAATGCATTTATGACGTGTGTTTATGGATAACTTCAGTGTTGTAAAGAATATACTTTGTAATATAAAGTGATGTAATAATACAACTATGATCCTGTTAATTGATATTAAATGGTCAAATCGATACGAAAGCTCAGCCTTTATTGCCTTACTCCTCAAGACAAAATAGCCGTATTAAACAATTCGGTAATCGTTCACCAATGCCAAGTCTGATAGTTTCAACAATATTATAGCTAAATGTGTCGTTTCCTTGGCATTAAGCACACATAATGGCGGACTAGTGGTAGCTCAATATCCTACAGTGACCTGAACGTCTCTCACTTCTACTGGATAAAAACGTGTCTATTCTTTGGTTCCATAAATCAATGTTTTTACAATATTTTTGCATTAACCGATAACTAGTTGGTTAACAGATGCCACATTTAGATGTAAAAAAATACCCGAAACGCTTGTGATTGTCCTGTAGTACCCGAAGCTAACATCACCAGTAGGTAACCCTTTGCACCCGTGGTGATTCCTTGGCAAATAACAACCTCCATCATTCCGATAATGACGGTATCCTAGCATCCAGCTAAGACGCCCATAATTTAACATCATGTATATATCACTGGAAATACACTGAGGGTTGCTTCTCGCTGATATATGACCTCCCGTCTTTGTTCAGGTTGTTTTTTAAGAAACAAAACATGTTAAAAGATTCATGACTTAAGCTTGAATTATAAGAAGATGGAATTATGAGCAAAGACAGCTGTGGAATGGTCGGTATTGTTCAGAAAATCACAGAGCTGGCATTGTTAAATGGCACGTGAAAGAAACGCAAAAGGAACTATGTTATGACTGAACATAAATGCGAAAATCGAAATACTTTCATACGTATTATCATCTCAATCAGTTTTCATTAGCCACTTATTACGGGTGAATGGTTGTAATCACATCGTGAGGGAGGAAATGTCATGCAATTATATCAACCAACATTTGATGTTCTGACAAGCGACGACTCGTAGTAATGCATTCAATACTGACAACCTGACTTCAGTTGCTGTAACTATCAACGTATCGAAATGGGTAATATATAATGTATACGATTATCAGACATATTGTTGAAGGTAACGATCTAACTTTAACACACTGGGTCCACAACAAAAATTACCTGTTTAGTGTGCAAGGCTAATGATGCCTGTTGAAATGGCCACCATCGTCTGTCGTGCGTCATTGCAGTGTTTGCTTCGGTTGGAAGCAGCCCAACAAGTCAATTAATTACACCAATGTGCTTAAACAGTGACAAAACTATTCGTTCAAGCATTATCTGGGGAGAGCAAAATGGATTATTTCATTAAGCATTCTCTGACCTAAATCCACAGATCGGTCAGGTACACAACGATGATATGACTTAAGTCACCAGATCTCTGACTGAGAAATATAGAGGGTTTATGTGAGCTTAAATATATTTATTATACAACTGTCTAATAATTGTTATCACTGGCTCGTTATTTGATAAATTGCATGAGATATGAATTTCATTTATGAACACGTCTTTTGGTGACATTCATACAAATATGTCACCGATACCATGGTTGCATTTATTACGCCGACGTAGCATCTGAAGATGCATCAACCACCTCCTATCAGCTTTGTCAAAACAACGGGCACCTTTGCGCACCGTTTGCAATCGTCTTAATTTCAATAACCTTTCCTTTAGCTATTACCAAATGACCCAAGTCTCGAAGCGATCATCTAATAACTGACAACAATATAAACAGAAGGGTTCAGTCCGCTGTTCGTATACTGTGAACACACTCCTGCACGCTATTGTACAATGTTGTGCGTGGCACGTGTCTGTATTTTAACAAGATATGGCTTTTAGTGGATCGGAACTGTTCCACTATATGACGACAGAATGTCAGCTCTATGACTAATAATGTACAATAGTGCATTATTCATTCCTTTTTAATGGCACTTTTTTGTTTTGAATGATGTCTAACCCGACCACATGAAGTACATAAATTATCATTGCTTGTCGCAGTGTGTTGAGTTTTGCCTATGTATTTGATTGCTCTTCATCATTTGGCGAGCCGCTCCTCTGATACTTGCGACAACCTCGGTGTGAATCAGAGTATGGCAGACGTTGACGGCAATACATGCTTTCTCATGGCTATGGCTAGAAAGGAAAACACATGTTTTAGTTCAATCAAATAATACTGGTTCAGCCGCCAGTGTTGACTCCTTAATTCTTTTAAATGCAGTCCACAAGGGTCATAAAGGATCAAGGCAAATGTCAAAGAGTCGGCGGTATCCAGGCGCTCCAAGGCAATCAGTCTCAAGGGAAATTCTGAATCTGATTGCTTCCTTAAGAAAGCAAACATACCCTGCGAACACAACGCCCTTTGTGCAACGAGTAACCCATCGAACTAAATGTTAATGATGATTCTACAATTTCACATAATCCAGGACGCAAGTGAACGCACTTTGTTCAATCAAGTTCAATATTCTGTTTTGTGTGACAAACTCAACACTCATTACACCCTCCTACGTCGACGTAGCAATAATATGTGGCTCGTCATTTTGTTACATTTATGGTGTCACAGTGAATAATTCAATTGCCTTCAGATTTTGAATTCTCCTTGCGAAACAGGAATACCTCCTACCATAACAAATGCTTGAATCGAGTGATCAATGTAGTCTCGATAAGTAGGTCATTGTGTTAAGATGTTCTAGTGACCTTACCAAAGAACAAGAATAATACGCCCAAATTGTAGAAAAACGACCCTTTTGTCACCTGGTACCTCCAACTTTACAATAATCAGATAGATCAACATCAAGTTATTGTCCAAGTCTTGTTTATGAAAATTTTCTTTCTACCTGCATATAGCAATCAACCCCTACATTGTATCTGGTATGTTATGTCGCAATCACATTTATTGTGAAAATAATGTGATACCCCCAAAACAAGACTGAGATACCTGACATTCATTCGAAGTGCTGCGGAATGTGGGAAAATGTAAATGGGCAGACATTTGGCTTATCATATCCATGCATTCGGCTACTGTATTGCAAAATGTATGGATGTTTGCATATCAGTCATCAAACTCTACATAACATTAGACCGATGCAGTTAGCAGATTTCAGTGATATATTACTTTATCGCATGGAATAAGCCAGGCTAGGTGTTGTTATGGTGCTAGCCAATAATTGAGTGACCGCCCTTGGTGGTGCGATTTCATTGAATGGTTCTCAGTCCAATCCACAACCTCCGAAATACTAGATATCATGCATTCATGGTGAACAGGTATGGCGCGCTTGGTTGTACCGGGGCTCTCCAATAATGCCACATTCTGCCCTCGTGGTGTCGAGTATATCGAAACATAGATTATCTTGCCCTCACGACTTAACGACTGAACACTGATATCATGAATCCTTAACAGTATAAGCACAATGGCTTGCACGTTGGTTCCTGCAGATAATGCATGCCACAGTCAAGGATTTTTTGCTATGAGATGGCACGAATAGACCGTCTTACCCTCACGATTTCAACGACTTATTATGAGCCATGATGATATAGGGTAACATGATTCTATTAGCACAGGATGAGATGTTGTCTGCGGGTTTATGAGCACATCTCGAAAAGTCAATTACTTGGCATTAGATACAAACATGAGGTTGATATTATTGTTTGGTTTGAGATTTACCAATCAAACACGCCCATTTGTTGCCTAATGCAAAGTTACGAATTAACAAGTACGTTGGTGTTGATACCGTCCGACTTGTTAACATTTATGTAAATGACATTGCACAAACTCCCATCCCTGCAGATTTTGGCATCGTTGTTGACGTTTGTAAATATTTTTCCTTATCGCTGGTTCTTGGTGCAATGTGCTCTACGATATATTGCGGATATATCATGTATTTCAAATGGCAAAACGTTATGGCAGACGATTCAACGACCGAATTTCCTCTGCCCACATGACGTCCGTGAGGTAACAATTTAATCTACTACTGCATCTATGTTATAATCTGAACTAAAACTCATGAGCGTCAAAAACATAACCCCCAACTCATGGCACAACATGATCAAGGCCTGATACACTTCGTAGCACATATATTAAAAATGGACAGACAACATATTGTCCTTTAGCACTAGTTTTCTCAAAATGACACTAGTAACACGCTATTTAGCTACCTCTTCCCTCTTCCCTCGTATGAAACATCCGTGTCTTAATATATACGACCAGAAACCACTTTGTGTTATGTTCATTTTATTCAACATTGTTGTGATTCACAGGGGGTTTGCTATGTTTGTCCATGTGTGGGTTGCTCGAGCAATGTATAACAAAAGAGCAGTAAGTGGTTCGCATAATCTTTGCAAGCAATCACAGTGAATGAAATGAGGATGGGTACATTTTATATATATTCCATTGTGGAGCACTATTTTACAATACATAAGCAATGAGGATTTTGAACCTTTTAATTGATCTTTGATAGTCAAACTGATACTAAAAATGTATTTGGGGAATGAGCTTGCAATGTAAATAAATACGTTGGTTTCAGCAAAACAGTAATTGGCAATATCCTCAACAGCCACTTCAGTACTCGCTTGCCAATACCAACTCGATCAAGTAGAAAATCAATATGAAATATGTTGTTTCGTGATGATTATTATATGACAGAAGGGGAGAGTAGTGATAGCCTTATACCAATCATTGTCTACGGTTTTGAATACGCCATACGAACCAATTCGATACAAAAAAGCATATATGCTCTCTTATGACAGCGCTCTTACTCGTAACCAGTGCACCAACACTCCAACAATAACACCGTGCAAAACCGAAATCCATAAACGACCCATGCTTACCTCCTTAAGCTTACCTCGTAGTTATTAATGGTGGTGTATTAAGGCTTGGCCGACAATCAAACGGAAAGCAATTCATATCTGGTAACAATTACTTCTTGTGTGAACACTTGAAAATGTGCATTCTTCTAAACTTACAACTCTCTATGTAAAGTGAATCATTAAAATAATCTGGGTGAATTTTGTTCACATGCAAAGGAGCAATATTTGATCAAATAGCTGACGATTCGGTGACAATGTTCAGGGCCGTAATACAACTTACAAGATGGACAACATATGCTTCAATACACCCTCTGTTATAAAGGTGGGGTACAAGATGCTTCCAAATTCTATTTATTAAATACAAGAAAAGACGAAACATCATTCACAGTGACCGATACAAAAGCGGGATAATTTTGATGCTTCCCCAATCATGATAAAATATCTTTCTTTAGGAGCTTGGTAGAAAGGATTGGACAATATGACTTTGTTGACTTGAAGCAAATTAACTATTGTGTATGATCTTGCACAACAGATATTGTTTCAACCTTTGTTTATGTGAAACTATATGTCTCGATATAACCTTGTTGGACAATTTGGTTTTAATCTTTATGCAGCGTTCCAGCAGACTACGCGGCCAACTGACTAATAATATCATACAGCAAAGCAGCATTGTGTTGGCTACAATAACGTAGATAAGCTTCAGTAATAAATCTATAGAAAGCGATGCTAGAAATGTTCCGATGAACACTTACAATTTTATTCAATTTAAAGTTGCACAAATTAACAATCAAGTTGAAAACTTATGCAGTTGTTAAAATAACATTTGAAGTCTCATTTGACGTTAAATAAAACAACATGAAGAGCCTACAAATAAAGTACACCGATTCCATTCACAATGCTATTGCTAAACAAAAGGGATAAAATATCAAGAAGTGCCACTTTTTAAAGGTTGTTATCAACAGCAGTTATTGTCAAATGAAACAAAAGGCCACCAAAACAGCCACAAAGCTTGAGATTACGGAATCGTTAGGAAACTTTGGCATGGAATTGGAAGCAAAAATACTTCATAGCTGTCGCTTCCCTCGCTGAAGGCGTGTGCCAAAAATGATGACATTTTGTGGAATCGCCGCAGGGATCATTCGAAGAAAAGGGGAGGTACTCATCTATCGAATCAATCTATTTTTTTGGGGGTGATCTGCACCCAACATATTTATCATCGAGCAGTTCAACAATTTGCTAACCACCATTGAATGCGACTGTCGAAAGGCTAATCATTGTTGAAAGCAATCATAAAGGCTGCACTGGAAATCCCGTAAAAAAATATAACCAATTTCTGGAGAAAATACAGCTCGCATACCAAATACGCAATGTTACACACACTCAAAGCTTCACACACGCAGTCACACACGCACGCATTTACACAGACACACCCACGCGCACGCATGCACACATGCTTCAAGCCTATGCTACAGTTATTGAACAGTACTCGTATTTGGTACCATAAAAAACAGGGTACTCTTATTGGCAAAAGCAGTTAGCTACACAGAGCACCATCCTGACACGAGCCGTTCGGCACAGATGCTTTAGTATGATAAATTCATAAAATATTCCGTCTAGGACCAGATTATATTTATATTGGACCAGAGCTTTT
The DNA here is from genome assembly GCA_034190875.2 of Urechis unicinctus. Classification (NCBI taxonomy): domain Eukaryota; kingdom Metazoa; phylum Annelida; class Polychaeta; order Xenopneusta; family Urechidae; genus Urechis; species Urechis unicinctus. The sequence continues at coordinate 22,922,888 of CM067358.1, read as the reverse complement.
GAGTTTTATTGCAGAAATCCAGTTTATTTATGGCTCCTTTATGTTGGTTCTTAAAGGGTTAATATTTCTTTGCGCTAGTGAACAATTGCTATGACATAAAATTTACGACAAAGACGTCATAATATATGAATGGATGAATGAAAATGTCTTAACTTTTTCTGATCAATCATAATGGCTTTGGCGGCATAGCAAACTGGAACCCAAAGTGCATGAATACCCCAGCACTGTCACATTAAGGGACTGTCAGACAAACAAGCAAAAACACGCGCATTGTGATGCTTGGTAATCAATGTTAGGAAAATATTTCAGATATAATTGTTACTCTTCGCCGCAACGGTGGGTAACCTGCTTTCGGAATCTCATGCCCATATTTGCTAATTAACTTGCGTCCTTGCTGATGGCGCCAATGCATTACTTGTAAAGCTTATATCAAAGATGTCCATGATACTTGCATGCTTATCATGGTATTGCATAACATAATGAATAGTTTTTTTGTAATCCGGCTGCATGCATGGTTTTAAAGTGGCGTTAAGAAGAAGACGTTTTTCATCATTGTCCAATGATTTGCTTGTAATAGATAGTGAGCGCGATCAGAGCGTGGTTGCATTTACTCCCATCCGCCGTGGTGAACATGACTGAATGCAATGCCATCGCAAATCAAGGCATGACGTATCGATCATTTGTAGTGGACAAGGCTTTAAGCTACAGAGTTGGGATAAGGCATCTATTTCCGCTTTTGAATCTGCACATCACTTCCTTGGTAATGTTCCACTCCCCGCCCACTTAAAACGACAGAAGAGCAACTTTGACAGAAGAAAGCGATATAAATACGATCTATTATCGTTCAACAGTTCCCCCTGAGTCTGCATCATGCCATTGAAAATAACTACCAAGAATATTCCTCAAATATATACAATTCTTCATCGCTCTGCCATTGGTCTAGCTGAAGTAATCTCCAAAACGCAGATTAAGTATTGTAAAGATCAATTAAGAACAGTGCTGGCCTGAATATCCACCAGATTGAAAATGATGCATAATGACTGGCTATGCAAATGGAAACCTAATCGAGCCTAATGGTAATTTATATGAATATAACAATAACAAACGATATGATAAGGCACATCATCAAATGCACAATGACAGTGTGGTGCATTTTTCATCCCATCCGTAACGAAGCTGAAAATGCCGTTTCTCAAAGGGAAATTGCATGTAACCTGATAAATTCAGCACATGAGTTATAAATGTTAGTTGCCCAAGTGATTTTTGATAATTGCCGACAATCTATCGATGGGGTAAGCATTTCAAGCCTTTTCATCCACCTATATTGGCGTACGAATTATTGAAATTAGTACATGTCATACATAGAGTACAAATCACTGTTATCAATTGCTGCATATCATCTTTACATTTGTGATGGTAATTCGAATCATTCAATAATGCCCATATTTTGTTTTTCCTCATTCTGTTACAGGAACTCGTTTAGTTTGCATAGTTGTTAGCACCAACAGGTTGCTATACCTAATAAATAGCTCGCTGACGACTCCGTGTTGTACGGAACATTATATATTGCTGTTGACACACGCTATGAGCCCTCATAAGAAGCTCCTGGTATTGCACACATGACCATAATGCTACAATTTTCCTGCCTATTGTAACGGTGGGATTAACGTAAGCTCAGATTAAAAGCACTCAATATTGCATGACGGCTCTCCTTGGTGATGCTAGTTAAGCAAATAAATGGCTTTCTATCCATCCATTTACCTAGGCGCTGAACATTTAGTATCATTTTGCACCAAGGGGAGTGCAAAGCTAAATCGCTCGGTTGTGTGTAATCACACATACTGTATTTTAAATAGTAGCGCCTTGGAGGTATATATTGAACAATATGGTATAGGCCGCATTAATTTACACGCACCGATTGAATAATTGATTTACGTTGATGGTTCGTGTATTTTAGATAGAAAAATCATAACGAGCAGCAAGATATTTCTATTTCTGCTAACAAACTAAAGCATTATTGAGAAAAGAAATCTAAGTACAACAGGTATGAATAAAGATCATCAATTAAATCCCCCTATTGATGCTGCTGTCGTATGTTTGCCGTGTGTGGATCTACCAGTGTGTTAAGGAATAAATTAAAACAAGCGATATTGTTTGCTGTATTAGCCAATCAAGCGCCACAACATATTCTCCGCGTGATACATAGTGTGTCAGGGTGTAACTTAAATGTACGGACAACTTTTTGTTCATAAACACTGCATTAATGGAGCGAGATGGGCCAACGGATACGTCTAAACAGTAAAAGCAATTATTCGTACAGAACACCCGTGTCTTAATACATATTAACGGCCAAAAACATTTTGCGTTCTGTTCTTTTAATTCAATATCGCTTTGACGCTTCATCGTTGCTGATCTTCCATGAGTGTTCTATTGTTGGGTTACTCGATTAGTGTCAGTAGATGTGTCGTGGGTATTATTTTACAACAAAAAAGCAGTACGTGGTTCATTCAGTATAGTATATCAAATAATCTTTGCGAGTAATCTTAGTGAATGCATTTATGACGTGTGTTTATGGATAACTTCAGTGTTGTAAAGAATATACTTTGTAACATAAAGTGATGTGATAATACAACTATGATCCTGTTAATTGATATTAAATGGTCAAATCGATACGAAAGCTCAGCCTTTATTGCCTTACTCCTCAAGACAAAATAGCCGTATTAAACAATTCGGTAATCGTTCACCAATGCCAAGTCTGATAGTTTCAACAATATTATAGCTAAATGTGTCGTTTCCTTGGCATTAAGCACACATAATGGCGGACTAGTGGTAGCTCAATATCCTAGAGTGACCTGAACGTCTCTCACTGCTACTAGATAAAAACATCCCTGTTCTTTGGTTCCATAAATCAATGTTTTGACAATATTTTGCATTAACCGATAACTAGTTGATTAACAGATGCCACATTTAGGTGTAAAAAAATACCCGAAACGCTTGTGATTGTCCAGTAGTACCCGAAGCTAACATCACCAGTAGGTAACCCTTTGCACCCGTGGTGATTCCTCGGCAAATAACAACCTCCATCATTCCGATAATGACGGTATCCTAGCATCCAGCTAAGACGCCCATAATTTAACATCATGTATATATCACTGGAAATACACTGAGGGTTGCTTCTCGCTGATATATGACCTCCCGTCTTTGTTCAGGTTGTTTTTTAAGAAACAAAACATGTGAAAAGATTCATGACTTCAGCTTGAATTATAAGAAGATGGAATTATGAGCAAAGACAGCTGTGGAATGGTCGGTATTGTTCAGAAAATCACAGAGCTGGCATTGTTAAATGGCACGTGAAAGAAACGCAAAAGGAGCAATGTTATGACTGAACACAAATGCGAAAATTTGCATTCTTCATCCACATAATCGCTATACTTTCATATGTATTATCATCTCAATCAGTTTTCATTAGCCACTTATTACGGGTGATTGGCGGTAATCACATCGTGAGGGAGGAAATGTCATGCAATTTTATCAACCAACATTGATGTTCTGACAAGCGACGACTCGTAGTAATGCATTCAATACTGACAACCTGACTTCAGTTGCTGTAACTATCAACGTATCGAAATGGGTAATATATAATGTATACGATTATCAGACATATTGTTGAAGGTAACGATCTAACTTTAACACACTGGGTCCACAACAAAAATTACCTGTTCAGTATGCAAGGCTAGTGATGCCTTTTGAAATGGCCACCATCGTCTGTCGTGCGTCATTGCAGCGTTTGCTTCGGTTGGAAGCAGCCCAACAAGACAATTAATTACACCAATGTGCATAAACAGTGACTAAACTATTCGTTCAAGCATTATCTGACCTAAATCCACAGATCGGTCAGATACACAACGATGATATGACTTAAGTCACCAGATCTCTGACTGAGGAATATAGAGGGTTTATGTGAGCTTAAATATATTTATTATACAACTGTCTAATGATTGTTATCACTGGCTCGTTATTTGATAAATTGCATGAGATACGAATTTCATTTATGAACACGTCTTTTGGTGACATTCATACAAATATGTCACCGATATCTTCCCCATGGTTGCATTTATTACGCCGACGTGCATCTGAAGATGCATCAACTACCTCCTATTAGCTTTGTCAAAACAACGGGCACCTTTGCGCACCGTTTGCAATCGTCTTAATTTCAATAACCTTTCTTTTAGCTATTACTAAATGACCCAAGTCTCGAAGCGATCATCTAATAACTGACAACAATAAAAACAGAAGGGTTCAGTCCGCTGTTCGTACACTGTGAACACACTCCTGCACGCTATTGTACAATGTTGTGCGTGGCACGTGTCTGTATTTTAACAAGATATGGCTTTTAGTGGATCGGAACTGTTCCACTATATGACGACAGAATGTCAGCTCTATGACTAATAATGTGCAATAGCGCATTATTCATTCCTTTTTAATGGCACTTTTTTGTTTTGAATGATGGCTAACCCGACCACATGGAGTAAATACATTATCATTGCTTGTCGCAGTTTGTTGAGCTTTGCCTGCTCGATCATCATTTGGCGAGACGTTCCTCTGATACTTGCGACAACCTCGGTGTGAGTCAGAGTATGGCAGACGTTGTCGGCAATACATGCTTTCTCATGGCTATGGCTAGAAAGGAAAACACATGTTTTTAGTTCAATCAAATAATACTGGCTCAGCCGCCATTGTTGACCCCTTAAATCGTTTGAATGCAGTCCACAAGGGTCATAAAGGATAAACGCAAATGTCAAGGATTTGGCGGTATCCAGGCGCTCCAAGGCGATAAGTCTCAAGGGAAATTCTGAATCTGATTGCTTCCTTAAGAAAGCAAACATATCCTGCGAACACAACGCACTTTGTGCAACGAGAAACCCATCGAACTAAATGTTAATGATGATGCTACAATTTCACATAATCCAGGACGCAAGTGAACGCACTTTGTTCAATCAAGTTCAATATTCTGTTTTGTGTGTCAAACTCAACACTCAGAAAGTCATAAAACGTGTTCAGCCATATGTTAGCTCTTTACTCTGCATAAAGTGACATTTTCACAATTAATAGCAGCATTATTGTTCACGAAGCAACCATTTGGTGTAGCACAGGGAGCACAATTTAACTCGTTTTGTGTTGAGTTACTGTTATCGTGCTCGATTGAAATACCAGCAAAGCAGAACGACGCTCACAGAGTGAGCACCGGTAGTCTATTATATTGATTGCGCCTTGAATGCCCATAAAGTTATTGAAAGCCGATGAGGAGGTAACTTACGAGAACTAACCAAACAAAGATACCTCATGGCAAGTAGGCCCATTATTGTATTTGCAGGGTTCCCGTATATGTCGTTCGCTAACCCAGGGGAAAATTACACTGACTGTTAATTGGGTCGTCATATATTTATCATCCAACGCAAACGCCTATTTTGTCACGATTCCTGCTAAATTCCAGGCATTCTATCAGTCTGTGAGCACTGTAAAATATTTCTCTTATCCGATCGGCGTAGCAAATGATCGGCATCTATCATACGCGGAAAATTAATCGTTGTCGTGAAATGTTACATGCCATTTTTTCCACACTTGGAGCTGCAACGAATTGTTTGAATGCCGCTAGATTTTGTTTCTCATTCCAATACAGAAATACATCCATAACGGCATGATTTCATCGAGTGATCAATGAAGTCTGTGTAAGTAGGTCAACTGGTTAAGGCAGTGCCTTCACCTTATCTGTTACAGAACAGCAATAAGCCATAATATTAACTTGTATCCTCCGACTGAACCATAATCAGAGATAAGTCGATTCCCATGGAATAATAGAAAAGAATGCTGTTATATATATAAAATCATCTCACCAGCATTGTTATTTAAATCCAAGCGCACACAACAAAGCCACTCTCATGCGTCTGTGGCTGGCTAAGAATCAATGTGACCGTTACAAACAGGGCGGTTGACACGGGATGGTAGAAATAAAGGTCTTGAGTTCATATTGTGTACTAATTCCGATCGATCGTACACATCTTACTATGGGACGCAGTCTCACCGTTACAGTATTATGTTCGTTCCGTTTTATCGATATTTGCAAAGATTGTGCTGTTTACCGCTATCAAACAGGCTTGTTTGAGATTTTTAAACTGTGAGCAGAATTAAACAACATTCATTCTCACACTGCAAATGCTTATGTTTGCAAATTTTCAATGCGTATCATATCGGTTTTGTGAATGTACGTTTTTATTCCATATAGCCTGCAGACATATCAATGTTATGTACAAGTTATTGACAAACATTGAAAACATGTATTGGTAAAAGTATTTACATAACATATGCACAATTCTAATCCTATCCATGACAAATTGAGCAGCAAAATTAACCGGATAGCAGCGCGTAAGAAAGAAGAACTTGTCGCTGATTCGTTGGTGGATGTTTGGTGAGAGAGATAAGGTGCAAGATTGTGAAATGATAGCGTTATATTCCAAGTCGATCGATGAGTGCGCTGCCATATGATCATTTGTAGTCTTAACACGCCAGACTTCCCTTGTAAGAGTCAAAATTATTGACTTATTAGACTTAAACTTTGCTTTACCGATGAATGCCACATCTTGACGTGTTTCAGCAGGCAGCGTGCATTGCAAGTAAAAATAAACTGATAAGAATGTTGTAGATTTTCCTGTGTCGCCACCAAACATGGCTTTGTCGGTTTTCAATTTCATCCCAGCAATCTTGTAATGCGGAATGTAGGATTTTTGGCGCACGTGCATAACTGATTTGTTACCCCTAACGCATTACACAGACGGCTTTATCTGGTAACAACTGACGATATTCACATTAGAATCAAAGAATGAAGTCAACTTAGTGAGGTGAATATGACAAGTGACCATATATTTTTCTTCAACTGGTGAAAATGTTCAATATCTGACGACGTCATTTTTGTAAACCGTTTGGTTTAGGCTATGAGCGACAGTTAACATATTACGGGTTTCACTGCGTATGTGAAATATCATTCTAGCGTACACTTTAGCTGATTGTTAGCTTGTTTGTGAAGTGTGCTGGCGTCCGAGGGAAAATAAAACCTTATTCCCCGATTATAACAGCCCAATTGAACGCTATTATTTGAATCACTGTCTCGATACGGCACAAGCCCTTGATACTTCGCGTTTCCAAACGTTTCAAGTTACCTAATAGACAAGGGGGCACACGGTGTTGCACATGCCAGCAAGAGTCTTTGGCATTGATTGATTTTTTGACACATAAATCACATGATCGAACTTACCGCAAATCATACAGTTTATGCCTACAGTGGATACAAAATTACTAACGGCCATTTTTGGTGAGGGTGTCTTTATTTTTGCTACATCATGTAGACTAAAGAGCAGTTTATATATGCATAACCCATAATATATCATTCTTAGTTGTTGACGTAGATGAGTTGAGAATTTCCAGTTTACCCCGTAATAATAAGTTGCATTCTATGGGGTACGGCCAGTATTTGGAGTTGGACGATTAATATTTGAATTATTACCGGTAGCTGACTCGAGTCAACAAACTTGTTTTACATGTTCACTTAGGTAGGCAGGTAGAGAGGTCTTTAATATGTATACAGACAATACCATAGCCTAATGGCTACTAATTAAGACAGTCTGCAATGGATTACAATGCATTCCCACACCATATTTAATATTCCATAATTGTACCAATATATGCCATGCTTTACCAACAGAAGAACTTTCTAGAGCGAACCTACAGGCTTGGCTGGATAACATTGATAATTAACGATTCAAGAGGGGTGGTACCATTGATTAATATCTACAAGCAACCAGACATAAGTACCTTTGTACATGTACATATCGATAAACGTGCGCCATGTACACACTATATGTAATGAAACAGCAGTGAGCAGTCAACGCTTGAATGAGGCTTATGGTTTTCTCACTTCTAGACCAATTATTCATGTTTCATGACTTGCTGCTCATTTGTACTGATGTCTGAGACGATAATGTAGATTTAAGCAAAGATGATATAAGGGCCGATACTATGCAACGATTGGTTACCTTACACACACGTAACCAGTTATTGCATAACCACAGCAAGCACTTTGATAATCTCAACAAACAAAACAAGTATCAATCATTGAAAGATATTTTTGGTTATTTACATTGTGTGCACAGCCTCCCCCCCAGTCTACACTGTTAAAGTTATGTTTGTGTCTATCCCGATGAGAATATATGGATATTTAAATCCTGTAATGATTTGGAAGTCAGCTTGTTGTGCTGGCGTAATACTGATGTCACCACCAGCTGCCGTTTTTGTATTCCCCTGCAATCTCCATCTCTCATTTAATCAACTGCCAGATGGCCACAAGCCCGATTTCTTCACAGCTAGTGCGAATCGGTTTTAATAAGGGAACCAGAGATAAAGACTCTAAGACATCAATGTACTGTGCAATGAAGTTTGCACTTCCATGAGCCAAGCGAGATGTCGTGTATATATTAATATTAACAAGTGTTATTTGCTGGTTGTCACATATGATAATGTAACCGTTACATGAAATGGCAGTTGCAGACGCCACACTTGCCAAGTGCTTGCATATGTGGCCCAATATAACACATCATAGATGTAACTTCGTGTGCGAAGCTGGTAATTTGCCATAATATGAGCAAAAACACAAACAAATCATCAGCTTGACATATACATGATACACTGAGTTAACAAAATATGTCGTTATTTTCCAATATTCTTGATCTCCGTAGTTTGTATTGAAAAGAACTCACCAATTGCATCGTGTGAGTATGTAACAGCTACATTATTGCAATGGATTATTTCTACAATTGGTGATCAATAATCAAACATGTGAAAATGGAAAATTATGCTTTAATGTGTTATCTCACTTTTACCTGATAACTGGTTTATCACAACCACCTTTATTCACAGTTATTTCAAGAACAACATGATTGTGAAAATATCGTTAGGCTTATAGTTTGTCATTTCGCGCTATTATGGATAGATACTTATGTAACTGGTTACAAATGCATCAATGGGAAAGTTTGACCTGGCTGGACAGTGAGCCCATTTCTGGATTTAATTCGATCAAAGTGTCAAGCTGGCAACGTTTGTAGTGAGCAGCCGTCTAGAGCATTTGACGAGGAATGATGTTCATTGAGTCAGAAATACGGAAGTAGAGACTCACTACAAAAACCATTAGCTCAGCAAGGAGATCATAGTTGAGCTGCTTGACAAAAATGCAAAGCAAGGCGTCGGTGACTTTACCACCTCCGTCACACCAATAGCGTGTTCTAGGCGTTATGTAAATTATCAGCCAATATCATAATATGACATATTTTCCAACCATGTGACTCGATGGTATCGATGGAGGGAGTTAAAACCGAGAGATCGCACCTGTAATACCATTTTCTATAAAACTCACAGCACTGCATATGCCATAGAAGCGCTAATCCCTATTCTGCGTCGTAGTTTTGGTCAGATCGTTAAGCAAATGAACGCAACCACTCATCACCACACACCGAAATTGCAATCCTAAGAAATGTAAGCAGACGTGTGGATTGTATCTGCCGAACGGCAAAAAAAAAAAACACTTTCAAATAAGCCACGCGCTAGTTTAATAAATTGGGTGGATGGTATGATAACATTATGATTCTGTTCCGCGTCCCTTTCCAATACCGGTATCAATGAGAAGCGAGTCGATACGCAAATGACCTCACTCGTATGCGATTTTTGATGATTTATAATATCAAATCTATCACGTGTCCAAACGTCTACGACGATCACAATAGAATGTTGTTAGCTGAACTACTCTTATTGGACTGGTTCCTCGTGACTGCCGTTGACAAGCACACTGTTTTTGTGCATCACCCGTTACATATCTACTAATTGGTTTCTTTGCTTAATTTATGCATTTCAAACGCAAATTTGTCCGTGGAGTTTATTAAACGGTTTATATTGGACGGTTTAGGGTCTTAGTAGCTCAATGAGGCATTGAAATGAAGGAACCTATTGAAAGTTACTTTGGGTCCACCGAGTCATTTCTCAGACACAACTCATTTCTTGGGGATTCATATAATTCACATGTTGAATTACTATTCCGCCTACGCATGCGGGATTCATATAATTCACATGTTGAATTACAGTTTCGTTTACGCATACAGTTCGGACGGAGCAGGACAAATACTAATGTAACCAACTGCGTAAAGATCGCCATATGCGCCTTTAGCGTTTGTTTTCTGTAATGAAGATTATACGTTATGACAAGGTGTTATTTCTCTCAATAAGAACAATCTTCAGGGATATATATTAATATAAAATCAACAGGATCACTTTCGAGACTTCGGACAGAGAATGCATGCACTGCACTTTATGGTTATAATGTCAGCATTATGTCGGTGAAAACGTCATCCGCACCACAAATCGACAGCATAAGTCTATATATTTCTTAAGACATTTGCAACGGGTTGTGGTCAACAGACGATGTGCACATTTAAAACAAGCTATAATTTATAATCAATGATGCCATGTGCCATTGAGGAACATGGATAGTGTGTGTTTATTTAAAGGAGCTGCAACATCACTTGCATTATATATTGGTTCTCCATATTAAGAACATTCATAAAAAGGTGTCAACAATCTTGAAGAGATGATATGCAATCATGATAAGATGGCAGGGCTCACAATTTATGGGGCAAAGCAACTCTATTGTGTTGGTTATCTGCGTCAGCCGACTCATTTATAAAGGATTGAGGCACAGTAATAATCCCGTGCATTACGCCCTTCTTTGCGACTCAATTGTATCACGCAGGGCTTCCGTCACAGCGATTGGGGTTTAACATTCAGCGTGCTCCAAGGTTATGTGCCAGGTGGATTGAATAGGTGCTGCCCAAACAACATAATCAACCTCATCCATCATGGTCGTGATATCACTTGAAACTGACGTTAAACCCCAGAAAATAATTCAATTTGCATTTACCTGGGAAAACAATGACATTAACAATACTGCGTTGTTGCCTCAATGCACGGTATTATCAACGCAGTGTTACATATACAGCAGATTGGTTAGGGAATGCATGACAACTAATCGAACTTACTAAAAGCAGTTTCAGAGGATCATCATTAGACAAATTATTTCCTTAATTAACCACGTGGATATATTAAAACATCATGATGACGTCTTCCTTTACTCTGTGACTTTCAGAGAAAGATTGAGCCCATAGGTTGTTCCTTATAAAGGTAGAAACACTTCCAGAAGTGTTCGCACCTAACATCGCCTAACATGAATATTGTATTCCTGCATCGATATCGACCAGCTCTTTATGTGACAGACCTGTAGAATGTTAAAAACCAAGTTGTGACTGGAAAAAGCAAATCCTCTTGAAAACAATTAGCCACATCGGGTTTTAATGTCCATGCTTATAAATGATAGACAGCATACGTGCTTTGTGGCTTCAACAATAATGCATTACCCCAACGAAATATACTGCTAATATATCCCCCATCACAATAGAATTGCTGTCTGTATCATAGCCTAACCATATCACTTTAAATGACCTTTAACATTATGGTGGTCAATAGCTAAGTGACAACAGATAAATGTCAACTCGGGGCACTACAAAGCCTCGTGGGCTGATCACAATGACGAGTAAAACCATACGGAGAACGAACCCTTTGTTCAATCCGATGTGTACATACCGCCATGCTGATGACATTTCTGCCATGACGGTTATCAAACTTCATCCAGCGATTATTGAAGCCATGGGCATTAATTTATTCAGATCCATATTGTGTCCTACCAAATCCATATGTGATAACTAGTGTGAATGAGTGGAACAATGCAGGAAGACTATAAAATTACAGCGGGGTGTAGTATATGGCTGCGCGTAATGGACACATAATGTGCATTTGCGAATGAATAAAACAGTACAATTACATACATAGAATATCAAAAAAATTCATACCTGTATCTGAGCGATCTAAGTGGCAAGTAACTTAATTACACGGCACTTACTGGTGAGCAAGAAGGCGTTAAGGCCTCATAACGGTTAAGCACAATATGTAATCTTTAATATACGACGTATCAACTTTATAATGGTGTGGAGATGACATGTCAAACTAATTCATCTTCTACTATATACTACCTTTAGAAGTTCTTCGAGCTGATAACCATACCCATACCAACGGTTGCAAATGTGCGAGGGATATCGATAGAGATCTGCAAGACTAAATATGCACAGATCTTTAAAAATGAAGATGATGAATAAACCACTTATCTGTTGGGCAGTTGTGGTATTAGGTTTTGTAAGATTGCATCTTCCAATTGATTTATACAACGAAACCGGCTCACGACTACAGCTACTTTGGCGTAGAATTCCAATGCCTTATCCGTACACCGTCTTAGAGCTCGTATTTCCCTGCAACCTATGCGTATAAACAATTCGTATATATTAGCTATCTCACTGAGAATGTACATGCTAAGGAAGGACTAGTTTACGTCACTCAGTTGTACAAATCGCCAGATGGTTATACAGTTAAAGAACATTAAGTCAGGACATTATGTGCTTCATGGTGATAGCTTACTTTTAAGTCCGCGCTTAAAACCCCAAGGATGGAAATATTGTAAGCAACACATTGGTGCATGAAGCATAAAGCGAGCAAGTAAATGAAAGGCGAAATATAGGTCTGACATAAAATTCCTGTTCCAAAGTTAACGCGACTCCATAAAGCATTAGGCAATGAAAATGAAGAGAAAAGTGGCTGCTTCCTATTTGTCAATGACGCCAACCTCTAGGTAAATATTTGCTGATTGTAAAGTTTATGTGCGCATCTCTGTACTCTTAATACTACTTTTGTCCCTTTAGTAGGTACCAGTTGGATATTGATATATATATATATATATATATATATATACTTTATATATATCCCTTTAGTAGGTACCATATTATATATATTGATATATATATATATATATATATATATATATATATATATATATATATATATATATATATATATATATATATATATATATATACATATACCGTCCTTCAAAGATGTTATACAAATGTTATACAAATTATATATTGAGCAGCCCGAGTGTTCAATTTAAGTTTCTTTACCTATGCATCTATATGGATAGAGAATAGAAAGGCATATCTCGCGTTCCGCTCTATATTGGCTATCCACTGTTGAGTGACTGTTCATCAATTGTCAGATAAACATTGACAATAGCAACTCTCGATCAAGGCGGCACCATGTTGCACCAAACAAAATGATGCTGGTAGTGGGAACTTTCAAAGTTTCTCTTGCGGGATTCAATCGCTTTGCACGTACTAAAACTTTTCGTACAGATCTGCTTTGCAGTGCACTTTGTTTTGTAGTAGTGCATTGTTCTCAACAGCACCCTGGGATAAATAGTCATCGTCTCAAAATGATCGCAATAAAGCATGTATCTGCGAGATATTGTAGTGATCGATCAGCTAGAAGCGCCACTGGAATCCACAAATCTATCAAATTGCAGTCAAGTATTCCTGTTTGGAACACTTACTCGCTCCGAATCGGGTGTGGGGGGGCTCTTGTGTGCTGTTCTTAATAGCAAACGTAATTGCACGTGTGGAGATTCCCATTCATAGTATGTCACTCACCTTTGACAAAACTTGGCTAATATCATCATAAATCTCCCTAAGCACTGCCTCCTGGGTGCGGGCGTGAACAACATAATCAGGCTTACAGTGTTAAAGGGTTTGAAATTCGCATTACTTAGCGCAAGCGACCAGAATTTAAGATTTGGCAATGCTATTGTGACTGCATCCGCAATTTTGTTCTTTTGGGGGAAATATTCGTTAGAGTTTTAGAGAAAGTCACCGCCAACAAAACATATTATTATAATAAAGCATGTGATGTGCGTCGTTTTGGTAATGAATCGGCTAGATGCACCACAATGAATACACAATTCTGTGATAATGCAGTCAAGCATTCCTGCTTATAGATACTAACGGCTCTTAGCCGCCATTCTAAATGGAGAGCTTATGTGTGCATTGCTCTTAACAGACCTATCGATAGTGGAAGGTTTGGAAGGTTAAACAATTAAACTGCCTTGAAAAAAACTATAAACAAAAACTATAATGCTGTAATGTTTCGATCGTTAAAATAATATATGATGGTCAATAATTATTAATTTACTTACACAATGGGGAATATGCAAGTACTATGACAATTTTCTGCACACTTTCATACTCAAGTACGTAAGCTCCGGTAAACTGCGGCAATATACAGAGGACCACAACTATATCCGTATCATATTAAGCAAAACCCAATAACAATTGTATATGTTAATGTAGAAGGATCGAGGTTAGCAGCCACTGTCATCACAGACTGATTACGGCACATATGATAAATATGAGAAAGACCTTGCAACATCTTTCGAGTGTTACCATGAGCCACACAATTACTGTCATTGTGTCGAAATCTATCATTAAATTCCACATATCGCTTCATCCGATGCTGTACAATATATAACAAATGCATTTCGCATTGTGCAGCTAACAACAAGATCAGAAAGAGACGATAAAAAGTGCTGACACATTTGCATCGGAAAAAAAAAACCTTATTCACATGACGCCTTGTTGAACCGGTGAGATGTAATGTATGGTACATACCTGCCCTAGTTAAATTATCACAAAAGGGAATGTGGCGACGGCTCATCGTTTTAGGCTTTATGAATAGTAGAGTTCAATACCTCACCTGTCAACCTTCTCGAGCTATGTTAGTGCAACCGTAAAACAAGATGAAATGTACTTATTGTGGTTCAACCAACGGCCTAGTGAAATAATTACCTTAAACCCTGACATTATGATCAAAGCAACGGTTTGAGCCATTAATACACATGACATGTAATGCCTGATATAAGCTCAAATTAGTGAAACAGTTACCTTAAAGACCGACAAGTAACCAAATGATTCATTCGTTGAAATCTAATCCATTAATCAAATCCTGCCCTATCTTTGACAAGAGTGTATAGGGAGTCGTTTATTGGAAACGTTTTGTGAATAAATGATTTATAAGTTGGATCATAGCCGGGGCCGCCTTTGTTTACTGTACAGGAGCAATCGTAAATGCATGAATACATGTAATTCACTGTTCAGCCATCGTCATATGCACATGTAGTGGTTTCTGTTAGTTTATGCGTTAGCAAAAAAGAGTTTTTGGTGGTATGCATTATTAAGAACACCATCAAGGATAAAGTGAATTACTCAAATACATAAGACCCACACTCATTGGCGATAACATGCATTGCAGTGATATAGCCAGCATTCTATAGGTTAAAATGTCATTGGAATAACATCCGGTATACAACTGTTGATAATAACAAAGGTCCTATATAATTCTGTAAACACTTGGATGTGTTCATGGCCGTAGTTTGTGTTATTCAATTAACTATACGAACAGGATATCTGAGTCACTTATGTACATGTACTTGCTGCTCGACAAAATAGGAAAGTGAATTAGAGCAATCTATACATGAAATAAACTGGACCTAGCCCACCTTCTACTTAAGAACTAGGATTGTGCATGTTGATTTAAAGGAGCTTTAACTCCCCATGCACTTTATACCAGTTCTTCTTTGACAGAAAATGTAATAAAAGGCACCATCAATTTGTCAACGACGGAGACGATATTCAATGACGGTAAGATATCAGGGCATGCTATTGGTCGGTTAGCAAGCAAAATATGTCAGCACATAAACTTAGGGCTCTAGAAACATAGTCATTGTTCTGTGCTTTAAGCCCCCTCCCTGTGGCTGACTGTATTACGTAGGGATTCCGTCCCGCATTAGTGATTTACAATCCAGTGCACGCTAAGAGTGTGTGCCAGGTGGATTTAATGGCCAATGTCTAAACATCACGATCAACCTCATATATCATAGTCGTGATATAACCTTGTTATTGATAACGACGTTGAACTCAAGTAGATTGTACAATTATCATCTCCAAGGAAAAACAAAAAACATCAGCTATACATCGAGGCCGCCCCAAGCCTCATTCGCGAAACGTCCTGGTAATAGTACTTAAATTTAATAGCAATTTAATGTCGGTGTTCACATGACAATTACTAGAGGTGTCACAGAGTGTCATGCTTTAACCTGACAAAAATTATTTTTGCACCTACAGAATGATAGCACCATTGACTGTTTCTTTGTTGCATACACTGGGTGAAACAAGACACCGTCATTGTATCGTGAAAATAACACGTAATTATTAAGCGATGGGAGAGTCATCCATGTTTCTTACTGGGTTTCCTCCACCATTCCTCTGATATTGCTCTTGTGTTGCCGGTTGCTCCGCCATTCACTGCAGCCGCACATCTGAGTGTTTTCATCACTTACCACTGCATATCTAGTTTCCCCAAGCTAACCCGCACATTCTGTTGTCAACAATTTGAGTCGTCAAAGGCGTGCGGCTCAATATTTTGCAAAGTCGATGCGAGAATATATATATATATATATATATATATATATATATATATATATATATATATATATATATATATATATATATATATATATATATATATATATATATATATATATATATATATATATATATATATATATATATATATATATATATATATATATATATATATATATATATATATTATATATTTCGTTTATGGTGATTCCGTGGAACCGTGCATTTTAGCCAAGATGACAGGAAATGTCGGCTGATGGCTCTGCACGAGACAGGATGCCACATACTTGTGCTACTTTTGTCTGACTGCTCATCAAAGTTATTTTGGTCCAAGAGATGTTGCTATGTGTGGCTTTTATATCATGAGTTATATAAAAAGCGCAACAATTCGTTACAAATGAATGAGAAGAGAAAAACGTCAATGACCATTCTGTATCGTCTACCAATAACGTCTACCACAATCAGCTTGCGTTAAATCAGCTATTCTACAACATTACAGTAGAGTCGATCATAACAGAAAATTGTTAGCTGTACCACTCAACTCGAGACTATGACACATTTCCGATGTACCTTTCTCTGTATTAAATAGAACACAAAAACCCACAATTAGATTCTTGGTTTCTTTTACGTTTTGTCCCTATCATTTCCCTGCCTATGTGCATCATTGGTAAAAATGTCAGACAATGTAAGGCCAAAACGGGTATCACTTTTTTCGTGATTTAATATTTCAGTGATATACTTAGCACGTTTATTCTCAGCGATACAATGTGCTAGGGCTTTGTCAACAGTGAATAAATTTCAATCTGGCTCGAAAAGCTGACTTTTCAATCTGACTAGCGTTGATTAAGCCCTGTCATTAGTATCATTCTATTTTAAGTAATTCGAGAAATTTTGTATTTTGCTCTCGGCAATTGCTGGCCACCCCAGGGAAATTCACCAGTAAGGGCAATGTCTACATGCTTGTTAGACTAATGCTTCAATAATTGTTTCCCCTGAACCTTACTAAACCATAGGGAAATTCGGTAATTTGTATGCACAATATGTAGACGAGAACGTAAAACGATATTGCCTATAATATATATTTCGAAAGTGATTAGTTGCCAATTAAGATATACATTGATAATTTAAATGTTATTGTTGAAGTCATTGAAATATGGAGTATACCATTCATTAGAAGCAGTGATTTATCAGAACGAATGCCAATAAGTAATGTCCTGATTCAAACCCTGTTCTAGTGTCCTATAAATTATATTCATGAACATATTCAGAATCTGCACATGCATTTTACTAGACCTTCACCAAATCTGTGACAGAACGATTGGAGGGCAATGTAGTACATCATTAGCTGTCCTATTCTGCTGTCGTCGTGGCAACAAAGATGCAGATCGTGTCCCATCAGTAGCGATCACAGTTCTTGATTGCCTGATTACAGCCCATTGTCTTTAGGTGATGTTATGTCGCTACAAAAATATGAGCAGATACAATTAACAAGTCACGTGCCACCTTAAGATGTTTATCGTGCCCTTTGAAGTGTGTAACATTTGACAATGAATCGAACAATGACCCATTCCTGTATTGAAATTACTTGGGTATTGCAGTTTGCTAACCATGACACAAATAATCACCAAGTTATTGAAATCGTGCATCAATATGAATCAGCTCTGCTTGTGACAAGCTTATAGATCATTACAAAACCTATTTATGACTGGGGAAAAATCCTCTAGCCACACAGAGTTTTTTATGCATGTTTTTAAATAATCGGCAACAGACGATTTGTACCTAACTACTTTCTTGTATCAAACAAGAGCTTTGTGACTTGAACAATAATGCATGACACTGACAAAATATACTTTCTATGTTTTCCCCATCACCAGGGTATTGCTTGTATACCACGGCAATGCCATATCTCTTCAGTTAACCTTTCACACGATGGTGTCAATTGTCAAGTGAGAATAAGTAAATGTCATCTCGGGGGCACCACCATGCCTCGTAGATTGTACTCGTGGGCTGATCACAATAACGAGTTAAGCCATACGGAGAACGAACCCATTATTCAATCCGATGTGTAAAAACCTCTATGACATTTCTGCAGTGACGATTAACAAAATACATCCAACTGCTGATGGAGCCAGGGGCATTAATAATCTCAGATCCATAATTCTTAATGGCAAAGTCATCATTCCCACCAAAGGAAAGTCCATATGTCATACGTACGAACAATGCGGGAAGACTAACATTACAGAATGGTTTATTATATGGCTGCGGGTAATGGATACATAATGTGCATTTGCGAACTAATAAACATTAAATTGCAACAACAGAATATCAAAATGTATACTTGTATCTGAGCGACCTTAGTGGCATGCATCTGACAAGAACATTAATTACACAGACGGCACTTACTGGCGAGCAAGAACGCGTTAAGGTCCTATTACGGTCAAGCACAATATGGAACGTTAATAACGTATTAACTTTATAATGGCGTAGAAATGACATGTCAAACTAATTCATCTTCTATTATATTCTACATTTAGTGGTTCTTTGAGATGAAAACCATACCCATACCAACGGTTGCAAATGTGCGAAGGATATTGATAGAGAACTGCAAGACTAAACACGCACAAATCTTAAAAAATGAAGATGATGAATAAGCCGCTTATCTGTTGGGCAGTTGTGGTATTAGATTTTGTAAGATAAAATCTTCCAATTGATATACATAACGAAAATGGCTTTCGACTATAGCTAATTTGGCGTAGCATTCCAATGTCTTATCCATACACAGTCTTAGAGCTCGTATTTCCCTGCAAATATTTAACACCTATGCGTATAGACAATTCGTATATATTAGCTATCTCACTGAGTTAATACGGTTACTTAGAATGTAATGCTAAGGAAGGACTAGTTTACGTCACTCTTGTGTGCAATGCTCTAAATAGCATTCGTAATTGCACGTGTGGGGATTCCCATTAATAGTGTGCAACTCCCCTTTGACAAAACTTGGCTTATATCACCATTAATCTCCCTTAGCATTGCCTCCTGGCTGTGTGCATACATCGATCATACGCAACGTGGAACAACATACTCATACTTACAGTGTTAAAGGGTTTGAAATTTGCATTACTTGGCGCAAGCGACCCGAATTTACGATTTGACAATGCTATTGTGACGGCTTGCGCAATTTAGTTTTTTGGGGGGCAATATTCGAGTTTTAGAGAAAGTCATAGCCAACAAACATTATTATCGTAATAAAGCATGTGTTGTGCGACGTTTTGAAAATGAATCGGCTAGATGCGCCGCAATGAATACACAATTATGTGATAATGCAGTCAAGCATTCCCGTTTATAGAAATTACCGGCTCTAAGCCGCCATTCTAAATGGAGAGCTTATATGTGCATTGCTCTTAAGAGCCATCTCGATAGCACACTCTAGTTAGTGGAAGGTTTCATCAATCCAATCGTATTGAAAAACTATAACCAACAACTATAATGTTGTATTGTTTCAATCGTTAAAATAATATATGATGGTTACTAATTATAAATGTACTTACACAATGGGGAATATGCAAGTACTATGAAAATTTTCAGCACACTTTTATACTCAAGTACGTACCACTGAGGCACGGACCACAACTACATTCGTATCATATTAAGCACAACCCAATAACAATTATGCATGTTAATGAAGAAGGCTCGAGGTCAGCAGCAACTGTCATCACAGACGGATTACGGCACATATGATAAATATGAGAAAGAACTTGTTACCATGAGCTGAAATATTTCTGTCATTGTGTAGAAATCTATCATTAAGTTCTACATATCGCTTCATTCAACGGATGCAGTGAAATCTCTTACAAATACATTTCGCATTACCTAATGCAACAAACAAAGTTCAGAAGGAGATAATAAAAAGTACCTACACATTTTGCATCGATACAAATTTTTTTTTTCACATGACGCCCTGTTGAACCGGTGAGATGTAATGTATCAACTATGTATGCGACATACCTGTCCCAGTTAGAATATCACTAAAACTGGTCCTAACCAGAAGGAAATGTGGCGACGGCCCATCGTTTTAGGCTGCGTATAATATTACGCAGTTATTATAAACATACAGAGAAAATATAATGATATAATAGCGTACTCGAATGCATATCAATAACCATTGATGCACACATCAAGCCTTATTCGTGAAACGACCTGATGATAGTAGTCATTTAATAGCAATTGAATGTCGGTGTGCACATTACAATACATAGAGGTGTCACAGAGTGTCATGCTTGAACCTGACAAAAAAATAACTTTTGCACCTACAGAAAAATAGCACCATTGACTGTTTCTTTGTGTCATATACTGGGTGAAACAAGACACCGTCAATTTTATCGCGAAAACAACACGCCAGTATCAGTATTTAGGGAGGGGAGAGTCATCCATGTCTCTAACTGGATTTCCTCCACCATTCCTCCGATATTGCGACGCCATTCACTGCAGCCGCACATCTGAGTGTTTTCATCACTTGCTTACCATCACATATATAGTTTCCTTCAGCTAACCCGCACATTCTGTTGTCAACAATTTGAGTCGTCAAAGGCGTGCGGCTCAATATTTTGCAAAGTCGATGCGAGAACGGCTTTCAAGAGTCTGGCCCAAATGTAATAACCACTCACAAATATACTTGGTTTGTAGCCAAAGAAATGCAATTATCACGAGTGCATTGGGGTAATGACGTGGTCATATGGGGCACATGCCTGCTATAGCGGTGTTCGGGCTCAAATAACCCAGTTTGTCCACCGTTTTGTCACTGCTTGTGTAAGAGCTTATGGTTCCCGCTATCCCATTTTCAGTTGTTAGCTGGTACATGATATTCATAATACATCGCGTCATTAAATCAGTGTAATCATTTGGGCTCACATGATTCCCAACTGAAAAAAAAACAAGGTTGTTTTCCATCAATCACTAATGATATCCACCATTCGTTGAAAGTGGTGGGTTGATGGGAATTGTAGAAGTAGCATTGGGTTTCTCACGGCTTCGATTTGGAGATACTGTTGCGCACAATACAAGTAGTATTTCTACCCTATATGTGCAGGCACAAGAACACCTAGGTAAGCTGTTAAACGCAATTGTGATCTCAATTGCCTGGATACAAGGTGACGCCTGATAGAGTGTTGATCACAGGTTGATGGTTGATCATATGAAAAGCAGCTTTAATATATTTATATATATATATATACATACATATCTTTATATATATATATATATATATATATATATATATATATATATATATATATATATATATACATATATTTATATTTATATATATATTATTTCGTTTATGGAACCGTGCATCTAGACAAGATGACAGAATATAACGGCTGACGGATCTGCACGAGACCTGATGGCTGATACTTTTGTCTGACGGCTCACCAAGGTTATTTCAGTCCAAGGTATGTTGCTATGTGTGGCTTTTATAATATATAAGTATATATTTGTATATATATGTATGTATATATATGTATTTATATATATATGTGTGTATATATATATATAAATATATATATATATGTATATGTATATTTTTATATATATGTATATATATATTTAAATTTATATATATTTATATATATATAATTTCATTTTGTTTATGGAACCGTGCATTTAGCCAAGATGACAGAATATTACGGCTGATGGATCTGCACGAGACCTGATGGCTGATACTTTTGTCTGACGCTCACCAAGGTTATTTCAGATTCATAACAAATACATAGCGCACAAATTCATTATACATGAATGAGAAGAGAAAAACGTAAAAAACCATACTCGTGTGTAATTTATTATGGAGATTCATTTTAAGCAACCAATCTGTATCATCGACAAAATAGAATCAATAGCGTCTACGACAATGAGCTGGCGTTATAGCAGCAATAATGCAATATTGCAATAGGGTCGATCATAATAGAATATAGTTAGATTTACCACTCTACTCGAGTCTATAACACATGTCTGATGTACCTTTCTCTGTACCAAATATAACATAAAAGCCCACAATTGTATTCTTGGTTTCATTAACGCATTCCAACCCAAGTTTTGCCTCTATCATTCCCCTGCCTATGTGCATCATTGGTAAAAAATCTTAGACAATGTAACGCCAAAACGGGTTTCACTTTTTTCATGATATAATATTTCAGTGATATATTTAGCACGTTTATTCTCAGCGATACAATGTGCTGGGGCTTTGTCAACAGTGAATAAATTTCGATCCAGCTTGAAAAGCTGATATTTCATTCTGACTAGCGTTGATTAGGCCCTGTCGGTAGTATCATTCTATTGTAAGATATTTCGAGAAATTTTGCTTTCGGCAATTGTTGGCCACCCCAGGGAAATACACCCAGTAAGGGCAATGTCTACATGCTTGTTAAACTAATGCTTCAATAATTGTATCCCCTGAACGTTACTAAACAATTGGGATATTCGGTAATTTGTATGCACAATATGTAGGCTAGAACTTAACACGGTATTGCGTGTGATAAATATTTCGAAAGCGATTAGTTGCAAATTAAGACATATATCGAGAATTTAAATGTTATTGTCATTGAAATATGGAGTATACCATTCAATAGAAGCAGTGATTTATCAGAACGAATACCAATAAGTAATGTCCTATTTCAAACCCTGTTCTAGTGTCCTATAAATTATATTCATGAACATATTCAGAATCTGCATATGCATTTTGTTAGACCTTCACCAAATCAGTGACAGAGCGATTGGAGGGCAATGCAGTACATCATTAGCTGTCCTATTCTGCTGTCGTCGTGGCAACAAAGAAGCAGATCGTGTCCCATCAGTAGCGATCACAGTTCTTGATTACCTGATTACAGCCCATTGCCTTTAGGTGATGTTATGTCGCTACAAACATATGAGTAGATACAAAAAGCAAGTCACGTGCCACCTTAAGATGTTCATCGTGGCCTTTAAAGTGGGTAACATTTGACAATGAATCGAACAATGATCCGATCCTGTGTTTAAATGTCTTGTGTATTGCAGCTTGACATGACAAAAAATAATCACCAAGTTATGGAAAGCGTGCATCGATATGAATCAGCTCTCTAAGTGACAAGCTTATAGATCATTACAAAACCTGGTTATGACTGGAAAACAATCCTCTAGCCACACAGAGTTTTGTTATGCATGCTTTTAAATCATCGGGAATTACTTTCTTGCATTAAACAACTTTTTACTGTACCATGGACAAGCCATACCACATAAGTTAACCTTTCACATTATGGTGATCAATTGTCTAGTGAGAATAAGTAAATGTCAACTCGGGGCACCACCATGCCTCGTAGATTGTACTCGTGGGCTGATCACAATGACGAGTAAAGCCATACGGAGAACGAACCCTTTGTTCAATCCGATGTGTACAGACCTCCAAGACATTTCTGCAGTGACGATTAACAACATTCATTCAACTGCAGATAGACCAACATTTCGGAGGGGAGTAGTATATGGCTGCAGATAATGGACATATAATGTGAATTTGCGAATGAATAAAACATTACAATTGCAACCATAGAATATCAAATGTATAACTGTATCTGAGCGACATGCATCTGGCAAGTAAATTAATTACACAGACGGCACTTACTGGCGAGCAAGAATGCGTTAAGGTCTTATAATGGATAAGTACAATATTTAACATTAAATATATTTTATAACGGTGCCAGAATGACTTTTCAAACTAATTCATTTTCTACTATATTCTACCTTTAGTAGTTCTTCGAGCTGATAACCATACCCATACCAACGGTCGCAAATGTGCGAAGAATATCGATAGAGATCTTTAAGACTAAATATGCATATATCTTTGAAGATGATGAATAGGCCGCGTATCTTTTGGAAAGTAGTGGTATTAGGTTTTGTGAGATAGCATCTTCCAATTGATTAAAACAACGAAAACGGCTCTTGACTACCACTACTTTAGCGTAGCATTACAATGTCTTAGAGCTCTTATTTCGATGCAAATATTTAACACCTATGTGTATAAACAATTTATATGGTATCAGTTATTGCTTACACCGACAGATATATAGTCATGTAAAATGACCCCCGAAAACATATATTCAACGATAAAACTGAGCTGCATTGAAGGTTGTGTGCTCCTTCTAGTTGCAGAACAATAGTGAAAGTGCAACCTGTGACAAAGTTTAGGGGCATATATCTCACTCAGCTATTACGGTGTGTCATTTGGTCTATATCAATATGGTATGGCTGCATCAATTATTGGTCCAAAAAGTACTATGCAGAATAGAGCAGTACTTATATCAGACTCTTTGGCATCCATTTACCTGAGTGATTATAATGTTTGATTTAAATTTTCGTCCTATAATTTTTCAATTTCCTTTGTCCGTCCATTGATGATAATGCATATATCATGTGAACAGTAAAACGTGGCGTGCTTTTGTTGCACGTGCAGTTTCAATCAGTTACACGTGTCCTCACTCGGGACATTATGTGATTCATGATTATAGCTTGCTTCGCAGTCCGCGCTTATGACCCGCGTGCAAAGGATGATAATATTGTGAGCAACGCATTGGTGCAAGAAGGAAATCAAGGGCGAAATATATGACTGAGATAAAAACCTGCTTCTAAAGTCAACTCGACTCTCATAAAGCATTAGACAATGAAAAGTACAGTGGCTGCTTTCTATTTGTCGATGACGCAAACTTGATTTTGATATATATACCTTCCTGCAAAAATGCTACCCAACGCCATGACACCAATTATATATCGAGCAGCCCGAACGTTCTGTCAATGTCAGTTACTTACGTATCTGTATGGATAAAGAATAGAAAGCCATATCTCAGGTCCTGTCTTGTATTGGATATGCACGGTTGCATAATAGTTCATCAATTGTCACGTATACATAGTGAAAAGTAACTTTCGATCACGGTATCGCCATGTTGCACCAAAACAAATGATGTTGGTAATGTGAATTTCTCAATTGCTCTTGCTGGATTCAACTTGTTAATAAACATTCAAAGGCATGAAAATTCATTTACGGTTTTTGCATCGTGTATGATTAGGACTGCATAACATTGGCTCTGAGCATTGCAGGACGGCAACAAGACCTCCTGCAGTAATGAGTAGGTACTTATCGTAAAGATCTGCTTTGCAGTGCATTTTGCACCAAACAAGAGCTTTGACGCTTCAATAAGAACACTTAAGCCCCGAATAAATATACAATCTTCATTTGCCTCACCACAATGGAATTATCGTTTGTGCCGAAAATACACCATATCAACTCTGATGATGGTGGTCCACACTTTGTCTTGTAGGCTCGTGTGCTGATCACAATGACGAACAACACCACTTGCTCAAGATTCCTTGCTTTTTACTTCACTGTGCTATTTCAGACCGTAACCAAACCGCACGCAAATTTTTCATGGACCCTAAGTGATAATGCTATCGAATGTTAATGGTAGATAAAAGATACTTGTCATCGTGGGCGAATCGTACCCCAATGTTTGAAGTTAATCAAAAGCGATCACAATTGATGATTGTTGTGAGTATGTGTGATATATATAAATTAAGCATGACGACGTGTCTTGTTCATTATCGACAATTTAATGACAGTAATCGGCTAACATGATGAAAATGATTGTAAAGAGCACTTTTAGCAATTAGAAATCGCAATATAAGGTATGAGCCATTAATCCTCATGTGTAATCGTAAAATGTACGTTATCGGTCACATCAGTCTCAATAATTAGGTAACTTCTATCACTTTAACCACAAAGTGTGATAGGTAAGGAGAGCATGAGATGGGTGTAAGTTGTCCTAAAAGCACTGATTGGTGTGGGAGGATTCTAGTTCATACAATACCTTGATATTAATCATTACTGCTATAAAATCAAACTTTCCAAATCATCGCAACCAGCCCATTAAGTGACTGCGTAAAATGTTACCGGGTTATTATTAACATGCATGCAATATAGAATGAAAAAATGGTGCACTCAAACGTATACGAATAATCATTGATGCACACTTCAAGCCTCAGTCAACAATTGCACTTCGCGATAACGGCATTCAGAGCTGTAAACACTGCTAAACGACACTGAAATAGGACAAATTTCATAGCAATTTAATGTCCGCGTGCATCTGCAACTATCTTGAGGTGTTACAATGTGTCATTCATGAAACTGACAAATGACAGCATCATTGACTGTTTCTTCGTTGCAGATACTGTGCGAGTTGCGACATCGTCATTGTATCGTGAAAATAACACGTCAGTATTTAGCGAGGGGAGAGTCATCCATGTCACTTACTGGGTTTCCTCCACCATTCCTCCGAGATTGCTCTTGCGTGGCCTGTTGATCCGCCATTCACTGCAGCCGCACATCTGACAGCACCCAACCAAAGCCTATTCATTCCGTCAGATTATTCACCTTAACTGGTTTATACTGAGGCAAACACTGTATGCATATTGCAATGGAGATGAGGCTATATTTAGATTTAGGCATTTTCACAATGGTATATACTAAGGATAGTCCAGCAACACGACACCACATGTGAATGACCTGTGGGCAGACAGGAATGTTTTCAACAAATTAAGATTTAAATTTAATGGAATGCTCCATTATTAAATCTTTTCATTAACTTTCTTTCGCACTGCCTTTTGATCTGCACAAGAGCAACTAATTTGTCTGTGGATAAATTGACCAATATATCAAGAAACTGTTTTATTTTATGTGATAAAAGCAAACCAGCGTACCGTGGAATTTATTTTATTATAAAAACTTGCAAATCGATAATTGTTTATGCTGAAGCACACACCTAATGCCTTACAAGGACATCACAATGACGGGTGTACTGAAGTTATTAGCTTTACTCTGTGTCAAATGGAATTCCACGCTTGTGAGTGTCTGTTTCATCGATAAGATTAACAAATTATACTGCGCATGATCAATATTATTTAAATGCAATGTACCTGCGTGGCGTGTTTTTGTCTATGATGTCTATTTTGTCCATTATGTCCAGCAAAATGTACTATCAATTCCCCTAGTCAATACAATACTTAATTGCGAATGGGAAAATCTTATCGTTGTCAATGGTGACATGGTTGAACTGTGTAAGAATTAGCGACATAAATGGGCTCATAAGATGGTATCAGCCCTTACTGTCGCAATGACAGATGCATCATTTAGCTAATGTTTTGCTGGCGATTGTTTTGCAGCCAAAATTAGCATTATACAAACAATGCATGCTGCTTTCTGTTATAATACAAAGAGACGTGACAATAAGTGTATCCACAACAGAGGGCACTTTGTCAATGCAACTGATATAAACTTATTGCCGGAATAATCATTGCTTACATCCTAATACAAAACACCAGTTGAGTCATTGTTCAGCGTCTTCACTCTAGCTTACAGATCGTGTAAGTACAAGTCCCCTTTTTCGTCGCCTTAATGTAATCCGTGTGTCTATTTTTGTACATTATGTCCTGCAAATTATACTATCAATTCCCCGTGTCAATACAATAGATAGCTGCGATTGGGAAAATCATATCGTTGTCCATGGTGACGTGCTTGAATTGTGTAGGAATAATCGTTACCTAGTTTATTAGACACGCACTTAAATAACCTACACCAGACGAGCTGTACTAAATTGCTCTTTCGCCTAATCAAGAGGTTTCTCACTGTTTGCCACACCAAAATGGCATTGCTGTCTGTGCCAAAGCAATATGACCTGAGTTGACTTTAACCACAATAGTAAAAGCATCTCTCGGGAACAAGTTAATGTCTGCTCTATGCCAGAATACGCCTCGTAAATTTGGCAGATGTGATTTATCACGTGTTAGCGAAGTATTTATGATCATGTGCGCATGCCTCCT
>CM067358.1:22874785-22892285 GCA_034190875.2 Urechis unicinctus | reverse complement strand
AAGTGTTAAAGTATAGAGCATTGTAGCGCAATGAGGCGGGTAGAATTGACTGATATTGAATTTCCTAAATGAATGAGAAGATTTAATCGGATATTACCGGTCCCATAATGCAATGGACGTTATCATGAAAGTGCATACAATAGGATTGCATCGATGAACATAATATGATATATAATACAGTTCACTCTATTCACTTTACACCGAATATCTTCTATTTACGAACATTGCAAATATTTGGTTATAATGCCCTCCATCGCTAAACTAGAAGCATACATGTGCAATAGTTGCATTGCACGAATTAATTGTAATTATCTGTTAATTGTGGTACAAATAGTAAAGAATAATTAAGGGATTCACATTCTTTGTTGTCAAGGTATTGTTAAACTACGCTGTATAGCATGAAATATTCCATGTACATATCCCTAAAGGTGCAAAATAGGCGTACACACTGATACTAATTGCAAAGATTGTTTGATATAGTACCTCGGGTGAACCACATACGGCTCCATTGTTGTAAAAACATGCTCATAACAGACACTGATTGAGCAACCCAGCTCGAACAAAAATTCATGGCAGATTATCACAGACGATGTATCACATCAAATTAAAAGGATAGAACGCCGATGGTGTTCCCGTGGTTTATTTGTAATGCGACGCCGATGATCTGAACGAAGGATTGGGTCAGTAATTCACAACCTGATTCGTCACCCATTGAAGCACCATCGATGTCAAACTGCAAACATTGTACTGCATTCGGTCGGTATTTTCACGATTAAATTATCAAAACCCTCGCATTATTTAGTTAGTTCATTAACAAATCTAATCACGCTGAATCAGCTGTAATTTAGGAATGTTGGTAACCTTCATTGAGACCGTTTGTTCTAAGACCCTCGGTGCGCTATCCTCATCAATATATTTGTTTGCAACACCAGCATTAAGCAGTATACCAACATATTTGCTCGTCCATAATATGTTTCGATTTGAAATATAAAACCCGTTGATGTGAGTTAAGTCTATGCAATTATTTTCCATTTGTTCAAGTTACGTAAATGCGCCATATACCATAAAGCGTTATATACAAAGAACGCGCGCTCATAAAGAAATCGACTTTTGTCTGTAGGCATTGTAGTCGCCACATGAATGTTTATTAGTGTTGTGATAGCATGATATGTTAGATAAACGCAATCATTCTCTGCTTGTGAATTTTTTCATTTGTAAATGTGCATGAACACAACAAATGAGCGGATTTAATTATAAACTCTTGCCAAACAACTTGAAAAAATCTCTCATGTTTGTATTGAATGAGGGAATGAAGATCAGCTACATAATCGCCACCAATTTACTCGTCCAGAGTTGCTCATAAACACCCGAAGACATCATATCGTCATGTGCTCAGTAGTATGATGTCAACTTGTATCAGGTTGAGCGGAGCTACATAATAAGATACAAGCGATGTTAAATTCATTTACCGTTGCCCACTTTTTTACCGCATCGTTCAAACATCATTTCCTTGCCACTTGGTTTGTTTTATTGCATAAATATCGAGCAGCTTTTGTCACTCTATTGAGATTCATGGCTCACATGAGTCGTTATTGATAGGTCGTGAGTACAACATGGGTCAATATATCTATACATAAGGAACGACTATTCAACAAATGTTATGCGTGATGCTGTGTAGCCACAAGAATCGGCCCTTGTATTCTATTGATATTGGATGTACTGCTTCACACAGACGGATAGAGAGCCATTCATTGGATTTACTCGCTTCTCTGAAAGGCACCCTCTATGAGTTTTTATATTAGGCACGACTTTTCAAACCATGGCCTGTGTAATGCTATATACCAGCCCAATCTAGACCTGCTGTCGAGAGTCATCTGTTAGGTTTAGCAGCATCTTCATGGGAATATCACGTGTAATTATGCTGACGGTATGCTATTCGTTTCCAATGTTGTTGAATTCCAAATCAATTCTTCTGACCATCAAGATGCTAGTAAATAAAACATTAGTCTATGCTGGAGTCTATTTATATGAGTGTCAGTAGACACTTTAACTTCATTTGTTTTTGAATGTAGGAATGAAGGATCATCATGGTTGGCAATGATGTAATGATTCATGTTGACTGGATGAGACATTTCCATTTGTTCATTCCGACGTCTTTGTCTGCTTTGTTCAAAATTGTTCACTGGTGCCATGAGATGAAACCACCATAAAAGAGCTACAAATATGATTCATTATTGCTGTAAAAGGGCTTGAAACGCAAGGTACATTATAAGTTATCAAGTGCATGAATATCCCTTGAATATATAATACTAATGTTCCCGCCTATCGACTCGCGTCAGGGTGATGCGTTAGAAAACATTTGGCTTCAGCCAACATAAGAAACCTGGTGTGTGACACTCAATATGTTGAACCTCGTTCTAATGGAATAACACTCTATTGGCTACTGTTCGTCAAACACAATGCTATTTCGGTGTAATCCTTTGCATCGGGCTCGAGTTGAATGGTAAGTGATCTCAAAGGTGAAACGCAAAGGTGAAACTGATATAAATTGCGCCCCCCCCCCCCGATTACGTGCCTGAATAATGAGTGACGGACATAATCAGCCGTTGGCTTTAAAGCTCGACCACTTATCGTATTCTCTACTGACGTTGCGTGTGACTGAAGGTTGCGGTTATAACATAGTGGGTCGAAGACTCTGTTCATGCCATACGCTAGAGTGATGCGGTTATTTGGGTAACCGCTTGCTGCACTCGGCATTTCTGGTATTTGCTAACAACCTTAAGTTAATGGCACTTATTGAGACAGTGCTTGCTATCATTGAATAAATATTTAAGAGAGAGGTATAATTATACGCGGTCAGGCCTGCTAATGGAAGCTCTCGTTTGTCCGGTTTGTTATCAGCACAGGACAAAATCATGGTACGCCAACATTGGTTTTTTATGGTATAGGACATATAACATTAGTATAGGACATATAACATTGTTCTGTACTGGGTTGTCTTTGAATCTCTCCAAGCGTGGCGGACACCGTTGTCTCATATCTATTCAGTCGCTGTTGAGTGATATACAAGGGTGACATGGGATATACAAACGTGTTTGGTTACACATGCAGTGAAAATTGTGTTTTTTGGCAACGATGGAGCACATTGGGAGGCTAATTTACCTCCACTGCATGAGACATCTACCCGCGTATATGGCTAAAACAATTATAACGG
Source organism: Urechis unicinctus (assembly GCA_034190875.2). Classification (NCBI taxonomy): domain Eukaryota; kingdom Metazoa; phylum Annelida; class Polychaeta; order Xenopneusta; family Urechidae; genus Urechis; species Urechis unicinctus. Next base: position 22,889,071 of record CM067358.1, on the reverse strand, counting down.
CTCATGCTGGATATCATCCCTTTCATAAAGAACGGTTATTCTACAAAAAACACAGAGCAAGATGGAATAAGGTCCTTATGGATTTTCACATCCCACCATATGCTACTTCAGTTATTGCAAGAGTGTAAACGTGATCCCATCTGGATCCGACACAGACAATAACCAGAACATGCATGGATCTATTCTTAAGTATAAAATTGAGAGGTGTTTAACGGGATATTGACAACGGACTCAAAGTATAACTATCTTAACGACAAGATGTATTGTTGGTCGAACCTGCCATTTGCAAAGAGGCGATCTATAAGCATAATGTGTATAAACCCCTTCACGTTGTTTCGTCCACGGTCAAATAATCCTCGTATGTTGTATTACTAGCTGCATATATTTTGTACAGGGTGCTCCAATTGTACAACAGTTACTGCGCATTGTAACTTGCCCACTGTTTAGTTTTACAATTTTATAGCCAAGAACCTCTATATTTGATTGAGCAATGATTGATCTGTAATCGGGCTACAATGACTGCATAGACTTTAATATTATTTGTAATCTTATCAAGGTACTCTTGGCGATGGTTGCTCAAAAATCTGTCTGGTTGAGATATTTGATGCTGTTTGGCGTCTTGGTAGTTGAACAGAATTCATTACGCTGCGTTGTTTTAGTTTGGCTTTGCTATCACTTAATGATAAGCCTCCAAGGAACCCCGGAGAAACGATTATGGGCATACTTGCTGTGAGGTCGTCGTTTTGCTAGTTCAGGCAACTTACCTCTTTATCGGAGTTGATTACTTAACGGCACACACGACACGATAAGTATCAATGCCCAGCGTTTAACACAAAGAATCCATAAATAGTGAGCGTCATCCTGATTTGCTATCATTATCTTCGGGCACGATTATTCTAACGTCAAAAAATACTAATCATTTCTGATTAGTTGTTTTTCTGATATACAACCCAAAATATGGCAGATACCTTGATTTGTGAAAGTCTTCCCGATCTTCGATTAATGGCGTATAGGATTTTATGAAGTAGAAGCAGTATGCTTAGCATTAGATAACTCTGGTAGTTAATCGTTGCATATCGAGTGTTGTGTAAGCTGAAGATGTTTGCGTACTAAAGGAAAAACGTTTTAGAATTCTGATATACACTACCGCTCATTAATATTCACACCGATACTCATAACCCTAGTGGACTGCTTAGTGGACGATTGTAGGGGGCAACTCTAACGTCCGAGGTGTTGTAAGCATGATATTAAAACAGCTTCCATATTGACATAGTGCATATATAAATGTTCTTATTTATTAACACAGTAAGCACATGTATTGCCGACCTCTGCTGACTCACATGGGTGCCACAAAAAAAGGTTATCGCAAATATTAGATCAAGTTATGAGAGATGATCAAGCAATCTAATGCCTTGACAAATGTAGCTTATCACAGCAAACAGTGACAGTGTTTCGTGGGCTGTTATTCATTATAAAATACAAAAAAACAGGGGCTACAAAATACGACGAAATAATCGGGCACGTGCCATAAGCTCCATGTCTCACAGTGCGTGTACCTATCAATCTATTCAATCATGTTGTCTGTTTTAGGCTATATTGACAGAAAGGATTGGGGAATTGAACCGAACTCATGAATATTGAACTAGATTTAGAGCATCCATTTTACATATGCGTTTGACTATATTTTGAGCATTCACAGCACAAATGTGTTTTACCAACATGTTTTTCAACTAAGTGATGATGATACTAAGCAAAAGCTCTTTAAATTTTATTCAACTCCAATTGTACAGTAGCAAACATGGAGAACATGTAGCTATAGATGTGCGAGCGGACTGCAAATAGCTATATTTATCAGTTATTAACTGCATTTAGGATCGGTTGAACACATATTCCAGACCAGCAATGTTAAATTGTTTTGCTTCACAATGAAATGAGCCTTATAATGAAAATGCTCATTGTAGGTCGAGGCCTCGTGTCAAGAAGAGCTTCGCGGTAATGTTCCATACGACAGCTGCATGGCTGTTGTAAACCTAATAACCGGGATAGATAGGATTCCCTACCAATATGATTAATGAATATTCAGATGCAACGTCAGCTATTAACATAGACTCCTCCCCAAGGTGTCGACGACTAATTTGCATAATTGCTTTCTCTCGTAGTTGTTCGATTATTAATAATTTTGTAATCAGTGATCATGCAAAATAGATAATCGCTTCATATGTATATATTTAATTATGTTCTAAACCTCTATATTACGTTAACATCCCTCAGTCGGTGACATACGCAACATCCTCTTCAAAACAGTCCTGTCACTGTTACATGACATGCACAAAGCTGTTTCTCTGCTAGATGCTTTGCAGTTTCCGACTCGTATCAGTACTGATCAACTAGATTGAATATGCACGATTTCTTTATTTTCAGTTAATTCCAACTGATCAGATTAGCGATTGTCACACTATTTGCACAGTGGTATTCAAAGTCAACATTTCCAACGAATATAGCTCTGTCAATGTCAGTCAGTGTACTTCGTGTGTAAGGTTCGGGCAATTGAAGGAGATATTCAATTCTGTGGCCACTGCTAAAGTCATCATTGGCAATGTATATTGGGTAAGTAGATTTCGTTCTCGACCAAGTGCATTTGAGTTATACAGATATCTTCAAAGGTTGCGAGGATAGAATAGATGCAAACATCATATAAAGGCCTTTGTGATGAATCAATAGGGATTCTAAGTCAGGTTGTCAAATAATTTACTGTAGGACAGTCATCGCCTGTCAGTACATCAAAACGAATTCATCTGTAAATAAAATGGTATGATATCTCCACCCTGCGTAAGGAACGATTCGTGATGTGATAACAACGAGTCGTTCGTGTCAGTGGGCGATAACCTGGTGTCTTCTGCTCGTGTTAATAGGACGTATGAAAGTGGAGTGTATTTGATATGGTCACACGCAACAACTGGGCAGTTTCATAATCCCCCGTAACTTAGGTATCTTAGGGTTGCCAATAAACTACGGCGGACAATATACCGTCATATGCTCAACATCGTGATTTTTTACTTGTATCAAATTGAACGGAGCTAAATGGTAAGTTACTATCGAGGTAATGTTCCTCTAATTTTGACCACATATGCCACCGTATCTTTCAGAAATAGCTTCTCTTGCTAATATCAATGAAGGAATAATAGTATAAGTGACTGGCAGAACGCATGGATTCTTACAATTATCACTTCGGCGTCAACCACAAAACACCTATTTAATGTTTATTGGAAGTGGCAATCAATCCTGGGAATGGAAACATAGCATTTGTAGTTTCGAGACCGATGAGAAAGATTTGTCGACCCTACACTCAGTAAACGTGCATTTAAAAATATGCATTATGAATGCGTTTGTTATTTTATGTTAATGAAAGCTACCATCAGATCGCGTAGCTCTATAAAGCCTACCATTTGCATTTTTAGACATTATGGATTATTTTCATTGAATTTTGAAGAATTGTGATCTTCTAGACGCAAAATTAGATGGACATAGGTTCCACGCTGAACCTCTTCATGAGCGAATTTTCGTTACCCTTTGGTACGATGAGTTGCAACGACTTTTGAAATATCTTTCTTTACATTGTTAGCCTTTACGCTTGGCATTTGCATTGCTTCATGCATAATTAGGGATGTCTTTGTGTTATAACCAGCATAAAAAACTATAGGTGAGATGGAAAACAGCAATAAAACCGCTGGTAGCATAGGGTCCATTATTTGTCATCAGGTGCTCTACAGTATATTCTATGATTATATTATACTAATGCCCTTGAGTTGAGTGGCTCGGTTCCGTATGGTGCATATAGAAAAGGGTAGAATATTGCATAATAACTGCGGTACAAGCATTCGCAACACAAATAAAATAAGGTCGTTTTTATTTATAGCAAGAATTGAGTTAGTTCATAAATGTTATCTTAATGTTGCTCGTGTGGTGTTGAGTGCGTATGCGCATGAGTGCACCGGATGGGACATTTCCATTTGTTCACACATACATTCCGACGTCTTTGTCTGCTTTGTCCAAAATTGTTCTCTGGTGCGATGAGATGAAACCACCATAAAAGAGCTACAAGTATGATTCATTATTGCTGTAAAACCGATTGAAACGCAAGGTACATTATACGTTATCAAGTGCATAAATATCCCTTGAATATATACTGCTAATGTTCCCGCTTATTGACTCGTGTCAGGGTGATGCATTAAAAAACATTCAGCTTCAGCCAACATAAGAACCCTGGTTTGTGACACTCAATATGTTGAACCTCGTTCTATAGGAACTGAAACATTGGCTATTGTTTGTCAAATACAATGCAGTTTGTGTGCTATTCTTGAGACCGTTGTCTCATATATATTCAGTCGCTGTTTAGTGATATACACGGGTTATATGGAATATACATACGCGTTTGGTTACACATGCAATGAAAATTGTGTATTTTGGCATATATGGAGCATATTGGGAGGCTAATTTACCTCCACTTCATGAGACATCAACCCGCGTATATGGCTAAAACTGTTATAATGGAACATGCTGGATATCATCCTTTTCATAAAGAACGGTTATTCTATCAAAACACAGAGCACGATGCAAAAAGGTCCTTTTGGCTTTTCACATCCCACCACATGCTTCTATAGTTGTTGCAAGTGTTCTATCCCATCCGGATCCGACACGAACAGCAAACATAGATGCAATGATCTATCCTTAAGTATAAAATTGAGGGGTGTTTTACGGGATATTGACGCCGGACTCAAAGTATAACTATGCTAACTATAACATGTTTTGTTGGTCGAATCTGCTGTTAGCAAAGAGGCGAAATATGAGTATTATGTGTAATTAACCCTTCACGTTGTTTCATCCAGGGTCAAATCATCCTTGTATGTTGTTTTACTACTGGGTACTCCGCCTGTTCAACAGTAACTGCGCATTTTAACTAACTTCCCCACTGTTTCTTTCTACATTTTATAGCCATGAACCCCTCTATCCGATTCAGCTGTTATTGAACTGTCATCGGGATGCATTGTCTTTAATATTGTTTGTAATCCTACCAAGGTACTTTTGACGATGGGTGCTCACAAACCTGGCTGGTTGAGATATTAAATGCCATTTGCTGTCTTGGTAGTTGAACAGAATTTATTACGCGGGGCTGTTTTGGTTTGGCTTTGCTATCACTTAGTGATAAGCCTCCAAGGAACCCCGGAGAAACGATTATGGGCATACTTGCTGGGAAAGGTTGTTGTTTTTTTGCTAGTTAAGGCAACTTACCTCTTCATCGGAAGCCGATAACTTTATGGCACACAAGACAGGATAAATATCAATGCCCAGTGTTTTTTTTTACACAGTTAGAATCCATAAACAGGGAGCATCCTGATTTGCTCTCATTATCTTCGTGCACGATGATTCTAACGTGAAGAAATACTAGTCATTTCTTACTAGTTGTTGCTCTGATATACAACCCAAAATATGACAGATACCTTGATTTGCGAAAGCCTTCCTGATCTTTGATTAATGGCGTACTAGATTATATGAAGTAAAAGCAGTATTCCTAGCATTAAATATGTATAGTAGATTATCTTTGCATATCGGGTGTGGTCAAGCATAAGATGTTTGCGTACTAAAGGAAGCAAAAGGATTTAGAATTATCCTTGAGAGGCAGCATCACTCTGCGCATGTACACAATTAATTTTTCACACCGATACTTCGTAACCCTGGTGGACTGCTTTCAAACGATTGTAGGGGGCAGCACTACTAACATCCGAGATGTTTGTTAGCATGATTGCCCACAACCCCCGATGCAAATGTCTTAAGAAATATATAGACTTATGCTGTCGATTTGTGGTGCGGATGACGTTTTCACCGACAAATCCTGACACTATTACCAAAAACTGAAGTCTCGAAAGTGGTCCTGTTGAGTGTGTGAATTAATATATCCCTGATGATTGTTTAGTAGTGAGAGAAACAAAACCTTTACGTAACGTTTAATTTATTACGCAGTTGGTTACATTAGTATTGGTCCTGTTCTGTCCGAACCGTATGCGTAGGCGGAACTTGACTGTAATTCAACATATGAATTATATGCATCCCAAAAAAATGAGTTGTGTTCGAGAAATGAGCCCAAAGTATCTTTCAATAGGTTCCTTTATTCCAATGCCTCAAAAAAAAAAAAAGCCTGTAGGCAGACGTGCGAGGCCATTGCGGGACCCGCATGGTTTTCTCACAGGTTTTTTAGCTATGAGCACTTGCCATAATACAGTCATGGGTTTACACCGCTAAGACGTATGGCTCTATTCAACATGTATAAAATAGTTCACACATGTTTCTGTGTAGGCGCATTGGTTTAATGTGCGCGGTTGTCTCGTTTGCGATACCATTGCTCAAAGTCTGTAGCCACCCATATGCTTGAGCGATACGGTTATTTCGATGGTTGTGTGCTTCTCCTTACAATTACGGCAGCTGATAGCCACCTTGCAGAAGTGGCACTATTTCCTTATTGTTAAATGATAAACGTTAGAAGACGTTGATTATAAGCAGGAGGTATCATTGTAGGCTATCAAGCCTGCAGTAGGAAATATCCACTCTCTAGGAGCTTGTATGTACATAATGGCGATACGCAAAGGATTTTCGAGAGTGAGGTGCGAAGCATATTCCACATTAACGCACTTGGCCAGTATTAAGTCATCTATGCATGGCTCCTACCATTAAAGAAACCATTGCTTTAACCCTGTATACGGGTTACAAGAAATAATAAAGGCGAAGTCACATATGCCAGGCGAAGTTTTCATATGAGCATTTAAAGACAATGAACCGTCACTGCTGACAGATATATGCCATATCATAGTAATGAAGTTAGCGACTTGTATGTATGTCTGTGGTGATTTTACACAGAAGAATCGAGATCATCTATCCACAAACAATGCACTTTAATGCAATGAACTGGAGGACATTCTGTTCTATTATGGAGGAATGCATAGCATATTGACGCCAGATGAACTGGCGCCTATTTAACAAAAGCATATATTGTTGGTCCTTTTTGTCAGCATCGAATCTTTTGTCGTATCAAATGTTGAGATCTTTTATGTCACAAAATGTTTTGCTGAACGTTCGATATCCTCAGCTGCAGCGGATACAAATGGATACTTTCAAGAACGTTTATAACAGATACATTGTTGGAATATGATTGAGGTAAGTATAGACAGTTGGGCATGCTGTTTGTTTGTAAATATATGAACGACATAAACGGGAACCCTGCCAATGCAATAATGGCCTACTTGCCACGAGGTTAGTTCTCGTAAGTTACCTCTTCATCGGCTTTCAATTACTTTATGGCATTCAATGCGCAATCAATATCATAGCCTACTGGTGCTCACTCTGGGAGCGTCGATATACTTTGCTGTCATATTTTGCTCCCTGTGCCACACCAAATGGTTGCTTCGTGAACAATAATGCTGATATTAATTGTGGAAATGTCACTTTATGCAGAGTAATGAGGCAACATGTTACTGAACACGTGTCGACTTTGACACACAAAACAGAATATTGAGCTTGATTAAACGAAGTGCGTTCACTTGCGTCCTGGATTATATGAAATTGTAGTATCATCATCATTAACATTTAGTTTTGTGGGTTTCTCGTTCCACAAAGTGCGTTGTGTTCGCAAGATATGTTTGCTTTCTTAAGGAAGCAATCAGATTCAGAATTTCCCCTTGAGACTTATCGCATTGGAGCGCCTGGATACCGCCGACTCCTTGACATTTCCGTTGATCCTTTATGACCCTTGTGGACTGCCTTCAAAAGATTTAAGGGGACGACACTGGCGGCTGAGCCAGTGTTATTTGATTAAACTAAAAACTTGCATTTTCCTTTTTAGCCATAGCCATGAGAAAGCATGTATTGCCGACAACGTCTGCCATACTCTGATTCACACAGAGGTTGTCGCAACTCTCAGAGGAACGTCTCGCCAAATGATGATCGAGCAGGCAAAGCTCAACAAACTGCGACAAGCAATGATAATGTATGCACTCCGTGTGGTCGGGTTAGCCATGATTCAAAATAAAAAAAGTTCCATTAAAAAAGGAAATAATAATCCACTATTGTACATTATTAATCCTAGAGCTGATATTCCGTCGCCATATAGTGGAACACGTTCCGGTCCACTAAAACACATATCTTGTTAAAATACAGATACGTGCCACGCACAATATTATACAATATAGTGCAGGGATGTGTGTGAACAGCGGACCGAACCCTTCTGTTTATATTATTGTCGGTTATTAGATGGTCGCTTCGAGACTTGGGTCATTTAGTAATGGCTAAAAGAAAGGTTGTTAAAATTAAGTCGATTGCAAACGGTGCGCAAAGGCGTCTGTTGTATTGACGAAGCTGATAAGAGGTAGTTGATGCATCTTTAGATGCTACGTCGGCGCAATAAATGCAACCATTGGAAAGGTATTTGTGACTTATTTGCATGAATGTCACAAAAAGACGTATTTATAAATGATATTCGTGTCTCCTGTAATTTATCACATAACCAGACAGTGATCACAATAATTCGATAGTTGTATCATAAATATATTTAAGCGCGCATAAACCCTCTACATTACTTATTGGATATTCCTCAGTCAGAGATCTGGTGACTTAGGTAATATCATCGCTGTTTACCTTACCGATCTGTGGATGTAGGTCAGAGAATGCTGAATGAAATAACCCATTTTGCTCTCCCCAGATATTGCTTGGACGAATAGTTTAGTCACTGTTTAAGCACATTGGTGTTATCAATTGTATTGCTGGGCAGCTTCCAACCGAATCAAACACTGCAATGACACACAACAGACAATGTTGGCCATTTCAACAGGCATCACTGGCCTCGCACACTGAACAGGTAAATTTTGTTATGGACCCAGTGCGTTATAGTTAGATACTTACCTTCAACAATGTGTCTGATAAAGGTATACATTATATATAACCCATTTTGATACATACGTAATAGGTGGCTGGTGAAAACTGATTGAGATGATAGCACATATGAAAGTATTGTGGGTGAAAATACCACTTTTCGCACCACTTAAACATAATATATGGCAATATTGCATTTGTGCTCAGTCATAACATTGTTCCTATTGCGTTTCTTTCACAAGCCATTTAATAATGCCAGCTGTGCGATTTTCTCAACAATACCAACCATTCCACACCTGTCGTTGCTCATAATTCCATCTTCTTACAATGCAAGCTGAAGTCATGAATCTTTTCACATGTTTTGTTTCTTAAAAAACAACCTGAACAAAGACGGGAGGTCATACATCAGCTAGAAGCAACCCTTCAATGTTTTTCTAGTAATATAGACATGATGATAAATTATGGGCATCTTAGCTGGATGTCAGGATACCATAATTATCGGAATGATGGAGGTTGTGGAGAAAAACAAAATATGGGCATTTTTGAATGATTCTATTTACCATCATATATGTAAAAATGATATGCAGCAATTGATAACAGTGATTATTTCTCTATGTGTGACATGTACCAATTTCAATCATTCTTACGTCACTGTCGATGGATTAAAAGGCTTCACAGATTGTCGGCAATTATCAAAAATCACTTGGGCAACAAACATTTAAAACCCATGTGCGGGATTTATCAGGTTACATGCAATTTCCCTCTGAGAAAGTTTCGTTACGGATGAGAAGAATATGTCGACGCACCACACTGTCAGTGTGCATTTGATGATGTGCCTTATCATATCGTTTGTTATTGTTATATTCATATAAATTACCATTAGATATTAGGCACTAGTCGGTTTTCTTGCATCGCAAGACATTTTGCATCATTTTCAATCTGGTGGATGTTCAGGCTATCACTGTTCTTAATTGACCTGTGCAATACTTAATGTGCGTTTTGAAGATTACTTTAGCTAGACCAATGGCAGAGCGATGATGAATTGTAAATATTTGAGGAATATTCTTGGTAGTTATTTTCAATGATATTGTATGTTACACACACCGGCGTAACTATTGAACGATATAAGATCGTATTTATATCGCTTTCTTGTGTCAAAGCTGCTCTTTTGTCGCTTTACGCTGGCGGGGAGTGGAACATTACCAAAGAAGTGATGTGCAGATTCAAAAACGGAAATAGATGCCTTATCCAAACTCTGTAGCTTAAAGCCTTGTCCACTACAAATGATCGATACGTCATGCCTTCGTTTGCGATGGCATTGCATTCAGTCCTGTTCACCACGGCGGATGAGAGTAAATGCAACCACGCCCTAATCGCGCTCGCTATCTATGACAAGCAAATCATAAGACAATGATAAAAATCGCCACATTAAAACCTGTATCTGCTGATAAACAAGTATTGTAGATCAGTTTGGAATAGTCTTGTTAGCTATTCACAATTCGATCCCATGATACCCTCAAACGCATTTGATGGTTACGATGTGTTTTCAAATGGCACAGTTGTTGTCCTCTCGTACCATGTAGGCAGCGAGTTGAAACTCATCAACGACGTGATAGACAGACTATAAAGCGGGGTTGATATGGATAACCTACTGATGTGTCCACGTTATGGGATTGAAGTAACGTGCCTTGTTTTGTGATGGCATTGCTAGACGCTCAGCATCCAATCCCGGTCACCGTGTAAGAAGCGAGCGATTGAAAGCAAGTTTTCCTCCACTTGGTGCATGAAGACAGTGGCAAACATTGCTGCATTGTGGTTGTGTATACTGAGAGTCTTCTCCTTCTGACCATCACAGTAGAAGTGTGCTGTTTTATAATAAAGCTGATTGTGATGTTTAGACATTGGCCATTAAATCCACCTGGCACACTTTCTTAGCGTGCACTGGATTGTAAATCACTATTGCGGGACGGAATCCCTACGGCGGGTCTAGGCTATGATCCAACTTAAATGTATATTAAATGATATAACATGATAACTGCTTGTATAAGAGATGAAATGGAATTTGAATGGTTTGGCTAATTGTCGGGGTTTCACTCATTCGGGCTTAAATTGGGCATTACATGTCTTGCTAAGAAATGGCTCAAGCCGTTGCTCAAAGCAGAATGAGTATATTTCATCTTGTTTTACATCTGCACTAACAAAGCTTATGAGAACAGTTTGGCACATATCGTATGGTGTAGGTAATTTATTTGCGTGTGCCATAAACTCCGCGTGGCTGACTACTTTCGAGAGTGTTGGCTGGTGAAGTATTGTGCACTGATATTCATAAAACCTGAAACGATGGGCCGTCGCCACATTCCCTTCTGGTTAGAACCAGTTTTTGTGATAATCTAACTAGGACAGTTAGGTACCATATATTATATCTCACCGGTTTAACAGGGCGTCATATGAATAATGTTTTTCGATGCAAAATGTGTAAGCACTTTTTATCATCTCCTTTGGAACATGTTTTAAGCTTTTCAAAGCGAAATGTATTTGTGATAAATTGCACTGCATCCGTTGAATGAAGCGATATGTGGAATGACCAAAATATTTTGGCTCATGGTAACACTCGCAAGTGCTTGATATGATACGAATATGGTAATGGTCCTCTGTATAATGACGCAGATTACAGAATGCTTACGTACTTCCTTGAGTATAAAAGTGTGCTGACAATTGTATATTCCCCATTGTGTAAGTATGTTTATCAACCATCATATATTATTTTAACGATTGAAACAATACAGCATTATAGTTTTTGATTATAGTTTTTCAATGCAACTTGATTGATTTAAGCCTCCACTAACTAGAGTGTGCTGTTGAGATGGCAGTTAAGAGCAATGCACACATAACCTCCTCATTTAGAATGGCGGCTTAGAACCCGTAATTTCTATAAACAGGAATGCTTTACTGCATTATCACAGAATTGGGTATTCATAGCGGCGCATCTAGCCGATTCATTACCAAAACGTCGCACATAAAATGTTTTATTATGATTATAATTTGTGTTGGCGGGGACTAACGAAATTCCGGTCGCAGTCAGATAGCAATGCCAAATCTTAAATTCTGGTCGCTTGCGCTAAGTAATGCGAATTTTAAACCCTTTAACAGTGTGAGTCTGATTTTGTTTTTCCACGTTGCGGATGATCGATATACGCACACCGCCAGGAGGCAGTGCTTAGGGAGATATATGACGATATTAGGCAAGTTTTGTCAAAGGGGAGTGGCATACTATCCACGGGAATCCCCACATGTGCAATTACGAATGCTATTTAGAGCACTGCACACAAGAGCAACCCGTTCCCAGTAAGATACTCGGCTCTGAGCGAGTAAATGTTCCAAACAGGAATACTTGACTGCATTTTGATGGAATTGTGGATTCATTGCGGCGCTTCTAGCTGATCCATCACTAAAATATCTCGCAGCTTCATGGTTTATGGTCAGTACGTGCATAGGCGATTGAATTCAGCAAATGAAACGTTGAAAGCGGATAGCCAATATAGTGCAGGACGCGAGATATGCCTTTCTATTCTCTATCCATATTGATACGTAGGCAAAGAACAATCATAGAACGTTCGGGATGTTCAATATATTAATGGGTTGAATAGCATCTTTGAAGAACGGTGTATATATCAATATCAAATAAGTTGGTGCCTACTAAAGGCACACAAATGTATTAAGACTACAGAGATGCGCACATAGATTTTACAATCAGCAAATATTTACCTAGAAGTTTGCGTCATTGACAGATAGAAAGCAGTCAATTTTTTCTTCATTTTCATTGTCTAATGCTTTATGAGGGTCGAGTTAACTTTGGAACGAGTTGATAACAGGAATGTAAGCAATGACTGATACCATATGGATTGTTTATACGCATAGGTGTTAAATATTTGCAGGGAAATACGAGCTCTAAGACGTTGTATGGATAAGACATTGGAATGCTACACCAAAGTAGCTGCAATCGAGAGCCGGTTTTTGTTGTAATAATCAATTGGAAGATTAGCGGCCTACTCATCATCTTCATTTTTAAAGATTTGTGCGTATTTAGAGTCTTGCAGATCTCTATCGATATGCCTCGCACATTTGCGATCGTTGGTATGGGTAGATTATCAACTCGAAGAACCACTAAATGTAGAATATAGTAGAAGAAGAATTAGTTTGACATGTCATTTCCGCACCATCATAAAGTTAATACGTCGTATATTAAACATTATATATTGTGCCTAACCGTTATAAGGCCTTCGCCAGTAAGTGCCGGCTTTGTAATTAAGTTACTTGCCACTTAGATTGCTCAGATACAGTATGATATTCTATGTTTGTAATTGTACTGTTTGATTCATTCGCAAATGCACAATATTTGTCCAATACGCGCATACGTATCACATATGGATTTCCTATGGTAAGACTGTAATTTGGCATTGAGTGATATGGATCTGAATAAATTAATGCCCATAGCTCCAATAACAGTTGGATGAAGTTTGGTAACCGTCATGGCATAAATGCAATGAACATGGGGGTATGCACACTTCGGATTGAACAAAGGGTTCGTTCTCCGTATGGCTTTACTCGTCATTGTGATCAGCCAACGAGTACAATCTACGAGGCCTGTTAGTGCCCCGAGTTGACATTTACCTGTTGTCACTGGGCTATTGACCACCATAATGTGAAAGGTCATAAAGTGATATGGTTAGGCTATGTTACAGACAGCAATTCTATTGTGATGGGGGAAATATTGAGTGTATATTTCGTCTGGGTTATGCATTATTGTTGAAGCCAAAAAGCTCGTCTGTTGTAGATTATTTATAAGCATGGATATTAAAACACTGTGTGGCTGGAATTGCTTTTCCAGTCCTTACCACATTTTTAACATTCTACAGGCCTGTCACATAAAGAGCTGGTCGATATCGATGCAGGAATACAATATTCATTTTAATCGATGCACTTGTGTGAACACTTCTGGAAGTGTTTCGAGGTTTACAAGGGACAATATATTTGCTCAATCTTTTTCCTGAAAGTGAAACTCTTGGCAGTTGAACAAAGTGGTAGGCGTCACAGAGTAAAGGAAAACGTTATCTTGATGTTTCAATAATATCATCGTGGTTGATTACGGAAACATTTAAAGTCTCAATACTTGTCTTAATTAACAATTATACACTTCCGAAATACATGTAATAGGCAATAACGTTTTACATTCTTGTCTTTATATTGTGCATACACATGACCGAATCTCCCTCTTGTTAAGTAAGGTTCAGGGGATACGATTATTTAAGGATGTGTTGGAGGTAATAAAGTCACCGACGCCTAGCTTTGCATTTTTGTCTAGCAGCTCAC
>CM067358.1:22859235-22874685 GCA_034190875.2 Urechis unicinctus | reverse complement strand
TTCCTCTAATGCTTTATCACTAAACGATATGAAAGCCAAAGTAAAAGTGCACAATAGAACCAATGATGTTCAACAACCCAGATAGCAAATGTTAGAAAAGAGGGCGATAGATGGTTGACCTGGGCAAACCAGTGCTGTGAATAATAACATTATGCCCTAACCGTCAGTGGAAACTTGATGGGTATATAAGCAAGTGTCTTATTTACGTACATGTAACGAGAGTGGTTCTTGGTGTATCTAGACAGCCGATGATGGTCGTATTACGACTTTGATCAATGAAAATGCCGTAATAGCAAATCCAAAGATAATGCATAAGGTCCTCTGTCGAAATTTTTTACATAGTGAATATATATATACTAAATATATATATATATATATATATATATATATATATATATATATATATATATATATATATATAAATATATATATATATATATATATATATATATATCTATATAGATATATATACATATCTATATATATCTATTTATGTACATATATATATGTATAAAATATGCATATAATATATTTATAACGCATATTTATAATATATATATTTATGTATATATATATCTATCACAAATATTTATATATATATGTATATATATATATACTTATATATATATGTATCTGTATATCTATATATCTTATATCTATAAATGTATATCTATCTGTTGTCTAATATATATGTTTATATATATCTATATATACCTCTATCTCTCTATATATATCTATATCTCTCTCTCTATATATATATATATATATATATATATATATGTATATATACAAAAACGCGCACGCGCGCGCACACATTCTGTATCTGCTGCACACACATTTGTGTAACATTGACAAAACTCCTACCATCATTATTAATAGACCTAGGTTACGCAGACAAATCGTTGCAAAATATCTCATTGTATCGGTTTCTCAACAACTGCTAGATTATTTCTCTACTGCACAAAAACATTCAATTTCTAATTTTTTTGACCTTGGCCTTTTATCATAGAAGACCATTTACTAAGCAACCAGTACTCAATAAGAAGGATATCATAAAAATACCTAACTGTAATTGTGAACCAAGAGTCAATGCCGCAGTTTGTATGCCGTACTAGCCCCATGCCATTCGCACGAGATGTAACATATCGGGTGTCACATAACACGGGACATTTGTTAGTCAACGCAGCCAGTTTTGCAATGCACCATCCTGACATTCAAGATTCACTCAGCACAGGGCAATTAGTTTTATATATTCATAGCGTTTTCTGTCATGCATCTGACAACCGTAAGTTTCGAGCAGCCGGATTGTCGTAAGCAATCGAACGAATGGCTCTTTTATGTTTCATTTTAGTAGGCTTAGATTTCAAAGGACCGGTGAACATAACATTTTATCGCAAATAAAGACATTTATGTATGAGGACATAATAATGTCCCGTCCGGTCTACTTAAATCAGAACGCCACAAGAGAAAAATATATCACTCTTATTCATATGCATTGATTGTATTAATATCATGCGTATCATTTATCTAATTTCTTAACTTCAGATTAAAAAAGCGTAATACGGACTTAATAACTAAGTGGTAGTGGACCAAAACTACATTCGGCTGTTCCTTGAGCCTCGCGATTGCAGTTTACGTGATACAAAATGCTCATGTTGGTGAATATTTGACCGTTAGAGCATGTATCAGTGCGCCATAACCATTTTGTTTCCAATCCTATTTTTGTAAAGCCAACGTCAACAATGCCCGTGATTTATGTACATGCAGAATAGCATAACAGAATGACTGTTTTATTATATAACAGCACACTTCTACTGTGATGGTCAGAAGAAGAGGACTCTCAGCATACACAACCACATTGTTTGCCACTATCTTCATTCACCAAGTTGAGGAAAGTTTGCTTTCAATAGCTCGCTTCTTACACGGTGACCAGGATTGGATGCTGAGCGTCTAGCAATGCCATCACAAAACAAAGCACGATACTTCAATCCCATAACGCGGACACAGCAGTATGTTATCCATATCAACCCCGCTTTATAGTCTGTCTATCACGTCTTTCATGAGTTTCAACTCGCTGCCAACATGGTACGAGAGGACAACAACTGTGCCATTTGAAAACACATCGTAACCATCAAATGCGTTGGAGTGTATCATGGGATGGAATCATGAATAGCTAACAAGAAGATTTGAAACTGATCTATAATACTTGTTTATCAGCAGATACAGCTCAGCTGGTGATCCATATGTTGTATGATGTATGGCATATTTTATGTAAGGATTTGAATATCTAACAGAGATCATCATATATACCAATTCGGAGCTTATAGAGCACAGCTTACATTTATATGAAAATTTCAAATGATATCAAAACGAATACTATCGAATGCACATCGCCTGTGGGCTGGTTGCCATCGTCTGCTAAAACAACACAAAACATCAAACGCCCTTCCCACAGACACAGTTTAATCGAACAAAATTGTTATTCATGGTTATGACCAAGATTGTTCTTTTTATATTTTAGGTATTCTGACAGTCTCATAAGCACTGTAAAATATTTAACCCACCTACATCGACGTAGCAATGAGAAAACTCTTACGTAATATATGGCACGTCATTTTGTTATATTTATGGTGTCACAGTGAATAATTCAATTGCCTTCAGATTTTGAATTCTCCTTGCGAAACAGGAATATCTCCTAAAATGACAAATGTTTGAATCGAGTGACCAATGTAGTCTTGATAAGTAGGTCATTGTGTTAAGATTTACTAGTGACCTTACCAAAGAACAAGAATAATACGCCCAAGTTGTAGAAAAACGACCCTTTTGTCACCTGGTACCTCCAACTTTACAATAATCAGATAGATCGACATCAAGTCAATGTCCAAGTCTTCTTGTTTATGAAAATTTCCTTCTTCCTGCACATAGAAATCAACCCCTACATGTGTGTCTGGTATGTTCCATCGAAATCACATTTATTGTGATAAATAATGTTACCCCAGAAGCAAGACAGATACCTGACATCATTCAAAGTGCTGCAAAATGTGGGAAAATGTTAATGGGCAGACATTTGGATTATTATGTCCATACATTCGGCTACTGTATTGCATAATGCATGGATGTTTGCATACCAGCCATAAAAAAACATTACATAACATTAGACCGATGCAGTTAGCAGATGTTCATCGTATCGCATGGAATAAGCCCGGTAGGTGGTGTTATATTACTTTATCACTTCATCAGCGCCCTTTGGCACCCATTCATTAATTTCAGTATAGGTATAATACACAACAACTAAGAGTAGTGTCTTGCACACATGTTGGGCAGCCGCGCTCATGTGACCGGGCTAGCCAATAATTGAGTGACCGCCCTCGGTGGTGCGAGTAAACAATGAATGGTTCTCTGTCCACCCTGTGTGACCTCCGAACACTCGATATCATTATTCCTTAACAGGTGAGCAGGGATGGCTTGCTTGGTTGTACAGCATAAAGCATGCAACATTCTGAATAGTCGTGTCTTGTATATCGAAATATAGATACGGTCTTGCTCTCACGACTTAACGACTGACATGAGCCATGAATCACACTATAGTACAACAGCTGCTCGTTATTTCTGCGATGACACTACCAAAGAGCACGTTATTTTTGCGATGAATGCTTCCAAAGAGGCAAGGTTTTTTGAGCGATGAGATGGCACGAATGGACAACGTTACATCGATTTCAAGTTGTTATTAAGTCTCCTCACTATATATAGGTTGGCATGATTCTACTAAGCACAGGATGAGATGTTGTCTGCGGGATTATGAGCTCCTACTTGGCATTATATACAAACATGAGGTATGATATTATTGTCTGGTTTGAGATTTACCAATCAAATCCGCCCATTTGTTGTCATCATACAAACTTACAAATTAACAAGTACGTTGGCGATGATGCAGTCCAATTTGTTAACATTTATGTAAATGACATTGCACATACCCCATCACTACAGATTTGGGCAGCGTCGTTGACGTTGGTAAATATTTTTCTTTATCGTTGGTTCTTGGTGCAATGTGCTCTAAGATAGATTGCGGATATATCGTGTATTTCAAATGGCAAAACATCATGGCAGACAAAGACCGAACTTTCTTCTGCCCACATGACGTTCGTGAGGTAACAATTTAAGCAACTACTATATCTTTGCCATGACTGGTTCTGTAAATTTGTTATAAAATCGAAAACATTATGCCGAACTCATGGCACAACATGACCACGCCTGATACGTTGTGTAGCATAGATATTAAAAATGGACAGACAACATATCGTCCTTTAGCACTAGTTTTCTCAAGATGACACTAGGAACACGCTATTTAGCTACCTCGTCTCTCCTCTCTCATATGAAACACACGTGTCTTAATATATTTAAACGACAAGAAACCCCTTCTGTGTTCTGTTCATATAATTTAATCAATATCGTTGTGATTAACTTGGGGTTTACTATATTTGTCCATGTGTTGGGTTGCTCGATCAATGTATAACAAAAGAGCAGTAAGTGGTTCGCATAATCTTTTGCAAATAATCTTAGTGAATGCATTGATGATGGGTTCTTGTGGATAAGTACATATTACATATATTCTACTCTATAGCTTGATTTGACCATACATTAGCAATAAAGATTTTGAACCTTTTGATTGATCTTTGATAGTCAAACCGATCCTAAAAGTTAAATTTGGGGAATGAGCCTCCAATGTTAAACAATTACTTTGGTCTCAGCGTCGCTGCTGATGTGACTATGTGTTTCTTATGTCGACAGCTCACGGCGTGTGATCTCGTTCAACACAACAGTAATCGGCAATATCCTTAACAGACACTTCAGTGCTCGATATAACCTTGTTGGACAATTTGCTTTAAATAAGCAGTATTTTTAAGGCAGCGTTCCAGCAGACTACGCGGCTAACTGACTAATAATATCATGCAGCAAAGTAGCATTGTGTTGGCTACGCTGACGTAGATAAGCTTCAGTAATAAATCTATAGAAAGCGATGGTGGAAATGTTCCGATGAACACTTACAATTTTATGCAATTTCAAGTGCCACAAGTTAGCAATCAAGTCTTATTTGACGTTAAATGAAACAGCATGAAGAGCCTACGAATAAAGTACACCTATTCCATTCACATTGCTATTGCTAAACATTAAGGAAAACCATATCAGGCAGTGCCACTTTTTAAAGGTTGTCATCAACAGCAGTTATTGTCAAATTAAACAAAGGCCACCAAAACAGCCACAAAGCTTGAGATCACGGAGTCGGTAGAGAACTTTGGCAATAGAATTGGAAGCAAAAATACTTCATAGCTGTCGCTTTGCTCGCTGTATGCGTGGTACAAAAATTGTGACATTTTGTGGAATCCATTCAGGGATCATTCAAAGAAAAGAGGAAGAACTCATCTATCGAATCAATCTATTCTTTCTTTGCGATCGGCACACAAAATATTTTCATCGAGCAATTTGCTAATCACCATTAAATGCGAATGTCGAAGGACTAATCACTGTTGAAAGCAATCATCAAGGCTTCCCCGGAAATCCCGTAAAAAACCCATTACCTATTTCTGAAAACAATACAGCTCACAATCACCAAAAGTGGCGTTCAGAAGAAGACGATTATCATCATTGTCCAATGTTTGCTTGTCATAGATAGTGGGCGCGATTAAGGCGTGGTTGCATTTGCTCTCATCCGCCGTGGTGACCAGGACTGAATGCAATGCCATTGCAAAACAAAGCATGGCGTATCGATCATTTGTAGCTGGCAAGGCTTTAAGCTACAGAATTCGGATAAGGCATCTATTTCCGCTCTTGAATCTGCGCATCACTTCTTTGGTAATGTTCTACTCCCTGCCCACGTTATACGACAGAAGAGCAACTTTGACACAAAAGAGCGATATCAATACGATCTAATATCGTTCAATAGTTACGCCGGTATGTGTATCATACCATTTCATTGAAAATAACTACCAAGAATATTCCTCAAATATATACAATTCTTCATCGCTCTGCCATTGGTGTAGCTAAAGTAATCTTCAAATCGCACATTAAGTATTGCACAGATCAATTAAGAACAGTGATAGCCTGAACATCCACCAGATTGAAAATGATGCATAATGACTGGCTATGCAAATGAAAAACCTAATAGAGCCTAATATCTAATGGTAATTTATATGAATATAACAATAACAAACGATATGATAAGGCACATTATCAAATGCACACTGACAGTGTGGTGGTGCGTCGACATATTCAAATCTGAAAATGATGTTTCTCAAATGGAAATTGCATGTAACCTGATAAATCCAGCACATGGGTTATAAATGTTTGTTGCCCAAGTGATTTTTGATAATTGCCGACAATCTGTCAGTGGGGTAAGCGTTTCAAGCCTTTTCGTTCACCTATATTGGCGTACGAATTATTGAGATTAGTTCATGTCATACATAGAGTACAAATCACTGTTATCAATTGCTGCATATCATTTTTACATATGATGGTAAATCGAATCATTCAAAAATGCCAATTTTGTTATTTTGTTACAGGAACTCGTTTAGTTTGCATAGTTACTTGTTATATGCATAATTGTTAGCACCAAGCTGTTGCTATACCTAATAAATAGCTCGGTGTCGACTCGGTGTTGTACGGAACATTATATATTGCTGTACTCACGCTAGAGGAGAGCAGGGCCGGGTTGGTCATCTTTATAACATGCCCAACGACCTTGCCTTTTGAATAGTTGTGCATTTTCAGAATCGGATAGCACACTAATTGCTAATGTTAATAGAACACGTCATTTCACTTTCATGTCTAATGTGTTGCAAATGAAATAACAAAATTGCGGAAATCGCTAACAGTCGAATGCTGTGTCCTGTTGCATGTGCCACGAAATGTAAAACGCTATAAACATATCATCTATCTAGATTGCTGTCCAGACTTGCTGTTGACACACGTTTTGCACCCTCATATGTAGCTCCTGCTATTGTAAACATGACCATAATGTGAGGTAATTTGCCAGCCTACTGTAACGGTGTTTTAACATGAGCTCAGATTGAAAGCTCAGATATTGATGCCGTATATGTTTACGCACCAATTGAAAAGAATCGATTTGAGTTGATGGTTCTTGTAAGATAACGGACAAGCAACAATCGATATTTCTATTTCTGTTAATTAATTAAAGCATTATTGAGAAAAGCCTATCTGAGATCTTAGTTCAACAGGTCCCAATGAAGATTATCAATTAAATCGTTCAATTAAATCTGCTGTCGTATGTTTGCCGTATGTGGATCTGCCAGTGTGATAAGGGTTAAATCAAAACATGCGATATTTTTGGCTGTATTAGCCAATCTAAAGCCACAACATATTCTCCGCGTGTCACGGTGTAACCAAAATGTACGGACAGCATATTTTCCTTAAACTCTGCATTATTGGAGTGAGATGGGCCAACGGATACGTTCTAAACAAGGTTAAGCAATTCTTTGTCAACACACGTGTCTCAATATAAATGAACGGCCAGAAAAAAAGCAGTACTCCTTTAACATTCAATTTAGTACATTCATGTGAATCTTTGTCGTTGCTAATCTTAGTGAATGAGTGTTATGACTTGTGCTTTAATTGTCAGTAGGTGTTGTATGGGTATATACTTTACAACAACCGTGCAGTGTGATAATACGACTATGATCCCCTTTATAGATCTAAAATGGTCAAATCGATACGAAAGCTCATATGGGAGATTAATCCTACATTCCTTATAAAATACGCCTATTTTAGCGTCACTGCTGCTTAGACTACATCATTGCCCACTGACTATTGATCGCCCAGCTTGATGTGTATTGTCTTGCTTAGCAAGACAAAATAGCCGTATTAAACAATTCCGTAATCGCTCGCAATGCCAATCCGCTGATAGTTTCAACAATATTATAGTTAAATGTGTCGTTTCCTTGGCATTAAGCACACAGAATGGCAGACTAGTGGTAGCTCAATATCATACAGCGACCTGAACGTCTCTCACTGCTACTAGATAAAAACATCCTTGTTCTTTGGTTTCCATAAATCAATGTTTTGACAATATTTTTGCATTAACCGATAACTAGTTGGTTAACAGATGCCACATTCAGGTGTAAAAAAATACCCGAAACGCTTGTGATTGTCCAGTAGTACCCGAAGCTAACATCACCAGTAGGTAACCCTTTGCACCCGTGGTGATTCCTCGGCAAATAACAACCTCCATCATTCCGATAATGATGGTATCCTAGCATCCAATTAAGACGCCCATAATTTATCACCGTGTATATATTACTGGAAATACACTGAGGGTCGCTTCGCGCTAATGTATGACCTCCCTTCTTTGTTCAGGTTATTTTTTAAGAAACAAAACATGCGAACAGATTCATGACTTCAGCTTGCATTATAAGAAGATGGAATTATGAGCAAATACAGCTGTGGAATGGTTGGTTTTGTTCAGAAAATCACCGAGCTGTCATTATTAAATGGCTTGTGAAAGAAACGCAAAAGGAGCAATGTTATGACTGAACAAACAATATTGCAAAAATTTTTGAGTGGTGCATTCTTCATCCACATAATCACAATACTTTCATATGTATTATCATCTCAATCAGTTTTCATTAGCCACCTATTACGGGTGAATGGTTGTAATCACATCGTGAGAGAGAAAAATGTCATGCAATTTTATCAACCAACATTTGATGTTCCAACAAGCGACGACTCGTAGTAATGCATTCAATACTGACAACCTGACTTAAATTGCTGTAACTATCAACGTATCGAAATGGGTAATATATAATGTATACGTTTATCAGACACATTGTTGAAGGTAACGATCTATATTTAACACACACTGGGTCCACAACAAAAATTATTTCAGTGTGCAAGGCTGTGATGCCTGTTGAAATGGCCACCATCGTCTGTCGTGCGTCATTGCAGTATTTGCTTCGGTTGGAAGCAGCCCAACAAGACAATTAATTACACCAATGTGCTTAAACAGTGACTTAACTATTCGTTCAAGCATTATCTGGGGAGAGCAAAATGGATTATTTCATTAAGCATTCTCTGACCTAAATCCACAGATCGGTCAGGTAACACAACGATGATATGACTTAAGTCACCAGATCTCTGACTGAGGTATATATAGAGGGTTTATGTGAGCTTAAATATATTTATTATACAACTGTCTAATAATTGTTATCACTGGCTCGTTATGTGATAAATTGCATGAGATACGAATTTCATTTATGAACACGTCTTTTGGTGACATTCATGCCAATTAGTCACCGATACGTTCCCCATGGTTGCATTTATTACGCCGACGTAGCATCTGAAGATGCATCATCACCACCATCGTCAAAACAACGGCGCGCCTTTGCACAACGTTTGCAATCGTCTTATTTCAATAACCTTTCTTTTTTTAGCTAGTACTGACAAATGACCGAAGTCTCAACAACGATAATATAATGACCGACAGCCATGTCTGTATTTTAAAAAGATATGGCTTTAATGGACCGGAACGTGTTCCACTATATCACGACGGAATGTCAGCTCTATGACTAATAATGTTCAATAGTGCATTATTCATTCCTTTTTAATGGCACTTTTTTGTTTTGAATGATGGCTAACCCGACCACATGGAGTGCATACATTATCATTGCTTGTCGCAGTGTGTTGAGTTTTGCCTATGGATTTGACTGCTCGATCATCATTTGGCGAGACGTTCCTCTGATACTTGCGACAACCTCGGTGTGAATCAGAGTATGGCAGACGTTGTCGGCAATACATGCTTTCTCATGGCTATGGCTAGAAAGGAAAAACACATGTTTTTAGTTCAATCAAATAATACTAGCTCAGCCGCCAGTGTTGACCCCTTAAATCTTTTTGAATGCAGTCCACAAGGGTCATAAAGGATAAACGCAAATGTCAAGGATTCGGCGGTATCCAGGCGCTCCAAGGCGATAAGTCTCAAGGGAAATTCTGAATCTGATTGCTTCCTTAAGAAAGCAAACATATCCTGCGAACACAACGCCCTTTGTGCAACGAGAAACCCATCGAACTAAATGTTAATGATGATACTACAATTTCACATAATCCAGGACGCAAGTGAACGCACTTTGTTCAATCAAGTTCAATATTCTGTTTTGTGTGTCAAACTCAACACTCAGAAAGTCATAAAACGTGTTCAGCCATATGTTGCCTCATTACTCTGCATAAAGTGACATTTTCACAATTAATAGCAGCATTATTGTTCACGAAGCAACCATTTGGTGCGGCACAGGGAGCAACATTTGACTCGTTTTGTGTTGAGTTACTATTATCGTGCTCGATTGTAATACCAGCAAAGCAGAACGACGCTCACAGAGTGAGCACCAGTAGGCTTTTATATTGAATGTGCTTTGAATACCATAATGTTATTGAAAGCCGATGAGGAGGTAACTTACGAGAACTAACCAAACAAAGATACCTCGTGGCAAATAGGCCCATTATCGTATTCGCAGGGTTCCCGTATATGTCGTTCATATATTTAAAAACAAACAGTATGCCCAACGGTCTACACTTACCTCAATCATATTCCAACAATGTATCTGCAATAAAGGTTTCTTGAAAGTATCCATTTGTATCCGCAGCTGAGGATATCGAACGTTCAGCATAACATCTATTTTTCATTGTGACATAAAAGATATCAACATTTGATGCGCAGATTTGATAGCATTACCGACAAAATATTCTATGCTGACAAAAAGAACCAGCAATATGTGCTCTTGTTAAATATGCGCCAGTTCATCTGGTGTCAATATGCTATGCATTCCTCCATAATAGAACTGCATGTCTTCTTGTTCATTGTATTAAAGTAATACCCTTGTTTGTGGGTAGGATGACTTCATTGCTATGGCGTGGCATATATTTGTCAGCAGTGACTTTGTTCAATTGACTTTTAACATGCTCTAACGAAACCGAGGGATATAGGCCTATATAACCATTTAGTCATGGCATATGTTACCTCGCCTTTGAGTTTATTTCCTGTAACCCTTGTACAGAGTTGACGCAATAGTTTCTTCGACGGTAGGAGCCATGCATAAAGAACTTAGTACTGGCCAAGTGCGTGAATGTGGAATATGCTTCGCACCTCACTCTCGGAAATGCTTTGCATATCGCCATTATGTACACACAAGCTCTTAGAAGACAGATATTTCCTACTGCAGGCTTGACAGCCTACAATGATACCTCCTGCGTTTAATCAACGGCTTCTGGCGCTTATCATTTAACAATAAAGAAATAGTGCCACTTCTACAAGGTGGCTATCAGCTGCCGTAATTGTAAGGAGAAGTACACATCCATCGAAATAACCGTATCGCTCAAGCATATGGGTGGCTACAGACTTTGAGCAATGGTATCGCAACCGAGACAACCGCGCATATTAAACCAATGCGCCTACACAGAAACATGTGTGAACTATTTTATACATGTTGAATATAGCCATACGTCTTTGCGGTGTAAACCCAGGACTGTATTATGGCAAGTGCTAATTGCTAAATCACCTGTGAGAAAACCATGCGGCCCCCGCAATGGCCTCGCACGTCTGCCTACAGGCCTTTTACGGGTTTTGCACTATAAGAAGCCCATGTCTAAAAGTAGTGCATGTTCAACTTTCGGCCACGTACACAGCCCATAGACAGTCTGTAAGCCTTATGTGACCTTGGCATAAGTCTTCGTCACAAAGGGTAAAGAGGAATCGCTAACCCAGGGGAAAATTACACTGACTGTTAATTGGGTCGTCATATATTTATCATCCAACGCAAACGCCTATTTTGTCACGATTCCTGCTAAATTCCAGGCATTCTATCAGTCTGTGAGCACTGTAAAATATTTCTCTTATCCGATCGGCGTAGCAATGATCGGCATCTATCATACGCGGAAAATTAATCGTTGTCGTGAAATGTTACATGCCATTTTTTCCACACTTGGAGCTGCAACGAATTGTTTGAATGCCGCTAGATTTTGTTTCTCATTCCAATACAGAAATACATCCATAACGGCATGATTTCATCGAGTGATCAATGAAGTCTGTGTAAGTAGGTCAACTGGTTAAGGCAGTGCCTTCACCTTATCTGTTACAGAACAGCAATAAGCCATAATATTAACTTGTATCCTCCGACTGAACCATAATCAGAGATAAGTCGATTCCCATGGAATAATAGAAAAGAATGCTGTTATATATATAAAATCATCTCACCAGCATTGTTATTTAAATCCAAGCGCACACAACAAAGCCACTCTCATGCGTCTGTGGCTGGCTAAGAATCAATGTGACCGTTACAAACAGGGCGGTTGACACGGGATGGTAGAAATAAAGGTCTTGAGTTCATATTGTGTACTAATTCCGATCGATCGTACACATCTTACTATGGGACGCAGTCTCACCGTTACAGTATTATGTTCGTTCCGTTTTATCGATATTTGCAAAGATTGTGCTGTTTACCGCTATCAAACAGGCTTGTTTGAGATTTTTGTGGAAATCAGTGTGACAAGAATTGACAAACTTTGAAAATATATATTATGTATTGGTAAAAGTATTTCTAATCCTGTCCATGACAAATTGAGCAGCAAAATCAACCGGATAGCAGTGCGTAACTAAGGCAGGTAGAGAGGTTTATAATATGTATATAGATAATACATAGCCTAATATAAGGACCGATACTATGCAACGATTGGTTACCTTACGAACACCTAACAAGTTATTGCATGGCCACAGCAAGCAATTTGATAATCACAAAAAGTACCAATAATTGTAAGTTAATTTTGGTTATTTACATTGTGTGCCAAAGCACCCCCAGTGTATACTGTTACAATTATGCTTGTGTTTATTCCGATGAGAATACATGGATATTTAAATCCTAAAATGGTTTTGTAGTCCACTTGTTGTGCTGACCTCGATCTGCCGTTTTTGTAATCCACTGCAATCTCCCTGTCTCTATAATTAACTGCCAGATGGCCACAAACCCGATTTCTTCACAGCTTGTGCGAATTGGTTGCACTTCCATGAGCCATGCGAGCTTTGTTGTATATATTAATATTAACAAGCGTAATTTGCTGGTTGTCACATAAGATAATGTAACCGTTACATGAAATGGCAGTTGCAGACGCCACACTTGCCAAGTGCTTGCATATGTGGCCCAATATAACACCTCATAGATGTAACTTCGTGTGCGAAGCTGGTAATTTTCCATCATATGAGCGGATACAAAAAGAAATCATCAGCTTGACATATACATGATACACTGACTCAACAAAGCATGTCGTTATTTTCCAATATTCTTGATCACCGTGATTTCTATTGAAAAGAACTCACCAATCATCGTGTGGGTATGTAAGAGCTACATTATTGGATGGATTATTTCTACAATTGGTGATCAATAATCAAACATATGTGAAAATGGAAAATTATGCTTTCATGTGTTATCTCACTTTTACTTGATAACTGGTTTATCACAACCACCTTTATCACAGTTATTTCAAGAACAACATGATTGTGAAAATATCGTTAGGCTTATAGTTTGTCATATTTGTAAACTTCTCACAAAAATGTTAAGCCTTCATTTGGCGCATACAAAATATTTAGATCTATGGAGATATTTGGGCTGATATCAGCTTGCCGGTTACCAAGCCGTTACTTCATACCCAAGAGGCAGTAAGTGGCAGTAAGAAGCAGTAAGATGCAGTAAATGGCAGTAAAAGTCAGTAAGAGTCAGCAAGAGGCAGTAAGAGGCAGTAAGCAGCTGCAAGAGGCAGTAAGAGGCCGTAAGTGATACACGAAAGCAGCAAAATTTGTCTTCTGGGATATGCCAGGAGCAGTGTAAAATTCTTGTTGAAAATAAACGCATATTGATTTGGCTATTGAGAGATGTACCAGTTAGCAATCTTACGCTTAAAGCTATAGCACACCCACGACAATTCAATGTTCAGCAATGTCTCGTAAGTAAATGAGTGTGAAAACGTGTAAGTTTAGCTGGATCAACAATATCCCTGAGAAAACTAATGCTGTTTCTAACATATCATTGATGAGTCTCATTATCATATGGAATTATCTCGACACCCCCACTCCCCAAAACAACGAGCATTGTATAGCATGTATCATGTGTGGGAGCAATATGCATGCCCCTTTACATGCAAATAACAGAGCAAAGTGACAGCTTATAAGCAACTGCTCTTGTGGAAAGCTATAGATTGCCACGTGTATATACAAACCTGATTGTCATATTTTGTTAAGGACGTTCAATAATGAGATTAGATATTATTGTTCTTGTGCTGAAAAAGAGTTTTGTTACTTAATCATATAATGCCAATTAGCCAGGACAGTGCATTTGCTGCATAATAATGCGAGTACGCATATTCAATAGCATTGCAGATATAAGCAATTTATTGTGACAGTACCCACAGGTGTATACTACATTGACGAATTACCGTCGACTCTAAATGAAAGTGTGATTGTAAACCGACAACAGAGACACCAGAGGCGGTCACACCCAAGCACATGATACACTAACTCACAAATACAAGATAAATATTGGCAAGTAGTCATTTTAAGAAATATCGATGGAGTTATCCACATGTGACAACCTGATCCAAACTAAAGAGATTTTTATCATGAAGCTTACAGAATGTCGTAAGGTGCTTGAAACCCGTGACGCGTTGTGGGAATATTCATCAGCTTCATGGAACTCGTCAGATTGTCTGCTGTTGCTTTGTTACAATACTTTCGAGCATTCATGATTACTGACTGATATGCCAAAAATCCATTTGTGTACCAACTGCGCACTGATAAATGGTATGCATAATATCAGCTCATCATAAAATCATTGCTGTTAATTTTTGGATTATTATGCATCGACAAATATTTGAGGTTGCGAACAAGCTTGCGATGATATCTTATAAATTTAGTAGCATTATTCTTCATCGGTGTGGCTAGTTCACCAACTATTTATGACCTGCCACGCATTGACATATTTTATACACACAATAAAATAACCTTTAGAGAACGTTGCAATAGGGATACATCATTAGTGTTAAACGTAAAGCACGGAAAGACAATGTCTTACTGTGCATATAATCAAGAACATTGTTGATTGTTATTACCGTGCGTTAAAGTAGCTGTTCCAGAAAGAGGGTCTCTGGCAATAATTATTTACCAGATACATAGCAATTTCCCTCGTCGAATTGTACGAAATAGCTAGATCGCGTCAGGTAAATCCCTTACAATTGGTGGGCTATTATGGATAGATAATTATATTATATATCTCTGCATGACAGAATTGTGCATTGATCACTAGAGGAACGTGGTGATCGTGATCACTTGTTTTAGCCAGAGGGCATCACTTTCCCTGCGACCGTCCGACCAGATCCCCTGACAATAATTTGACACTGACTGGTTCG
>CM067358.1:22822910-22843726 GCA_034190875.2 Urechis unicinctus | reverse complement strand
AATCAATTAACTAATCAAGAAATCAAATAAATAATCCTGTTTCGCCCGGTACCTTACGATTAAAGCAGCATCGATTGAGAGTTATAATGAAGAAAAAAAATATTTTTTTCTTTCTTACCTACTTACTGCCTACCAAATTAGAAAACTTAATCACTAATTAACTACCTGATTAACTAATTAGCTAACCATGTAAAGTATTCCCCGTAAATGTTTATCATGGGTCTAGATTCTATTTGTAAGTTTTGTTCATTTTGTACCAGGCGCACGTTATCGAGGTCTAACATTTACATTTCTTCCAATCGCATTCGCATCACTGCTTATCCCATGTCTTGCGTTATTTACGTTCCAGAATGAGCCGCTTATCATGGCAATCGCATTCCACAAAACTTCTGAACATCATGTCCTTGTTAGATTATAGTCATATGTGAATATTTGTCACCGCCGCTTTTTGTCGTTTTGACATTTGTCTGCATCCCGAAGACCTTTCGGGATCTCAGAAACATTGCAGGCAAGATTTTGTTCTGGCGAAAATAACTACTCACATTTAGGCGTTTCATGTGGCTTCAATTGATAATATACACTTATCATTTCTTTACGGTGACTCATGCTGAGTGGCTGCGGGCTAGTTGTCTTAATCTTCACATTACCATGAATATGAATGACAACAAAGCCTCATCTTGATTTGTTGCGAACTAGTGGTTATTTTGACTATAATATTTCATAAAACTATTAACGTGAGTTGTTCAATCGGTCGTGCTACAATTAAAACAAGCGTGAAAGACACTCCAATTGTTTCCAGCAACAAGTTGTGCATGATTTAATTTTATTGCATTGCATTCTACTGAATATAACCCATTATTAAAAAAGGTCTCGTTGCTGCTTGGCTGGTTTGACGGGGGCATGCGCTTTTTGAATATCAATATGAAGTTTGGTCTTTAGTTACAGACACACATACATAGGAAACATAATCCAAATTACGTCTAAGAAATTCTGATGAACATATTTGAATCTCATGGACACAATATTACACATTTGCCATGTGTCTTAATCTACACATTCAAATGTAAATAAGCGGAAGATAAATCGCAATTGTCTATGTATCTGCTTATCTGTTTATGTATCAGCAAAGCCAAATGTGTGAGGTTGTTAATACTCATATGATAGATGAACGTCCGCCACCGTCACATTACCGGCAACGTGAATGTCTGTACGTTTTATGGACAGAAAAAGTATGGAATATATGCTCGGTTGTATTGGTTCCGAGGCCAGCAAAATAGTATTTTCTTTGCCTCATGCAATTTAAAGCATACAGTAGCATTTGCAATGATCACCTCTTTGTACGACTCATTCCGTGTAATGTGATTATTGTCTAAATCAGAAGTATATGCATACAGTTTACGCCTGCAAATACAGAAGTCTTTAAAATATGAGGCTTACGTTTAATAATAACTCTCTTGTCTTCTAGAACCAAGACGTAAGATTAATGAAATAAGATAACACTATAACCGCTGTACATACACGTTTCATGCGATTGATCAGCCAGAATCATTTTGCGTAACTGTTCAATAAAGCTATCTATAAAGCTAAACGGTTTTTTACAATGTCCGCAATACTTTTATACATTTTACAATGTACGATGCAAATGTCACTCTTCCCTATGCCATACTGACCACCAAGTAACATTGAATGATTAAATGTCACAAAAGAGTGCCTATAAAAACACAACAATAGGATAGAGCAACACTATAATAAGCTAGGTTCAAAAAGATGCACATCTCAACCCCAACTTATATCGGATTTTACGCATGGCCTTAATCAATATAGGACGTTGCTAATGCGAATCTAAAACTGCGAGGCATCATCACGACCCATATTTACAGATGGGCTCGTTACTGCTACGTTTAAGCAAGATATACGATAATTTCAATTAAAGAGGAAAACAACTTACACATAAATAAGTTTATGGGGGATTTAATCTTGTAAGTGACCATGCGACAATTGCGGATCAAAGTATTACTCGTATGTTAAAACAAAAACTGACCTTGAGTCATGATCGATTTTAACATCATTTTGTTGTGTGAACCTACGTAATAGCGCTCTCTAAACGAAATGATGTGCAATACCAAAGCATGAATCAGTAGTGGCTGCTTTCAAAACGCATATAACTGAAAAATCGATATGAAAATAACCAAATGGAATATATATATATATATATATATATATATAGAATATAAAAGTAAGTATATATATATATATATATATATATGTATTTATATATATATATAAAGATAGATATATATAATATATATATAAAATATAAGTATATTTATATCATCAAATATATATATATATATATATAAATTTAGATATATTTATATATATTATATTTATCGATATATCTATATATATATATATATTATATATATATATATATATATATACATATATATATATATATTGTCTATATATATATATATATATATATATATATATATTCATATATATATATATCTACTCTATATTTCATATATATATACTATATATATATAATATATATATATATATATATATATTATATTTCTATATATATATATATATATATATATATATATATATATATATATATAGTATATATATATATATATATATACATATATATATATATCTCTATATATATATATATATATATATATATATATATATATATATATATATATATACAGCAATGCATATCTACTATGTGCATAGAACGTTAATAAAAAAAAACGGGCATTGAGTGATTGTCTTTATATGTCAGCATTGTATCATTCTTGGGAGAGAACAGCTTGCCTGCGTTCGGTACGTCTGTGATTTGCATACATTAACATATTGTAGCTATCTGAAAATGATATACAACGCTTCATTCGACCTTATTTTAGGCAACACTGAATGAGTCTTGCAAAACATTAGTCTTGGTTTTTGGGGGTTGATGATTAAATTGACCCCATACATACAACAGTTTAAAAGTGATGCGCAATATCTGTATTGATCAATTATCAATCAGCTTCTAAAACTATTATTGTGATTTTCCGGTCAGGCATGTGACTTATTGGATGACGAACGACAAAGCCTACGTTGTAAAACATTTGACGGGCGCTGCTACTTTGTGTTGAATAACTGATATTTTGGCGGTAACATTCAGGTAACAAGCACCACGCCATATTCATATAATCACCACCTGGACAACTTAATTCATTCACATGGGAAGCTATACGACCATAAGTTAGCAACTTAACTGTGTTGAGTTGATATCATTCACAACAAATCCATGATGTAATTGCACTACTGTTCGATATCATAAACAAACAGCTCTGTTGATTAAGACGATTCCGGGTATGCGCCTTATGAACTTGTTACCCTCGAAATCATAGGAGGACAGTCATAATATCTTGTGACAAGCTCGTCCACGAGAGTTTTTTTTAACTTAAGAATGACAACATGGTCGCTTATCTTTTCTCCGTGAAGATATATTACCAACGTGGGTTTTTCTAATGCTTATGTGCGAATTAAGTAAGTCACATTGAATTGAAAATAACGAAGTTTCCATATTTAAAGTCAGTAACCCAATGAAAATTGCTTATTGTGGATTGTCACACTTACGCTTCACTATTAATTTGTAAAAAAATAACGCTGCCTTATTTTCCAAATTTCCTTTAAATAAGCAGCAGTAATCACTACCATGCTATATGTACACAGGGTTGTTCCGCATGTGCATTAAATGCAACAGGCAATACTAACTATACACCCTCTTTATACCTGGCATTGTTTATATCAGGTGACATAGCGAATGGCCGATATTTGTTATTTCTCTAATGTCTTAACGCGAAAAATGCCCACATGTAAAAAACGTTGGCACTTCACCTTGTGTAACATCGACATGAAATAGATTGTATTGGCCGGTTACCTGATTCTAGACTGGAACCGCATCACAGTTCGAGCTTAAGCAGACATTACTCCAATTTTAATCCCTGTCTATAATTTGAAGGATGTTTTCCCTCATTTCTATATGATCAATAGAATGTTTTGGCGTTCACCAGGTTTTAAACTTTTTCAGTGTATGGTGTCAGTGAAAAAACCCGAAATGTTATTAAACTGTGAAGTAATAGAGATTGCACGCCATGAATTAAGCTCGTATAAGAGCTGTTTTAGATGTGTTTTAAAAGCCCTTGACAGTGACATATTTGGAATAAATACACTTCTAAAGTGGTTCCGGGGAACATACGATCGCAAGCAATACCAAATCGGCTGAATGTTGCAGGAAAAATGCATATTTGCGGCCACGTAGTCTCGACCTATTATCCGTTTGGAAATTGGATAATAAATCACATCTAGCCGATAAATGGTATACTAATGTACGGTGAAAGGAAAACATATTTGCCATTTTGTCATACGGAACGTTTCGCGTTTATTTTTCTATTAGCCGTGCTAGTCAAAAAGCCCCGTGAGGGTTGATGTTGCATTATCAGTATGTGCTAGTTGCTAGTATATCGCTAAATTGGTTGCTCAAAGGCATGGTTCTTCCTGCAAAGAATCGCAACCTAATGAGGACAGTAGAACAGCGCCAAAATGAAGTTGTGGCACTTGAAGATGGCTGCACATGCGGTAAAACAGTAATCCCATCCATCAACATGACGATATAACGTCGTTATTGAACGAGACGTTGATTACTGGCCCTATGGTTAGAACTACTGTGCACTGCAATATTGAGAATCTGTGGGTTTGTATCTTTCTCATATTGTCAATAACAGGAACTTGCAATAGCTGATTCCTTATTCAGAAGCCATATTCATATAATCACCACCTGGACAACTTCATTTATTCTTATGGGAAGCTATACGACCATAAGTAAGCAACTTAAACTGTGTTGAGTCGATATCATTCACAACAAATCCATGATGTAATTGCACTGATGGCATTGACCATTTATATGGATCGTGCGAGCTCCCCTCTTGCTTGTAACTTATGCAAATGAAATAATACTATGTGATTCATGAACGCCGTGCATTTTACTGATCAAATGTAACATGATGAGTCCATTATCGATTTCTGTGTGCCATGCGTCTACAGCTCATTGGTGTCGATAGAACCCTTTAACATAGCTATGCCTGGAATTGGCATATCGCAATTAGAATTAAGCGAAGCAATTGAATTGTTTAATTGAGAGGAGTGTACAGATACGATTGGATTCGGGTGCATATTTACTGATCTATACCGATGATTGTCACCTGCCATCAGTTTATCGATCCATTTATATATGAATTATAAATGATGATCGTCGACTGTTGACGCGGTTATTATCCTGTATTTAATGCGACACGTTCTAGGAATGCCATTAAGACAATAATCTTCCATGATCTTCGACCTAGAGTGACTGTCTTTTGGATAATCATAGGGACCATAACATGATGGACATTGCTACACATCGTAGCAGTTGGCGCAAACGTTGGTTATTCTTTACACATGAGACTTAACACAGAATACATGAGCTTCATAACCGCACTCGGGACACCATCGTATCATTTAGAAACCATTTGAACGAAATCATACATAATGGATGCTACGGAATACAAGGCGAATAGTCTGACACTTTTGGTTAGCATCGTCGCATCAATAATGAATTGACCATTCCATTGTCAGTCAAGGAACCGATGCCGAAACTTGTATTGAATATAAGCATAAATTCCTTCGACCATTCCTAACTTACATGCCAGTGTTGTTCATTACAGGTCATTGTTGTATGGTCTTATATTGCAAATTGAAAAACAACATGATTTGTCTACTTTGTTTTTAAACTATTGACATAATGCTATCCGCTATTAGTTTAACGCGTGGTGTGATTAAGCAAATTAAGCCAACGAGGTGCTGGTCATTCCTATGTATAATGTATATATGAATTTGCAATCAGCACGGGTAGAGTAGACAATGTGCACAATACGCAAAGCAGCACAGACATATGATCTGGTTTATTCCGAATCGAATGTTTGTAATTGGCTCACGTATGACCTTTGTTTGGACACCACAATTAAATTGTCACTGAGATATGTGTCGGTTGCTATTGCAATAAGAAGTTATAACAGGATTATATGTGAGTCATTTGGATTGCTGTAGGCCTTGAATTGACCTCATCCACTGCAATCTATAATTAATACATTATCAGCGTCACCGTTTTATGAGAATATATTGTACCATAACATAGACACGGCTTTCGCTGTCTTCCATTCAAGGAAGTCCGTATATAATTCGGAACTATAAAGATAATAAGTTAGATAACATGCTCTTATTTGTGCCTGATAAATACTTAGCTTTAAGTTTATATCGAATATTTTATCCATTTGGTTTCTGGTAGGACTTGAGATCGCCGGCCCATCTTAAGCTAGTGTATTAAACCAAGATGTGGTTCGGCTGTGAAGCTTTGAATAACAATATCCAATGACATATCTGGAACCGTAAACACTTGAATCTCTTTGCAACAATGGCGGTGGCAGATGTAGCTGCCTCGCTCCGAAAACCTCACAAACTCCCAGGGGAACAGTGATTATATTTTGTGATTGAACTCCAGCATATTGTACTGCCTCACTGAGTCCCAGTTCGCAGGTCACCAGGTCGCGAACTGACCGCAGAAAGAAGTACGTATTTCGTTCCCAGTACGGCACATCTCGATTAAGGTACACAGAACGGTCGCTCCACCCCCCGTTGCTGTTTTGCATTTTATGACATCATTTTCTGAAATGTGATTGGCTTTGAACGATTTATTTATGCAAATATATTATGGCCTACATTTGGAACCAAATCTGGTTTTTTGAGCGATATCGGTCATTCACTAGAGAGTTTTCACGTCCGTTGTTCGACAACGACTGCAAGTTTTTCTGTGTTCATGGTTCAAATTGTTGTACACACATCAACATGGCAGAGGTAAGGTCTATGTTTCCTCATTCACAAGTATATCATCTTATTTTGCATTATATGTAATTCAAAACTCTGTGGCATATTAATGAGCTATCGTTAATAATATAACACCTATGTTGAATGATTTTTCTGAAACAATGGCGTATTGATGCGGTCGTACTTAAATCGAAGTATGGTGTACTTCCTTTTGAATTTGAGCCTCAGTCTGATAGTAGATCGTATACAGATAAAGGAATGACACTTATGATTCATACGACCGAACCGCAGGTCGAATCTAGCCTTTCCTGGTGGTGTTCTTAAATAAGATAATCTGTTTTAGAATTTTGAAAACTAGTACTTATGAAGTGACATAGCCCCACTCTGACGGTAGTATACATATAAATCAACAAAACGTCGTGCACGGCTTGAAGTTACAACGTGAATATTTCAAACCGAATATGATTTAGTTTGTAAGTACGGGGTGAATAAAAACATCTCACAAGAATTTCTGGTTTGTGTTGTGTACTTAAACATCGATTATAATATTTAATGTTATGTATTTGGCTAGACAGTGTCTGAATTACTTAATTTTTTTTCCAGAATTGAACAGCTATTGGCCAAGTTTTTTCCAAAACGGTGTGCTTCTTAAAGCCTTCATTCACAATGAGGATGTTTGGAAACTGGTAACCTGAAATCAAAAGTTGTAAAGTGGTGTCAAAGAAAAACTGTTGGATTTGGTTGCAGAAAAAGAATCTGTTCATTACAGTTTCCAAAACTACTTTTGGTTGGCGTTGGAAAGTCCATCAATGGCTTACCATCTTCAGTAAGGCGTGTACCAGGTCTAGTCAGAACAATAAACACATCTTTTATTGTTCTCGTCTATATACTCCAGAACCAGAATTTTGTCACCACACCGTTGAACAAGTTCATAAGACTTTGTGCATATTGTCCTCTTCCTCCCGTTCCTGCTCTTACGGCGTTCGGTACCATCAGATATGTATGCAATAGGTATTTTACCTGTGTGGTGTTTACACTTGGGATCCCTGAAAATTAAAAAAAAAATTTTTCAATAAGTTCCATTGCAAACAACAGAGACACAGAGAGAATGGAGTAGACAATGTGCACAATACACGAAGCAACACAGACATATCATCTGGGGGACAGTGATTATATTGTGTGATTGAACACCAGCATATTGTACGAGCTCGCAGTCGTTCTCAAGAACCTTGCAGTGCTTTTGCTTTACGGAATAGAAGGAAGAGGGCCCTGGACATTTAATCGGTCTATGGAATACCCCCCCCCCCCCGATGACCTGTAAGCTGTTCGTGATATAATCGCCCTTGTCTCTTTGATAAAGTTTGCAGTGGGTCGCAACAATCAGTGTCATTGCATCATTTCTGTGTCAGTATCTGCCCGCCTCACCAAGTATTTAAAAATAGAAATTTGTAACTTCTAGGTGTAGTCATTCCTTTTATTATCATTTACCCATATTTGAATGCGTCCTTCAAAGGAGGCATGTAATTTGTGGCATCTGCATACTTTAAGGATTGACGAGACGCCACAGTTATTTTTAAGCCTCTCGGGTCAATTTACGAATAGTGCTGGCAATGCTACCATTCATCTTTATTCAATTTACACCAACAAAATGTGATGCTAGCTAGCAAGGATATATCACGAATCAATTAATGGGCATGAAACACAGAAAGTTTATGCCGCGTTCAACAAAAGGCGTTTATTGGCTCTTTGGCAGATGAGGATGATTTGTATGCTTAAAGGGTGCAATATTCCTGTCGACTATGCAGCCGATCTAGCATTCAAATGGATTACATGAACTCTTTCAACTTTCAAGAAGTGTATCCATTGGACAAATATGACAGCCCAAACGTATCATTATGCGTCTTCTAGGAGAATGAGAAATGGTAGTGCTCATAACAGAATAGTAGGTTGTATCTTTCATGGTAAACATTCGTTTGTCATATAAACGTGGAGCAATATATCGCGAGCAATAAAGGCACATCCGAAACAACATGGACAAGATGTAAATCTTGGATAGTACATGATTGCAAAGAAGTAAATAATCGAAGAAATGGTTGAAAGAAAGATTCATATGTCCATTGAAGAGATATATATTGTGTTTGGCTATACCGATATAATTGTATGACCTATATTTGACCTGAATCCACGAATGGAAGATTCGAAGGTAACTTAAATTACCTAAGAACTTTCAAAGCGACGGACCGTTTGAATATGTTAAATTCGGTGAAATATGTATTAATCAAGGTTAGCTCCACTATTCGTGTTATCACTAAAATCATAATGTATTACCACCAACCCGAAAGCACACCATCGTGGTCAAGCATCAGCGTCTAATAAAGAATTTACGGTTGACTGTAAATCTTGCTTGGATTATGGTGACTCGTAAAGCAGCAACTTTGTCAATATCACTGGGGTGTTAAATTTAAAATCGTAAACGCGATATTATCTGAACCAGTATTTCATGCGTGAAAACGAGGCTTTCTGTACCAATAAAGTGCAGTGAACTAAAGATATAACGACTTCAATCGCAATAAGAATTCGTCGATGACGCCTTACGTGAAAGCTATGGATACTATGTTTCTGATGTATCGATTTGGCTTACTACACATATCATTCGACATCACTGGTATAGCGAGACTGTGAGTCACTTAATTCATTACCATTATCAATTCTTTGTTTCATCGAATCATGAGAAACAGAAACATACATGTTACCCATATTTCGGTCACTGTAATTGCTTTCATTCACATCCCTAACTTTGCCAAGCTGTTTGATTAGTTGTCAAATATTTCTAAACCCTACCAGTAGTATTGGATAAATAATTCAGACCAAAGTTGACCCTGTACCCAAAGGATGTGTTTTAAGTTACAACCCAAAGTTGTATTCGCTGTATATTCTCATTACCAAAGATGGTGATAAAAAATATGAACAGTATCCATGTATTCCTTTACTTTCTTAAAGAAGAAGAGGCTATTCAAGGAAGTGACCAGCCATGGTTGTCGATAGTTGTTTAAAATTATGTGGGTCATAGAAACGATTATACCCGCACACACACGCCGTAGTCCTCACTCAAGTCTTTTTACATGCTAACATGTTGTTGTGCCTTAGTTGTAATCAACTCACCGTAAATCACCTTATTTTGTGAAGCCACGCTCTTTTGTTTAAGCAACCGTATTAAGTCAATGAAACGAAACGTCAGGGTTAACTCTCTCATAACCCTTACAAAACCGAACGCAACAATGTCACGGCATGTTTACAACTTAGACTAGCGAGGTCAACAGGGCAACCACCACTGTCCTCGTTCTGGCCGCAGTATTACAAAAACCCTACGATCCATCCCTTATCCCCGTCGTAGACCCACCATTAGGCCTCACGTGACCTTTCCCTATCTCAGTCGTGACCACTGATCTATTTATATGTCAGTGATCGGGATCCACCCTCAAGCCTCGAATATCATGCTTTCAGGGGCAGGCGACAACCTCTTACACGTCATCGGAAACGGAAGTCATAACAGGAAGTATGACACTGGCTGTGCTTTACACCTTGTGAGAGCCACTTATGCAGATTCATGACGTGTGAGGGCCTCGGAAGCGCATGCGTGATGACCTGGCCAGCACGGTGCATCGTCGACGCAGGACACCACGCAACTACAACTGCCGCTCTACGGCAAGTTAAAGATCCACGTCGCGGATCCAGATTTACAAGTATGAGGAATAACCATAAATGTTTCATGATACTACATCAAGTACACTTTTTATTGGTATTAACAGGGTACGATAAGTTTCAAGAATGTTATGTTGGTCAAAGAAAGACAAAATATGTCTTGAATAGAATACAGTACGCAGGAAACGCAGATGATGAATTACACAGCAACTCACTCACTCAAACCATCCACCAACACACCCATCCACCCCAACCTCCCCAAACGCGCAAACATACAATCACACAGATACAAACAAGCCCGTGAATATATGTTAAAATTGAACAGACAGTTAAGTTCATGAATGGGATGTCTCTGATTATAGGGGACATTTCATTTGTGTGTGACAAACAATAAAACAGGGTAGTAAACATTCGTGTTATGACGTCTATATGGATAATTACATTACGGACCGGAAATAATGATCAGAATGAAGATTGTCTTACTCAACTGTAGGATATTGGCAAAAGTGTCGTTTGATAGAGGCATTAACTGCAGTCAAACCTTAGCGATGCACCGGGTAGCAGGGTGTAGGTGCGTTATGACACTCGATGAATACACATTTGTTTCCTGAGCATGCTCAAAATAAGCTGTGAATTGTATTTAAAGTTGAGAATAGCTGGGTTGCTCTAGAAGAAAACGAAATGCGGTGCATAACCTTATGCATTGCAAAACAACGGCGTGTCAAAAATCGTTGAGAAGAATGTGTAACCTTGATCAGTCAAGACAGCAGAGAATAAGCAGAGGTCTCTACCGTGTATGCTAGGTTGACGCCAATATTTACCTATATACACGCGGACAACTTTCGGTACAGTACGTTGTCAAATATTAGAAACATGATACTGATCGCAATGCCCTTCAATGTAAATTAAACAGCACACCCCAGCTGTGATTTATATGGAAAGCAGCGCCTTATCTGCTGACCACTTTCAATAAAGCGACATAAATAGGAGGCTGAAACATCCATCTTTTACATAAAATGAGAATCCTGCTGTGTGTTGTAGTCATAAAAATGGCACAATTATGATTATGTATTTGCTTAGATCTCCCCTCAGTCGTGCTCTGTACTCTTAAAAGCACGTAAGGGTATATTGCTAACCCAGAGCATCGTCTGAGTGCAGTAATAGGAAATACGAACGAAGTGGGTTTCGTTCCTAGAAGTTAAGCGCCAAAGGACAGAGACATCTCTTTCAATTCAAAAACGCAATACGCCGCTCCAGGTTTTAAGGTTCTTCTACATAAACACATATATGCATGCATACGTACATATATACAAATATACATACATATATATATACATTCATACACACATAAATACAAACATGCACACATATATACATACATACATACATGCATACATACATCCATTATCTATGTTGCACAAACATTTTGTCCGAAAAAGGATGCAAATTACTGCGGCGAACCCCTTTAAAACCTCGGTATAGGGTCGTCGGGATATACTTGAATTGAGTAAATAACAACAAATTATGTAATTTCAACAATCTAGTGCTGTTTATAGTTAGCAATACAAAACTAGACACAAAAAGTTCCGCAGTATGACATAATGACAAACATACTGTTTTATCTAGGAGATATAATTTATTAACCATTTCCAAAGGATTATAAGGGCAGATAGTTTAGGGTTGGGCCGATTGATCACTCCTACAAATCGCATGTTCACCTGGACCACTGGGGAAATGTATCTATTACGGAGATGTCACTGCCCGAACGTATCAAGATATGTTTACGATGGCATTGAGAGATGGTGTCGCTGGACAATATTACAGCGTTTCCCTTAGGGGACTCGGCATCAATCTATTTGCCATATAATCGCGCGGTTGTCATCAACTTTTATGCATATAATCGCGAACAAAGCCCTATTATCTGGCTATTTTACAAAAGATAAATCATTATCATACGTTAATGAAGAAATTGGGAAAACATTCGTTAAATCTGATAGGATTAATGTATTCGTAAATTCAGTCACGCGGTTGCCTTTTAAATCATCGCATGTCGTGTTTGTTTGATCATCTCTTCCCTTAAGCGCAACCATGAAACTCCACGTGACAGATTTTAGGCAGAGTAGGCTGCAAATATATGTGCTACCAAGTTAAATTCATACCAGCAACATAAGGGAGGGGAGATAACCCTTCTATTTTGAGACGGAGAGCATCTCCATGACCACCAGATAAAATAAATGTCACTCAAAACGGAACGGAACTGCCTTTATTTGTTTTAGGGTAAGTGCATTCCACACTTAATTCCCCCAAAAGTAGTTATAACCATGGATCCAGAATGACGTATATCACTTTGCCACAATGGCATGAATAATAAACATGTGAAAGGAATGACGTATAAAGCTCTGCTTCTTAGCAACAGTTGCAAGCACGTCTGGTAGATGGATCAGTAACCAACGCGAATGTCGGTTAATTGAGGATGCAGACAATCTATGTGTTGTTTCTGTAAACATGAACTAGCCTGGATGTCTCGATTGTCATTTATGATTCAAACAACTTTGCTTACTCATGTCAGGATGTTCTTCTCATAGGTAATCAGGATAAATTTGAAGGTACGCTTTTCATGACGACGATAAGTCCTAAGTTAATTGACCAAGATATTACTTTGATACAGTTTGTTTATCTTCGAATAGAATGATATCGTGGAGGACTCTAGAAAAACCGCTAGGGATGGATAAACAACTGTTTTGAATGGCTCTGGTCCACAGTGCTAAGGCCTAATCTATTCATTTAGTCAAGTAAGCTCTAATGTCGATCGATTTAATACCCCTCGAGGATTGGAGCTTGATTTCTTGATAGCTCACACTAGTTTGTGGCGCCTGGTATATCGCTTGTTTCTATCTATCAGCTTGCTCTTCAACCCGCATCTCTCTCGACACCGCCTAATTCCGTGTTGTCGCCAAGCACTCACATGACTATAAAACTTAGGCATTACATATTAACAAGAAAAGCACATCCTAATTCCAGCGATGATTGACTTCGGTAACTACATTATGATGAGTCAGTTTCATTTGCTCATCTCAAAACCCTCTTCCCGTCTACTACAGGGTACTAGACGTTGGATGTATCAAAAGAAACATTGATAGTTACTGTTGGGCGCGGATCGACGATACGCATGCCTTTATCATTCTGATTCAAGTGTTATAAATGGGTGTTGTGAAAGCATCACAACCATATTGACCCATCCCGACTTGATATCACCGCATTTATAAACGACGTGAAGGGCCAGTGTTTTAATTCATGTTCATTGTATTTTACCCCAGCTCATCAATGATTGCCAGCCCTTTGTCAATGTAATTGACAATCATAACTTATAGTGCAGACATTAGGTAACTGAGCATAATCGAAATTCTCATCTGATCCATTCCGTCTGGGCAATTTTTGCTACGAATAACGTGTGCAAGGATTCTACGTCTGGTCGGATCAAAATAGGCATACTATGCCAACGACTAGTGTGTTGGTAATTGTGAACGAACTTGGACAATAGGAACTTCTAATTGGACTACTTTGTCCCGATCATTGGTGGGACATCATGTCACTTTAGAGCGCGTTCACCATGGTGGTTTATGTGATTAAGCGTTACCTGTATACCAAGACGTCACAACCACAACTTACTCAGACTCAAGGGCTTGATGAGATCGCTTTGACTCATGAACGAGCAAAGGCCCATTTTGTACCATGTCTCCAGCGTATCAATGATCAGACGCGTCTTTGTCATGCTTAGGACATCTGCCAAGGGACCCGAGCGAACTCACCATGTGGCAAATATGTCGGTGATGAAACTATTCCGACATAGAAATTGTCAATAGCCGGGAGTTATCCAACCAATGTATCATCTTTAAAGTATTCATTGAAATCTTGCATTACTTGCGAAGGGTGTCCATTGCACTTGTGTCACATTTGGTGGGTATTATCTTATGTTGGACGAGGGCATGGGCGGGAAGACCAGCTTCTTAATGCCATGTATGCCATAATGTCTGTGTGATTTAATCTCCATGCGACTGGTTGGGACAGTCATGAATTTGTGCATGTCAGGACCATGTTCGATAAATGTGATGAGAGTTTTGCTTGTTAAGCAAAACTGAATGCGTGTTCCTCAGGTGTAAGATGCTTTCTACTATACGCTAATTACACTTCATTTAGAATGTTGCCACAAGCCTCTCATCTTTGGGTTTTCGATAAACATGCATCGGTATTCTTATGTTTGATGAATATTCTTGAGTTTTACGCTTTTGCTAATATAGTAAGACAGTTTGGCTGGCCGAATTACAAGTTCACATCTTGCAGTC
Organism: Urechis unicinctus; assembly: GCA_034190875.2. Taxonomy (NCBI): domain Eukaryota; kingdom Metazoa; phylum Annelida; class Polychaeta; order Xenopneusta; family Urechidae; genus Urechis; species Urechis unicinctus. Next base: position 22,828,760 of record CM067358.1, on the reverse strand, counting down.
TGCACGTCACAGGTACGGTCATAAAGTGATTGTGTTAAGTCACATCTATTATCTATAATCCACAGTTATTCATTGTCTCTCGATGACAACCAATTTCAATTAGATTTGGCAATCCGATTTGTCATCAAAGTTTGTGTCCTTGCGATTTTAATCGATACATTTATGTAAAGGCAAACACAAAGATAAACTAATAATGCTACGAATAAACACAACAGATGATATAATATTGTAAATATTCTTTGTAGCTCAGTTTTGGCAGACATTGTAGGCTGACGGCAATCTTGCATAGACAAATATGGAATTGACACCAGACCCAAACATGTAGCGCAATCCTTGTGCAGTAGCCAAGATATTTTACGCAACTATTGACTTTATGACCGTCAACAATTGAGAGAAAACCTTTTATCCAAATCGAAAAGCATTCATTCAATACAAGTAGTTTACTTATGATAATATAATTGTCCAAATGAATGGATGAAGATAATTACTGATGATTCTACGATTGAAGTCGCTGAATCAGGATGTAGCGATTGACAGCCTTTGATGTTAATGATATTGGAAAAACACGGGCCTCCAGATGCAACACGTTTGCATGCCGCATGATGTCGCCATTAAACTTGCCAAATTTCATTTAACTTGATTAATGAAACGGAAATTATTGCTAATACATTATCTTTGATAAAAGCAATTTATTTTTCTATGTCAATTTGGAAGTTGTAGATGCTTACGGCCCAATCGAAGACAATCCGCTTGAGATTCATTTATCTCCGGGATCGATACATCACTAGTCAAAGTACACTGTTATCCTTTTAGATTAGTCCCATAAAAGCACTGCATTCATAAACTTCATAAGTGTTATTTTATTCGCTTGATCGATTATCTAGGTGCCTGGAGCAATCCATGTCAACAATTTAAGCCATACTTGGAACGCCAATATTGATTTGTAATAATTCCACTGTTGGCACAAGTCACTTTTGATCAAAATTGTAGCCAACAATCATAAAAGCCACCAATAATTCACTTGAGAGCCGAGTGGTGCAGTCGATGCTGGCCACTTATATCGTTCCTAAGTGAATGTTCATGGACCAATGAAATGGTGTTTTATGTATCTTTCAACAGCGAGGTACTTATCGCAAAATGTGATAGATGTGGGTGATTATGGTGGATTGAAGGCGTCCCATACTAGCCATTGCCCACAAGTCAGAAATCAGTTGCTACATATCCGCAACTACAGGATATATATGCTGATGTTACTACGATAAAATGATGATGATCGCAGTAGACAGGATAATGAAAACATACTTCATACATTTCATATAAGAAAAAACCTTCACAATAATGACGAATGCTTGGTAGCGGGTGAAACCCTAATGGTGTCAGATGCATCCTTGCGAAAGCGATATCTAAATGAAAGCCATTGTGAAGTATAGTGCAATAAGTAGTGCAAACCGAAAATCTTATTATCTTTATGGTCATTCACTTTTCAGCGAACGATTTGCTCTGTAGCTTTATTATTTGCGATACGATTTGCACTAGTATTGACGTCTACATGCTGGTTGCAGCACTCATCGTAGATATCACGTTCTGGTAAGATTGGCTGATGTTAACGTAGCTCTTTGCTCATTGCTTACAGTTTATTAAATTTAAGCCATTAGTCGATGACATTGTCAGTTGTAACGTTGTTATATACCGATAACGTCTTGGTCCCTCCACAATGACAATACAAACAAAATGTTTTCAACTAGGCAAACAAAATGGGAATGTTTATATAGCGACAAGTGCGCTGTAGTTCGAAGACAAGAATAGGGGTTTCCAGTTAAACTATGCAGACCTGATCAACGTATTATATTACTTTACCAGTCATAGGGTTTAACTTGGTCAGCTCAAAGCCATGTTGATATAAGGCTTTCTTTTTTTTACTTATTGGTCTTTTTGCATTCCTGCATTGACATTCTATAATACCGACAACAATAATGAGAGATAGCAAGTCGCAAGATATATGCAACCGATGTATCATCTTTCAAGGATTCTGGGAACCCTTGCACGGCCCACAAAGCGTTTCCATGACGACGCAGCTACATATTTTGGAGCTCCCAAGGGAGAGCATATTTGAATATATTGATTATAAATTATCCTTTCATGTCTGTCGAGTATTTTGTTAGATACATCAAGCACAGCAGCTAAAGAAAAGTGTCCAGCCATATTCATGTCATGGGGTAGAATCCGTTTCACCACGCTGATAGAACTGCCACTATTTCCCTACCTGGGCGGTGTGTATTCTTCCATAAATTCCTTATCTCTACGTCTTGTCTTATGGCATACCAGTTCACAACATCCGTGTGACAACGTTTTTATCTGGTCGTTCAATGCCAAATACGTATATATCACATTGAGAGTATGGTTAACAAGTCGGTATTGTATATTCAAGATAACGTCTTGTAAGCATTGACCATTGTTTTATGAAATCGTCTAAAGAAGCACTATTTAAGGTACGTAAGGACATACAGAAATTATATTGGTCTTCGCACATTATCAGCCCTCCCCCCTCCCTCTCCTGAAAACTCCAACGCATTAAAGCTGTCTATGTTTCTGTAAAACGACAATGTCATTAATTCCTTTCGCTGTGTATTGGTCACGAATTCACCATAACTATATAATCAAAATAAAGTTTTATTAGTCTATATTTAACCAAATTTGCAGTCATAACACGTTTTACAATGCGGCCCGTTTAACGGAAGGTAATCAATTGGTTAATCAATATGCGTGTTACGGCTCTACAATACCTAGATTTAGAATCAATAACCATATAATCTTTGTAACCTATTCGTAACTTGTACAATAGACCAACAATAAGCCGATGGCGCATTGCTGCGGATGAAAGAACACTTTTCTAGCAAATTGCATCGACAATTATCAGCTTGTCCCATTCAAAAGCACATAAAGGAAAAAATACATGTAGAACTCAGTCGGATACAAGGCTTTACCTATCAATAAATTAAATTAATGCTGGTCACGAATACAAGTGCATGTTGCCTGACAATTTGGAATACAATGCATGCAACGTCGTTGCATCTGGAAACATCAATTACTGGACATATGCAGATGAAAATTACTCTTGTCCGTAAAATACGTTACAAATTACGCCGCTGCTGAATGTTTTCTCTGCCTTGAACCGCGAGGCAGCTATTAGACTGGGTGGTCCTGCTTACACTTACAGCCCCATCGACTACAATCAGCTGCAGCTCGAGGCTTCCCAAGTCCCAGTAATCAAACATGGGCCAGTCAGAGTAGCAACTGAACACTTGCATCATAGTTGATAAGTCACTGACATTCTCAAATCTCATGAGTGTTAGCTTCAGGCAAGGAACCTCAAGCAATCCATGCCATTAGTGGTGATACAACAAACTGCTGTTGTTGACATTCAAGATACAATTTGCATAAGTTCCCATAATCAACTACATCGCCATTGCAGCAATACAACATTTGGTGCAACATTTCATTGATTTCATTGAAGGCATGCAGTAACAATATTATGATCATTTATACTAAAGATACGGGTCTGCCTGTGTTGAGAAAGAGATTAGAGTAATCGAGAAGTTAAATGTTGGGACCGGCGTAAATGGAGCATAAGGCTAGTAATACAATGATGCTGTAAAGATGGAGCAGAAGGTGGCATACTTTTAGAGGTTGGGGCACATAATGTGTGTTGGGATCTTTGTTGATGCGTAAATAATTATAGTTGTGGTGCTGTTTTATAGAATATCTTGCGATTCAAATGTTCGATGAGCAGATGCACCAGAAGAACTGATAATGATACCTACACAGGTGAGTGAAATGCGGCGATAAAGCGGTGACTAAATACATATAATTTAATTAATATTTTCGCTCGAGATTCCTATTTATCTAGTCTGACAATAGAGGTTTATAACTAATGATTAAGTTTAGCATAATTTCATTAATCTTCATATCAACATAAGCCAACCATAGAACCCTCAGTGTCAGCTTCTATGTTGCACAAACATTTTGTCCGAAAAGGGATGCACATTACTGCGGCGAACCCCTTTAAAACCTCGGTATAGGGTCGTCGGGATATACTTGAATTGGGTAAATAACAACAAATTATGTAATTTCAACCATCTAGTGCTGTTTATAGTTAGCAATACCAAACTAGACACAAAAAGTTCCGCAGTATGACATAATGACAAACATACTGTCTTTAACGATGCACAAGCTGTTCATTTATCTAGGAGATATAATTTATTAACCAATTTCCAAACGGATTAAAGGCAGATAGTTTAGGGTTGGGCCGATTGATCACTCCTACAGATCGCATGTTCACCTGGACCACTGGGGAAATGTATCTATTACGGAGATGTCACTGCCCGAACGTATCAAGATATGTTTACGATGGCATTGAGAGATGGTGCCGCTGGACAATATTACAGCGTTTCTCTTAAGGGAACTCGACATTACCATGAATATGAATGACAACAAAGCCTCATCTTGATTTGTTGCGAATTAGTGGTTATTTTGACTATAATATTTCATAAAACTATTAACGTGAGTTGTTCAATCGGTCGTGCTACAATTAAAACAAGCGTGAAAGACACTCCAATTGTTTCCAGCAACAAGTTGTGCATGATTTAATTTTATTGCATTGCATTCTACTGAATATATAACCATTATTTAAAAAGGTCTTGTTGCTGCTTGGCTGGTTTGACGGGGGCATGCGCTTTGTGAATATCAATATGAAGTTTGGTCTTTAGTTACAGACACACATACATAGGAAACATAATCCACATTACGTCCAAGAAATACTGATGAACATATTTGAATCTCATGGACACAATATTACACATTTGCCATGTGTCTTAATCTACACATTCAAATGTAAATAAGCGGAAGATAAATCGCAATTGTCTATGTATCTGCTTATCGGTTTATGTATCAGCAAAACCAAATGTATGAGGTTGTTAATACTCATATGATAGATGAACGACAGCCACCGTCACATTACCGGCAACGTGAATGTCTGTACGTTTTATGGACAGAAAAAGTAAGGAATATATGCTCGGTTGTATTGGTTCCGAGGCCAGTAAAATAGTATTTTCTTTGCCTCATGCTATTTAAAGCATACAGTAGCATTTGCAATGATCAACTCTTTGTACGACTCATTCCGTGTAATGTGATTATTGTCTAAATCAGAAGTATATGCATACAGTTTACGCCTGCAAATACAGAAGCCTTTAAAATATGAGGCTTACGTTTAATAATAACTCTCTTGTCTTCTAGAACCAAGACGTAAGATTAATGAAATAAGATAACACTATAACCGCTGTACATACACGTTTCATGCGATTGATCAACAAGAATCATTTTGCGTAACTGTTCAACAATCTATAAAGCTATTGGTTTTGTCCGCAATACTTTTATCGGTTTTACAATGTACGATGCAAATGTCACTCTTCCCTATGCCATACTGACCACCAAGTAACATTGAATGATTAAATGTCACAAAAGAGTGCCTATAAAACACAACAATAGGATAGTTCAACAAAATATAATGTAAAATAAGCTATAAGTGTTTAAAAAAGATGCACATCTCAGCCCCATCTTATATCGGATTTTACGCATGACCTTAATCCATATAGGACGTTGCTAATGCGAATCTAAAACTGCGAGGCATCATCACGACCCATATTTACAGATCGGCTTGTTACTGCTACGTTTAAGCACGATATACGATAATTTCAATTAAAGAAGAAAACAACTTACACATAAATAAGTTTATGGGGGATTTAATCTTATAAGAGACCATTAGGGACAATTGCGGACCAAAGTATTAAAAAA
>CM067358.1:22805410-22817910 GCA_034190875.2 Urechis unicinctus | reverse complement strand
CATAAGTTAGCAACTTAAAAAGTGTTGAGTCGATACCATTCACAACAAATCCATGATGTAATTGCACTGATGGCATTGACCATTTATATGGATCGTGCGAGCTCCCCTCTTGCTTGTAACTTATGCAAATGAAATAATACTATGTGATTCATGAACGCCGTGCATTGTACTGATCAAATGTAACATGATGAGTCCGTTATCGATTTCTGTGTGCCATGCGTTTACAGCTTATTTGTGTCGATAGAACCCTTTAACATAGCTATGCCTGGAATTGGCATATCCCAATTTGAATTAGGGGAAGCAATTGAATTGTTTAATTGAGGGGAGTGTACAGATACGATTGGATTCGGGTGCATATTTACTGTTCTATACCGATGATTGTCACCTGCCATCCGTTTATCGATCCATTTATATATGAATTATAAATGATGATCGTCGACTGTTGACGCGGTTACTATCCTGTATTTAATGCGACATGTTCTAGGAATGCCATTAAGACAATAATCTTCCATGATCTTCGACCTAGAGTGACTGTCTTTTGGATAATCATAGGGACCATAACATGATGGATATTGCTACACATCGTAGCAGTTGGCGCAAACGTTGGTTATTCTTTACACATGAGACTTAACACAGAATACATGAGCTTCATAACCGCACTCGGGACACCATCGTATCATTTAGAAACCATTTGAACGAAATCATACATAATGGATGCTACAGAATGCAAGGCGAATAGTCTGACACTTTTGGTTAGCATCGTCGAATTGACCATTCCATTGTCAGTCAAGGAACCGATGCCGAAACTTGTATTGAATATAAGCATAAATTCCTTCGACCATTCCTAACTTACATGCCAGTGTTGTTCATTAAAGGTCATTGTTGTATGGTCTTATATTGCAAATTGAAAAACAACATGATTTGTCTACTTTGTTTTTAAACTATTGACATAATGCTATCCGCTATTAGTTTAACGCGTGGTGTGATTAAGCAAATTAAGCCAACGAGATGCTGGTCATTCCTATGTATAATGTATATATGAATTTGCGATCAGCGCGGGTGGAGTAGACAATGTGCACAATACGCAAAGCAGCACAGACATATGATCTGGTTTATTCCGAATCGAATGTTTGTAATTGGCTCACGTATGACCTTTGTTTGGACACCACAATTAAATTGTCACTGAGAGATGTGTCGGTTGCTATTGCAATAAGAAGCTATAACAGGATTATATGTGAATCATTTGGATTGCTTTAGGCCTTGAATTGACCTCATCCACTGCAATCTATAACTAATACATCATCAGCGTCACCGTTTTATGAGAATATATTGTACCATAACATAGACACGGCTTACGCTGTCTTCCATTCAAGGAAGTCCGTATATGATTCGGAACTATAAAGATAATAAGTTAGATAACATGCTCTTATTTGTGCCTGATAAATACTTAGCTTTAAGTTTATATTGAATATTTTATCCATTTGGTTTCCGGTAGGACTTGAGATCGTCGGCCCATCTTAAGCTAGTGTATTAAACAAAGATGTCGTTCGGCTGTGAAGCTTTGAATAACAATATCCAATGACATATCTGGAACCGTAAACACTTGAATCTCTTTGCAACAATGGCGGTGGCAGATGTAGCTGCCTCGCTCCGAAAACCTCAAAAACTCCCAGGGGAACAGTGATTATATTTTGTGATTGAACTCCAGCATATTGTACTGCCTCACTGAGTCCCAGTTCGCAGGTCACCAGGTCGCGAACTGACCGCAGAAAGAAGTACGTATTTCGTTCCCAGTACGGCACATCTCGATTAAGGTACACAGAACGGTCGCGCCACCCCCCTTTACTGTTTTGCATTTTATGACATCATTGTCTGAAATGTGATTGGCTTTGAACAATTTATTTATGCAAATATATTATGGCCTACGTTTGGAACCAAATCTGGTGTTGTGAGCGATATCGGTCATTCACTAGAAGAGTTTTCACGTCCGTCATTCGACAACGACTGCAAGTTTTTCTGTGTTCATGGTTCAAATTGTTGTACACACATCAACATGGCAGAGGTAAGGTCTATGTTTCCTCATTCACAAGTATATCATCTTATTTTACATTATATTTAATTGAAAACTCTGTGGCATATTAATGAGCTATCGTTAATAATATAACACCTATGTTGAATGATTTTTCTGAAACAATGGCGTATTGATGCGGTCGTACTTAAATCGAAGTATGGTGTACTTCCTTTTGAATTTGAGCCTCAGTCTGATAGTAGATCGTATACAGATAAAGGAATGACACTTATGATTCATACGACCGAACCGCAGGTCGAATCTAGCCTTTCCTGGTAGTGTTCTTAAATAAGATTATCTGTTTTAGAATTTTGAAACCTAGTACTTATGAAGTGACATAGCCCCACTCTGACGGTAGTATACATATAAATCAACAAAACGTCGTGCACGGCAACGTCAATAATTCAAACCGAATATTATTTAGTTTGTAAGTACGGGGTGGATATAAAACATCTCACAAGAATTTCTGGTTTGTGTTGTGTACTTAAACATCGATTATAACATTTAATGTTATGTATTTGACTAGACAGTGTCTGAATTACTTAATTTTTTTCCAGAATTGAACAGCTATTGGCCATGTTATTTTCAAAACGGTGTGCTTCTGAAAGCCTTCATTCACAATGAGGATGTTTGGAAACTGGTAACCTGAAATCAAAAGTTCTAAGTGGTGTCAAAGAAAAACTGTTGGATTTGGTTGGAGAAAAAGAATCTGTTCATTACAGTTTCCAAAACTACTTTTGGTTGGCGTTGGAAAGTCCATCAATGGCTTACCATCTTCAGCTAGGCGTGTACCAGGTCTAATCAGAACAATAAACACATCTTTTATTGCTCTCGTCTATATACTCCAGAACCAGAATTTTGTCACCACACCGCTTAACAAGTTCATAAGACTTTGTGCATATTGTCCTCTTCCTCCCGTTCCTGCTCTTACGGCGTTCGGTACCATCAGATATGTATGCAATGGGTATTTTACCTGAGTGGTGTTTACATTTGGGATCCCTGAAAGTTAAAACAATTGTTTTCAATAAGATCTTGTTATAATAAGATACCCGACTCGGACGTTTCCGTTGTGAAGCTCGCGACCAGCGCGCCACCTGGTTTCGTGGAAGCTAAAATGTAAACAAAAGCGCGTGGCTCAATGGTAAAAGATCGATCGGCGATGGTATGTTCACAAAAATAACGTTGTATTTCTAAATTTACAGATTTTTTTATAGAACCAATACAAAAAAAAGAAAAGTCAATTACTATTGACACCTTTTAAGCAATTTGTGTGGCGATTTATTCAATACAATATTTTATATGAACGTTTGAACGAAGTCGCATATTTCGGTGTAGGTCTACCCTAGCCTAGGCCAAGCCTTGCACGACGTCTTATATATTTATAATACCATCGTGCGCGGCTAGGTCTACCCTAGCCCCGGTCGGACGGTATTATAAATATATACACGTCCCGTGACTGCCGATCATTGAATTTGATATAATATTTAGTACCATTGCAAATTGTACATTGACTGTTACACAAGACGTCCAGTAGGTCTACCTCTATTTTAGCCCCGCTCGAACGTCTAGTCTACCCCTTATTAATTTTAACAGATTATTCTGAATGCTATGGCTTTTGTCATTAGTGGTCATCTTTGAAATGAAATATAAGAAGTTGATTTAAGGATATGCTCATATTTTGATACTTTCATGCTGTTTTCCTGATTAAATGATATTTGATTGGTCACCCAGACGTACCTACACCGAATCAACAAGCTGCATTGTAGGTGATGGGTTGTCCTGTGCGGACATCATTTTATTATGTACTACTGTTGTACATATTCTTGGTTATAATAACAATATAATGCATCATATCAGGACATAGCAACATACTGAAACATTGATGCAGCATGAGTCTAATCATCATTAATTATTTATATATGTATATATATATATATCAACCACAGTCCAACCACAAATAGGATACATTAGGAGATCAACTACAAAAAATACAGCCAACACTACAATTATTTATATCAGAGCTCAATTTATCCATGTAAACATTATTATGTACTACTGTTTGTACATATTCTTGGTTATTCATAATACAATATAGTGCATTATAATATCAGGACACAGCACATACTGAAACATTGATGCAGCATGAGTCTAATCATCATTAATTATATATATATGGTAATGTTCCTCAAGCCTGCATAGTGCATCTACAAGTGATTTGCTAGGGAAAATGAGCCCCTCCTTTGCACTTTGGTAATTCTTCATATGGACAAAATCATATGCAGGGTCATGTACATTATTGACTATGGAAATTTTGTTTCTGCATGTTTCACACAACTTTTCTCTTAATTTCCTGGCAATATAGCCAGATACATACGCTAAAACATTCACTTCCTGGTTGGTCAGGCCTTCCTCACATTCATAATCATATGTATCTGGGGGCTCAGGCATAACATCAATTAATGCCTGAATTTGGGATGGCAGATTGGGAGTTTCAATTGGTGATGTGACAGGTGCTTGGACTGTTGCATCTGCTGGGGCTGGCTGTGACACATACAACTCGGCTGCAATGTGGTTATTTCTTTGAAACTGTGTCAAGACACATTAAGATTAGGGTGCATGAATGTTTATATAGGAACTTACTGATGTTGCCTTGATCACAAACCTTCAACAACTTGAATATACATGAGCATTTTCTGATGCAATAGAATTTTTGAATAACATTACAAACCTTGTGAAGGGAGAGTAAGAAGTCATCAACATCCTCAATGCAGTTGGTCATTTTTCCAGGAGCCATCACCGAATCAACCATCACCTGTTACATGTATTATATTCATTATTGAAATGGATTTCATGTATCTTTTTACTGTGAATTTATCAAATATAAAACTTGATGCGTCATACCTGGCGAAATGCAGCGCGAAATTGGCCTGAGTCTGGATTATCCCTGGCACCACCTTTCAGACGAATTATGGCAAAGATATTTTCCAGACAATCTTGGTTGAGCTGAGAAGTCAAGAGGAATTTGATGTCATCCTGTTCAGTCTTCAAACAGTCCCACAACAACTGTAATAGGGCACTGATAGACATTTTCCATCCATCAAGGCACAATGGTTGTCGTTTTCCTACAATACAGAAATGACAATCAATGTTTGTTTTACAAACCTTAAACAAATTTGTTAAATATTTTGTTACAAAATACTCTGCACACAGATAACACACTACCTTTGGTATTAACTCCTTCAAGCCATTGACACGTACTGGTGAGAAATTCTTTGTGGCCTGAGGAGTCGGTGAAAGCGTGCCTCATTTTGGACTGACTTGATAGACCACGACTATTGAAGGCATTGAATAACTGGTCAAATGTTTCAAGAAACTGGGCAGTAGGATGGGCCTTGGCATCAATAACCCCCCAGTTGGCCATTGCTGCCATTCCTGAAGCTACTGTGTGACTTAAAACTTGTGCAGCCAAATTTACCCGGAGTGAAGCGAATGGGGGCAAGGTGATATGCTTCTGTGTTAGCTTGGGGGCTAAGCGAACTAACTTACTGGCATCATGGTTGTAAAAAATCTTCAATGTGAGACCAGAGAACATCGTGCCCTTCAACTGTGAAGCCATGCTTCTTCAAATTGTTCCTGATGCTCTTAAGTAGGTGTGGAGGATCGTAAAAAACAAAAACCTTTCTTTCAGCCATAATGAAATATGGCTTTGCAATGGTAACATTGAGTTCTTTTGCTATCAGATTGACATTGTTTGAACCCTGATCCCCAACAATAGCTACAACATGGAATCCGATTGCATCTAGCCTGCTTATAGCATCCATCAAAAGGGGCTTCATTTGGGGGCCAGTCATTGGCCCACTACATAAAAAGTAGCCAATAGGTTGCTTCCACTGATGGGGTAAACCCCTTGCAACAAAGACTAGAGCATGGTTTGCCAACTGATTTTGATTATGGAAGGCAAACCCCTCTACCACATCATGCCCACCATCGTATGACAAACCTTCCTTAATGGACATTTCATCGAATGCCAAGCAAACATATTTGGACTTTTCTGTAAGATTTTTCACTTTCATTGCCAAAGCTGTGAGAATATCACAGTTAAAGCCTTCAACCACATTAATATTCTTCATGGCACATTTCAGTGTTTCAACAGATGGCATGCAAAAAACACGCCTCAAGAGCCTGTAAGTCTTAGGGCTTGAATGGAGAAGTGATAGTGCCAATGCTTTGTCTTTTAAGGACCACCTTTTTCCTGTTGCCTTTTTTTTTGACATTCGCACTTGAGACAACACAAACAGCAGCTGATTTTCTGGAGACAATAGAAAGAAATATTCATAATGCAAATTTCATCATCACAAATCACATAAACTTGGGACTCATTAAAATGTTGAGATGAAAATATTGTAAAACTTTACAACCTGTGAGATATTGACTAAGAAAGATCTTGAGCTCCGCCAGTTTCTTTTTCTCTACTGTTTGGGCTGACTGCAGTCTCTGCTTCTTGGCATTACCTCGCATGGAGGATATCTTCAATTTGAGCCTTCTCACCTTAGTACAAAAATGATTACATGATTACCCCCTTAGGATACAGAAAATTTGTTCCACACAATAAACAAAACCTTCTCCAAAACATGTTTGGAAAGATGAGAGCTGTCACAGTATGTAATACCTGCATCTTTAATGCATGAATCTTCATCTTTAATTTATTTTCAATATCTGTTTTCTCCATGCCTTCAGTTTTCTCTTCTTGTGTGTTAAGTTCAGATGCAGAGATTGAGCATTCTGCATGGTTTTGAGAGTGTCAATGATTTTATCTGGTAATAATTGAAAACTGCCCCTATATTTTTTCTAATGAATAAGCAAAACATATTTTGCAGGAGTTGCAGAGGTAAGAACAATAGTTTTTGCAGGAGAAGTTGTATGATAAATGAGTACAATAATGTAGCTAAGCTGCTTTGAACCACAAAGTTCATTTTTACAAAGAAAAATAAACTTTCACAAACAGTCATTGCTTTACCTTTACGGCTCAATTTTGGTGGTCTTACGAGATCACATCTTGGAGCTGGAGATGGACGTTTTCCGATAGTACTTTTTGGTGGGTTGGGGTACGTCGAATATTGATGGTATTGCCTTCTTGATGAGCGACTTCTTAAGGCTGTTCATAAATTGGTTGCTCTCAAAATGCTCAGAACATAGTACACAATTTTGGCTCAGGTGCCCTGGGGATTTTCCAATCAGATCCTGACGTCTAGTGTTTTGCACCCATTTCAAGCATCTGAAATGAGACCAAAAGCAACATGGATTTTTACCTATAATACACATATTTTGCAATATTTATTATTAAATAACATGCCCTGAATATATTATCATCATACTACTTATTATTTTTTAAACTCATTCCAACAATATAATCTTTATCTTACCACTTACAAATTATAGACTTCCATGAATCATCTTAAATAGATTTATGAATATTTAAAAGAATTCATTCACTTGTTCTAAAATGTTTTTACAAAAAAAGATTTGTTTTTAGAAAACTTATAATATCAGTCGAATAAATCCATTGTATGCTGAGATCGGACGGTATTAATCCAAAAGCCATGTGTTATTGGCAGTGAGGTGAAATAAGAATATAACACATCTCATCATGCCAAAACACACAGTCATGGATATGTGATCATGGAAACAAATTCTTCACCATCCGTTTCTTCCGTGACATTACATTGACACATAACTTGATTATATTTACACATTCAAAATGGATATATACATATTATGTTATATCGTGTAATAAGATTTAATGCTTAAAAATTGGGGTATCTATTGTTGATCTGGCTCCAGAAGAACCAGCACGGCACCATCCTTTAAGTTGCTGGGGTGTCACTCATCTGGAATGCATAGTAAGAGTATTATTTATATAAAATGGAAAAAAATCCACATTGGTTAGGGTTGGGACTATACAACTGCTAGTATAGGTGGCAAAGATTATCATTAACACTGGCTTCCATCCATCTTTAAAATACCTAATTCCAAACACAACCTTATGTTAGACAAATAGTACCTCAACATAGATAAACATATGGGTCAAGCCTCTCAAGGCAAATAAACCTGGAACATATATAATAATCATGAATAAATAAACGTTAGTCAAGTTGAATTAATTCAACTATTGGTCACTAGGCGGATTCGTTCCAGCTAGGCTTAATTATGAGAATCTGGCTGTGAACCCTTCTTTATGTAGATAAGAGATATAACCAATACTGGCAATAGTCAATACAAAGAAAAAGCACAATAGGGTCTCTACCTATGTATTGTATTGGCTCAAACAACACATCTAGATCTTGGCATGTATTCATTGCTATATAATAAACGGATAATAATTGCTTAAATATATGGCAAATACTGCGTGATCATCGATTTAATCGTACAGGGTTTATCTTACCACCGCCGACTTTCTTAAACCCCCTAATCTGTTATGTTTACACTAGTTACCAATAAAACAGCTTTCTTTATCGCCCACAAGAATTTTACTTGGAAAATCATGTAGTGTTTTCAACTTTCAGACTTACCTTTCCTCATCTTTAGGGAACCGAAAGAAGCTTATATCCCTTCGGTTCTTTCTACAATTTGAACAGTTAATTGCAGCACAGAAGTGCCCATTTGTGTTTGACTGCCAGTCAGACATATTCGCAAGTCATAACCAAGTTGGTTGGTTGTTGCGCGTCGAGTAGCTTCCACAAACGTAGGGGGCGCTGCCTACACGGTGTCACGGAATTTGTCGGGCGAATTGCCCAGTCGGGTATCTTATTATAACAAGATCTTTGATACACCCCCCACCCCGATGACCATTAAGCTGTTCGTGATATAATCGCCCTTGTCTCTTTAATAAAGTTTGCAGTGGGTCGCAACATTCAATGTGTTTGCGTCATTTCTGCGTCTGTATCTGCCCGCCTCACCAAGTATTTAAAAATAGAAATTTGTAACTTCTATGTGTAGCCATTCCGTTTATTATCTTTTACCCATATTTGAATGCGTCCTTTAAAGGAGGCATGGAATTTGTGGCATCTGCATACTGTAAGGATTGACGAGACGCCACAGCTATTTTTAAACCTCTGGGGTAAATTGACGAATAGTGCTGGCAATGCTACCATTCATCTTTATTCAATTTATACCAACAAAATGCGATGCCGCTAGCAAAGATATATCACGTAACAATAAATGGGGATGAAACAACAGAAGTTTTGGCTGCGTTCAACAAAAAGGCTCTTTGGCAGATGAGGATGATTTGTATGCTTAAAGGGTGCAATATTCCTGTCGACTATGCAGCCGATCTAGCATTCAAATGGATTACATGAACTCTTGCAACTTTTAAGAAGTGTATCCATTGGACAAATATGACAGCCCAAACGTATCATTATGCGTTTGCTAGGACAATGAGAAATGGTAGTGCTCATAACAGAATAGTAGGTTGTATCTTTCATGGTAAACATTCGTTTGTCATATAAACGTGGAGCAATATATCGCGAGCAATAAAGGCACATCCGAACAACATGGACAAGATGTACATCTTGGATAGTACATGATTGCAAAGAAGTAAATAATCGAAGAAATGGTTGAAAGAAAGATTAATATGTCCATTGAAGTGATATATATTGTGTTTGGCTATACCGATATAATTGTTTGACCTATATTTGACCTGAATCCACGAATGGAAGATTCGAAGGTAACTTGAATTACCTAAGAACTTTCAAAGCAACGGCAAGCGACTAAATATCAAGCAACACAGGATGGCTGAGCAATACAAAACAGCTACTGTGATTAGTATTGCAAGATATACAACTACGCCCATGCCAATTGTTAGTCCTTCAAAGGGTATCTTTCTTATCTAGTAAACGGATATAAACAGAGCTGCTCATGAACTGATACAAACATCTGCAGATGATTCAACACCTTTGCTTAGTAATACGGCGCAGAACGCGCCAAAATCTTTGCGAAGTCCTATCATAAATACGTGTTTCCGGCGTGACATACCTCCTTACCAAATATATGTACTTTCGGGGAGGTTATTAAATGTCGAGGAGATAACAAACATTTACGCTTCTTAAACTTATAATTCTTGGCAAACTGTTTAACCGAATTGTTCGTAAATGATTATTTGATTTGCTGGGCATTGATTTACATAATCACAATCAATTTCAGTTCGCATTATTCTAGATTTGAACTAATGCTTTGTGAGTAGTATAGATTTTATAACTCGATACAGGCCATTTATTCCGCACTTATTGTTTATCTATTACTGATTGACATTTATATATACTCACATATTCAATGACAATATTGTTATGTAGTAGCATTGACCTTAGTTCTATATATTGTATGCTTCCATACAATTGCCTCGAATAAAGGAATATTTTGACTCCTATGCCGTTGTTTTTGTGAAGAAAGCCATCTTTTGGCTATATTAAATGATTTCCGTTTATTTGTAATCCACCTTTCACGTGTTGTTGCTTTACTGCTCGCCAAAATCTTGAAACTATCTAGTTTCTCTTAATACTAAATTTCTTAATCTTAGCACAATATAAGCTCAGTACTGCTATTGTTGTAAGAAAAAATGTCTTGATCGAATCAAGCGTGGATCTTGACGACGCATCCGAACATCGCCAAGATGGGGGCTGTTTTGTGCCGATGTGTTCAATCTTGCCTGAGTTCAATACTGGGAATAGTTCCAAACGCTGTTGCATAATTGCCTTTTCGTTATCCCCATGGGAATTCCGGACCGCTTGAATATGTTAAATTCGGTGAAATAGGTATTAAACAAGGTTTGCTCCACTATTCGCATTATCAATTTGATATAACATTACAGCGACTAAAATCATACTGTATTACCACCAATCCGAAAGCAAACCATCGTGGTCAAGCATCAGCGTCTAATAAAGAATTTACGGTTGACTGTAAATCTTGCTTGGATTATGGTGACTCGTAAAACAGCATCTTTGTCAATATCACTGGGGTGTTAAATTTAAAATCGTAAACGCGATATTATCTGAACCAGTATTTCATGCGTGAAAACGAGGCTTTCTGTACCAATAAAGTGCAATGAACTAAAGATATAACGACTTCAATCGCAATAAGAATTCGTCGATGACGCATTACGTGAAAGCTATGGATACCTTGTTTGTTTCTGATGTATCGATTTGGCTTACTACACATATCATTCGACATCACTGGTAAAGCGAGACTGGGAGTTGCTTAATTAATTACCATTATCAATTCGTTGTTTCATCGGATCATGAGAAACAGACACATAAATGTTACCCATATTTCGGTCACTGTAATTGCTTTCATTCACATCCCTAACTTTGCCAAGCTGTTTGATTAGTTGTCAAATATTTCTAAACCCTACCAGTAGAATTGGATAAATAATTCAGACCAAAGTTGACCCTGTACCCAAAGGATGTGTATTAAGTTACAACCCAAAGTTGTATTCACTGTATATTCATAATACCAAAGATGGTGATAAAAAATATGAACAGTATCCATGTATTCCTTCTTTACTTTCTTAAAGCAGAAGAGGCTATTCAAGGAAGTGACCAGCCATGGTTGTCGATAGTTGTTTAAAATTATGTGGGTCATAGAAACGATTATATCCGCACACACACGCCGTAGTCCTCACTCACGTCTTTTAACATGCTAACATGCTGTTGTGCCTTAGTTGTAATCAACTCACCGTAAATCACCTTATTTTGTGAAGCCACGCTCTTTTGTTTAAGCAACCGTATTAAGTCAGTGAAACGAAACGTCAGGGTTAACTCTCTCATAACCCTTACAAAACCGAAGGCAACAATGTCACGGCATGTTTACAACTTAGACTAGCGAGGTCAACAGGGCATTATATAACCACCACTGTCCTCGTTCAGGCCGCAGTATTACAAAATCCTACGATTCATCCCTTATCCCCGTCGTAGACCCACCATTAGGCCTCACGTGACCTTTCCCTATCTCAGTCGTGACCACTGATCTATTTATATGTCAGTGATCGGGATCCACCCTCAAGCCTCGAATATTATGCTTTCAGGGGCAGGCGACAACCTCTTACACGTCATCAGAAACGGAAGTCATAACAGGAAGTATGACACTGGCTGTGCTTTACACCTTGTGAGAGCCACTTATGCAGATTCATGACGTGTGAGGGCCTCGGAAGCGCATGCGTGATGACCTGGCCAGCACGGTGCATCGTCGATGCAGGACACCACGCAACTACAACTGCCGCTCTACGGCAAGTTAAAGATCCACGTCGCGGATCCAGATTTACAAGTATGAGGAATAACCATAAATGTTTCATGATACTACATCAAGTACACTATTTATCGGTATTAACAGGGTACGATAAGCTTCAAGAATGATATGTTGGTCAAAGAAAGACAAAATATGT
>CM067358.1:22785410-22800410 GCA_034190875.2 Urechis unicinctus | reverse complement strand
CAGCCATGCAAAAATGGTCGCGTTGGACGAGGGCATGGGCTGGAAGACCAGCTACTTAATGCCATGTATGCCATAATGTCTGTATGAGTTAATCTCCATGGAATGGTTTGACAGTCATGAATTTGTGCATGTCAGGACCGTGTTCGATAAATGTGTGAGAGTTTTGCTTATTCAAGCAAAACTGAATGCGTGTTGGCTCTAAGATGCCATTTCTACTGACGCTAATTACATCTTCATTTAGAATGTGCCACAACGAGCATCTTTGGGTTTTTCACTCCATGCATCGGTATTGGGATTGATGAAGCTGTTGAGTTTTACAGCATTTGCGGTAGCAGTAAGACAATTTATTGGCCGAATTACAAGTTATATATTGCAGTCTGCAATTCACAGGTACGGTCATAAAGTGTTGTGTTAAGTCACATCTATTATCTATAATTCACACCTATTCATTGTATCTCGATGACAACAAATTTCAATTAAATTTGGCAATCCGAGTTGTCATCACAGTTTGTGTCCTTGCCATTTTAATCGATACATTTATGTAAAGTCAAACACACTGATAAACTAATAATGCGTTTTAACACAACAGATGATACAATTGTAAATATTGTTTGTAGCTCAGTTTTGGCAGACATTGTAGGCTGACGGCAATCTTGCATAGACAAATATGGAATTGACACCAGACCCAAACATGTAGCGCATGCCTGGTGCAGTAGCCAAGATATTTTACGCAACTATTGACTTTATGACCGTCAACAATTGAGAGAAACCTTCCTTTTATCCAAATCGAAAACATTCATTCAATACAAGTAGTTTACTTATGATAATATAATTGTCCAAATGAATGGATGAAGATATTTACTGATGATTCTACGATTGAAGTCGCTGAATCAGGATGTAGCGATTGACAGCCTTTGATGTTAATGATATTGGAAAAACACGGGTCTCCAGATGCAACACGTTTGCATGCCTCATGATGTCGCCATTCAACTTGCCAAATTCCATTTAACTTGATTAATGAAACGGAAATTATTGCTAATACATTATCTTTGATAAAAGCAATTTATTTTTCTATGCGTCGTCAATTTGGAAGTTATAGATGCTTACGACCCAATCGAAGACAATCCGCTTGAGATGCATTTATCTCAGGGATCGATACATCACTAGTCAAAGTACAAAGTGATCACTGTTATCCTTTTAGATTAGTCCCATAAAAGCACTACATTCGTAAATTTCATAAGTGTTATTTTATTCGCTTGATCGATTATCTAGGCGCCTGAAGCAATCCATGTCAACATTTTAAGCCATACTTGGAATGCCAATATTGATTTGTAATAATTCCACTGTTGGCAAAAGTCACTTTTGATCGAAATTGTAGCCAACAATCATAAAAGCCACCAATAATTCACTTGAGAGAGAGCCGAGTGGTGCAGTCGATGCGGGCCACTTATATCGTTCCTAAGTGAATGTTTATAGACCAATGAAATGGTGTTTTATGTATCTTTCAACAGCGAGGTACTATCGCAAAATGTGATAGATGTGGGGGTGATTATTGTGGATTGAAGGCGTCCTATACTAGCCATTGCCCACAAGTCAGAAATCAGTTGCTACATATCCGCAACTACAGGATATATATGCTGATGGTTACTACGATAAAATGATGATGATCGCAGTAGACAGGATAATGAAAACATAATTCATACATTTCATATAAGAAAACACCTTCACAATAATGACGAATGATTGGTAGCGGGTGAAACCCTAATGGTGTCAGATGTATCATTGCGAAAACGATATCTAAATGAAAGCCATTGTGAAGTATAGTGCAATAAGTAGTGCAAACCGAAAATATTATTGTCTTTACTGTCGTTCACTTTTCAGCAAACGATTTGCTCTGCAACTTTATTATTTGCGATACGATTTGCACTAGTATTGACGTCTACATGCTGGGTGCAGCACTCACCGTAGATATCACGTTCAGGTAAGATTGGCTGATGAGCTCTTTGCTTACAGTTTATTAATGTTAAGCCATTAGTCGATGTCATTGTCAGTTGTAACGTTGTTATGAACCGATGACGTCTTGGTCCCTCCACAATGACAATACAAACAAAATGTTTTCAACTAGGCAAACAAAATGGGAATATCTATATAGCGACAGGTGCGCTGTAGTTCGAAGACAAGAATAGGGGTTTTCAGTTAAACTATGCAGACCTGATCACCGTATTATATTATTTTATCAGTCATGGGGTTTAACTTGGTCAGCTCAAAGCCATGTTGATATAGGGCTTTCTTTTTTTTACTTAATGGTCTTTCTGCATTCCTGCATTGATATTCCATAATATCGACCTCTATTCTACTATCGCTAAAGAATGTTGGCAACTATTGTTGTTTGGAGTCGAGGTTTAAGCAAATATATCAGTGACAACAATAATGAGAGGTAGCAAGTCGCAAGATATATGCAACCGATGTATCATCTTTGAAGGATTCTGGGAACCCTTGCACTACACAAAAAACGTATCCATGAAAGAGATGTCATTAGTACCTTCATGTGTGTTCGACGCAGCTACATATTTTAGAGATCCCAAGGCAGCGGATATTTGAATATATCGATTATAAATTATCTTTTTATATCTCTCGAATATTTTGTTAGATATATCAAGCATAGCAGCTAAAGAAAAGCGTCCAGCCATATTCAGGTCATGGGGTAGGATCCGTTTCGCCACGCTGATAGAAAGGCCACTATTTCCCGACCTGGGCGGTATGTATTCTTCAGTAAATTCCTTATCTCTACGTGTTTTCTAATGGCATACCAGTTCACAACATCCGTGTGACTACGTTTCCATCTGGTCGTATAATGCCAAATATGTATATATCATATTGAGAGTATGGTTACCAAGTCTGTATTGTATATTCAAGATAACGTCTTGTAAGCATTGACCATTGTTTTATGAAATCGTCTAAAGAAGCATTATTTAAGGTACGTAAGGACAGAAATTCTATTGGTCATTAACCGCCCTCCCCACTCCCTCTCCGGAAAACTCCAACGCATTAAAGCTGTCCATGTTTCTGTACAACGACAATGTCATTAATTCCTTTCGCTATTTATTGGTCACGAATTCACCATAACTATCCAATCAAAATAAAGTTTTATTAGTCTATATTTTACCAGATTTGCAGTCATAACACGTTCCACATTGCAGCTCGTTTAACGGAAGGTAATCACTTGGTTAATCAATACGCATGTTACGGCTCTACAATACCTAGATTTAGAATCAATAACCATATAAACTTTGTAACCTATTCGTAACTTGTACAATAGACCAACAATGAGCCGATGTTTGACTCGGTTGTAATGTCGTATTGGCGTAAGATTGTATTTTACCCGGTGATAACGAAAAGTTTGCAAATTAATTTTACCGTTTATTATTGACAACTTTTGTTGAACACCACACTTTTTTGAGTCAGCATGTATAACACTAAATTGGAGGACAATTTGTCCTTAATAACCGTCAACATTGTTTTACTGCAATAAAATGAATACCTCGCTAAGGGCACTAGCTCTCCAAACCAGTTTAATGCTAGCGTAGGATCAGATAGCAATATGTAGCAATTGCCCCAAACGTATTTACAACACTGTCACATATGTTGATAATTGTCATAACATTTATATGTGGCAATTGTAACAGTATGGACATGCCCACTACCAAGCTATGAAGGCCAAGCACAATTCATGTAATATCTGAAAGATTCTCTTTGCAGGCATGACAGGGATCAAAAATTCACATTATTGCTCGACGTGTCCATTTTTTAATGTACGCTCGCCGTCGGTCTAGAAACAGCAGCAGATTGATGAATAAAGTTCCATTATCATACGACTTTGATAAAATGAATGCCGTGATAGTACACCGATTATCAATTGGTTGGCTCATCGGTTAGTGGATGTTCTGATTCATGAAGCATATGTCGCAACAAATCTTGCGCAAGATCATTCATCTGATTTTGAAGCCACCGTTAAAAGGTGTCTTGATTATGGCATTGAACAGCAACGTATGCATCTACTGACAATGTAACGGGTACGCTAAATTCTTACATGTTTGTAAGTTCCTTCCGATGAGAAAGCGAAAAAGTGCAAAAATGATTGACCTATAAAAGCGCTCTGGCTTCTTCTACCCCTTTAGGTCTTTATTATGGAGTGTGCGCATGGATGTTTTATAACTCTGCTATTTTCAGGTTGAATACGATTGCCATTAGTGTTCGGTTAAGTGATGGTGAAGGTCACTATCATATGTAAGGTTGGATGATATGGCTTCATTTAATGTGGCGAGCGTACTATTGTGAGATGACAAAAGAGAAACAGCGCTAGCTTAATTAAGGATAAAGTCGTTGTCAATGATATTCGCAGAATATCCGAAAGTTTGTATGCGGTATTGGCTAAACTTATTTGTACACTGGTATATGCGTTTATATGGGCAGAATACAAGGCTATTGTTGAAATCCCCAGGTTACATGAACAATATTGTACTAACTCGACACAGTACAATTCACCTTGCTAAAAATGCGGCAGCCCTTATAATTTTCGCGTGGCGCATTGCTGCGGATGAAAGAACACTTTTGGTAGCAAATTGCATCGACAAAATCCGCTTGTCCCATTTAAAAGCACATAAGGGAAGAAATACATGTGGAACTCAGTCGGATACAAGGCTTTACTTATCAAAAAAATGAAATGAATGTTGCCTGACAATTTGTAATACCATGCATGCTACATCGTTGCATCTGGAAACCTCAATTACTGGGCATATGCATATGGAAATCACTCTTGTCTGTAAAATACGTTACAAATTACGCCGCTGCTGAATGTTTTCTTTGCCTTGAACCGCGAGGCAGCTATCAGACTGGGTGGTCCTGCTTACACTTACAGCCCCATCGACTACAATCAGCTGCAGCTCGAGGCTTCCCAACTCCCAGTAATCAAACATGGGCCAGTCAGAGTAGCAACTGAACACTTGCATCATAGTTGATAAGTCACTGACATTCTCAAATCTCATGAGTGTTAGCTACAGGCTAGGAACCTCAAGCAATCCATGCCATTAGTAGAGCTACAACAAACTGCAGCTGTTGACATTCAAGATACAATTTGCATAAGTTCCCGTAATCAACTACATCGCCATTGCAGCAATACAACAGTTGGTGCAATATTTCATTGATTTCATTGAAGGCATGCAGTAACAATATTTTGATCATATTTACTAAACAAACGGGTCTGCCAGTGTTGCGAAAGAGATTAGATTGATCGAGAAGTTAAATGTTTGGACCGGCGTAAATGGTGCATAAGGCTAGTAATACAATGATGCTGTAAAGATGGAGCAGAAAATGACATACTTTAAGAGGTTGATGCGTAAACAATTATAGTTGTGGTGCTGTTTTATAGAATATCTTGCAATTCAAATGTTCGATGAGCAGATGCACCAGAAGAACTCCGAATTGCTTGTGTAATGATACCTACACAGGTGAGTGAAATGCGGCGATAAAGCAGTGACTAAACATATATAATTTAATTAATATTTTCGCTCAATATTCCTATTGATCTAGTCTGACAATAGAGGTTTATAACTAATGATTAAATTTAGCATAATTTCAATAATCATTGATCTACATATCAACATAAGCGAACCATAGAACCCTCAGTGTCAGCTTCTATGTTGCACAAACATTTTGTCCGAAAAGGATGCAAATTACTGCGGCGAACCCCTTTAAAACCTCGGTATAGGGTCGTCGGGATATACTTGAATTGAGTAAATAACAACAAATTATGTAATTTCAACCATCTAGTGCTGTTTATAGTTAGCAATACAAAACTAGACACAAAAAGTTCCGCAGTATGACATAATGACAAACATACTGTCTTTAACGATGTACAAGCTGTTCATTTATCTAGGAGATATAATTTATTAACCAATTTCCAAACGGATTAAAGGCAGATAGTTTAGGGTTGGGCCGATTGATCACTCCTACAGATCGCATGTTCACCTGGACCACTGGGGAAATGTATCTATTACGGAGATGTCACTGCCCGAACGTATCAAGATATGTTTACGATGACATTGAGAGATGGTGTCGCTGGACAATATTACAGCGTTTCCCTTAGGGGACTCGGCATCAATCTATTTGCCATATAATCCCGCGGTTGTCATCAACTTTCATGCATATAATCTCGAACAAAGCGCTATTATCTGGCTATTTTACAAAAGAGAAATCATTATCATACGTTAATGAAGAAATATGAAAAACATTCGTTAAATCTGATAGGATTAATGTATTCGTAAATTCAGTCACGCGGTTGCCTTTCAAATCATCGCATATCGTGTTTGTTTGATCATCTCTTCCCTTAAGCGAAACCGTGAAACTCCACGTGACAGATTGTTATGCTCCCATTTTAGGCAGAGTAGGCTGCAAATATATGTGCTACCAAGTTAAATTCATACCAGCAACATATTTTGAGACGGAGGGCATCTCCATGACCACCAGATAAAATAAATGTCACTAAGCATCATGTTACTAACATATGCAGAGCAATTTAGAAACTGCTATTGACGGTTATGTCGCTTGTGTTAGAACTTTCATTGATGTCAGTGGATATTTATACCGTTGTAGTTCGCACATATATACGCCATCAATACAGACGTCAAGTCACAAAACATCCTAAGCATTTCAGCGCGAAGCAACGCATCAGATATGGACAATAGTCCTGGGATTTCACAACAAATAATTTGCACATGGTGTGTGCCTGGAGTCTTGCGCTTTCTTCGCTGCCAGCTCAAAGAAAATCCATTGAATGGTGTGCATTCATTACCTGTTGTCAAAGACATGTCTGCTCCGTGGCAATGAAAGCTTTGATCACACCTGTTCATTCAAACCTATCACTGACTTTGTCTATATATAATTGAAGGTATGGTTACCAAGTTTGTATTGTACATTCAGGATATGGTCGTATACGCCTATATCTTTGTTTTATGACAACATTTGAAGGTATGTAGGAACACCCAGGAATTATATTGCAAAATCTCTACTTCCTGAAACATGATCTGCATTAGTGCTGCTCATGTGACTTCTTCCATACATGTTATACATGGAATGAACGGAGTAATGAGAATGAACAGATTACGTAAATGTTATTGTAAGTCATTAGCCTGTGATATTGTTTTTACTCTACTGTCAAGTTTTGTAACATGTGTCGTAAATCGTGGACCAGTTGTTTCAAAATGAAATCCGTTCTGTATTGTGGCAGAAATATAAGGCAAACGTTTTATGAATTATTCTAGTGGATTATCAATCTATAGCCCAGTGTAAACTGACGCATGAAAAACGCTGGCTATAAGGTGCCATGCCTATTGTCATTTATTGCTTCTTGATATTAGATGTGCCGAAAAACCTAGTTGTGTTTTTGGTTCTGCATCCCATTCACCATTATGTTGGCGCATTTATCCCTTCTACAAACGCATATTACTGAGTCAGGTACGAGTCATTGCCCCTCCGAGCGCAATAACAAGCATGATGATTCCATATTTTTTCTTGAAGAACGCGATGTTACTTAGCTATATGCACTTTCGTTTAGAAATACTATTGTAGTTGCGGTTTATTTTGTTATTGATGGGTAGCGTTATGCACATATTTCTTTAATCGTTTATTGCGTCGCAAATTCTTGCTGTACTTTGCAATTAGAAATAAAAGGTCCATATCAATCACAATTGGCTCTTTAGGTATAGTTAACGGAAAGCAATCAATTAAGCAGCTAAATCATAGGGTATCGCCCTACACACACGCCAAACATTAAACCATAACCTATATTATGCATCAAGACGCCTTTTAACTGACAGATGCTCTACAATGTCCGAATTTACGAACATGATTCGTAGTAAAGTGTTCTCGTGTTGGCATAGATAGCGTTGGTCTATACGAAAGCGAAGCATATTGATTTGGCATTATGATATACCTAAGATATATGTACCTTCAAATATATTCTGCGCCCCAAAAAATAGCAAAATCACGAGCAGGCAAAACACACCAAAGCACGAAATCATTGTGTGTCTGAACAAACTATTACTAGGAATATATAATACTAACTCCTTGCTTCTGTAAGCTCTGTCATATGAATAATTCCAAACTAGCTTCATTGCTTATGCAACAATATACACAATATAAAACAAAGGTGCTCTTAATTGCACAAAACTGTGCTTTAGCAATTAAAAGGTAATAGCCAATGACAGTGATTATGCCTTGTAGCTAGACTGCAGTGAACAGCCTTCAATATCACAAGGATGTTCATTGTATCTCGAGTTATGCTTTCGCAAAGATAGATTAGAGCACGACGGTAAGGTTGATATTACATCGTTTGATGTAACTGACAAAATGACATCGCCCTCACAGCATCACTCCAGTGTTCCTCATCCACTATTACTCATAAATGATGATGACTATAAAGCCCAGATAATCATATGGATTTGGCGATGACAGCATTTAAGGAACAACAATATATCCATTATTATTGCGAAAGTTTGTGAGCGGGAGCAGTAGGTGTTGAGAAGTAAATAAGCTTGACTGATAAGTAAATGGAGGATGAGGATTGGAACGCTATGATGCTATAAAGATGGCCAAGGAGGTAGTTTTTCCTCACGGCTTTGGGCACATAATCGTCGGAATATCTATACCTGTTGTGGTGCACAAATAACTACAGCCGTTGTACTGTTTTACAACCCCCCCAGCACGTTAAGTAGCCGATGAGCAGATAAACCAGAATGACTCCGAGAGCCCAGTTTACTAATACCTGCATCAACGAGTTAAATGCGGGGTTTTGTACATCTTACATTGTGAGGCATGAATATTAACAGCAGTATGATCATATAACTTCGAAACTAATGTTGTATCTTAGCAGGATTGATTTTACCTCTACATAAATATATATGTGTTCAAGGGGTGGGGTCTTTACGCAATCTACATGTAATAAAGGTCGACGCAACGCGAAATTCATTTAGAGTCCGTGATTAATAGTTCTTTCGTTGCTGTATTCAACATCCGTTATATTATAATTCCTTTATCATGTTAATGACGAGTTGATTAAAGCTAATAGCAACTAGTATGATATTCTATCTTGTGTATCATTATTTGGTGCAGAATAATACGACTCTAGTGATGATGCAATCACATTTTTTTTTAGCATAACAGATATAATTCGCTATGGCAACCTGCCGAAATATTAGCTTCTATTTTACCCACTCATATTGTACTCACAAGTTTGCACATAATTGTGGTGAACCCCTAAGATAAGATTAAGTTATACGTCAAAACTTGACATGAATGCGTAGATAATATCAGATAATGCAGTGTGAACCCTATTGTAGAATTGATGGTCCAGTGACGCAATTACACTTTAAGTCACTAAAAGTTCGACAATAGGTTATAATGACAAATAAACTCTCCTCTCTCGATGAATATGCTGTTCATTTGTCAACGAAATATAGGTTATCGACCAATTTCCGAACGGGTTATAGGCACATAGATTAAGGCCGAAAATATGCAACGTTTGTTCAACATGCAGCACATGTCAATATATATATCTATCTCACAGATGTCAATGCCCAAACGTACCAAAATATGTCTACGATGTCTAATGTCGCTCGACAGTTTGATGTCATTTACCGTAAATATTCATTAATAGCGAAATGGGCATCAGCTTGCGTGTTTGTGATCGCAAACATGTTTTGAATCCGCGTTTTGCTTTGGTTTTTATTGGATAGCTAAGTCATAAACAAATTTACATAACTTATTATAATTATCCTCTGCTTAATTTGAAATTAGATATTAAGGTGTTATCCAATATAAATTACAAATCACCGCATTTTTTGTGATGTAGATTCATTTTAAGCCCACAAATGACACTAAAATACACGTGAACAATAAACGCGTCGGGATGTGGCTGTAAATGACTTAACACAACATCACAGTGTTCCATATCCGAAGGATGCTGCTATAATCAAAGAAGCAAACAAGTGCTGCAAGATTAAATGGTGATCCAATTACGCGGGAGCGGGCTTCAGAAATCCCAACAAAGTGTAAATGCTGTGATGCAATACATTACGAAGATTAAGGTGGGTCACTTCAAATCTATACAAGAAGCATTGCCATATTGAGCAAAATTGGAATTTCTTTTGCGCGGATTGCTATAAACCGTTTAATTGCTCAATGATGCAAGCAGCAAGTAATACCCTACATATATTTCAGCAGTTTGCAAAAATATTAAAGCCGTACTTTGGGATGTCTGGCCTACAATGACCACAGTACGGATAACCAATAGCAGCAGCTCACGATTCCGCACAAATAAAGCGAAGATCTCGTGCCTATAATTGACAACATTTCAGTAACATCTTCGAGTTTGTATTTTGTCCTGCCTGATATATTTCACGTCATAATGCACATGATGAGCTCATATTATTGCCGATTATCACAAACCTAAAGGCAGAAAGTGCTTCCTTCTAAATGCTGGCTGTATTCATCGCGATATCAGCAATGCACATTGTTTATGCCCGTGAATTGGTATAGCGCTTTCGCAAATTAAATGGTCAAATGATTGGACATTGCGCATATTGGGGCCATAACCTTGCAGCTTGTCCGCATCAACAGTACCACAGCCAGCTTATTCAGTTTATAAGATATCTACTATTAGAATATGCGAAGTGCGTGCTACAAGGTATAAAGCGGACCCTTGGATACCTCAGTAAGCGTCGAAAATATGGCAGCGAACTGCAGGTGTAGCCCATGCCACGGCAAATGACAAGTGTATTATTGTCCTGTTAACTGCTGATTGCCACAAACAAGGATAATCAGGATCTGCCCGAAACCTTTGCAAATTCATCGTGTGACTGATTATTTTATTGACTAGAGCTGAGGCCTCTGCCAATACAAATATACTTGACGTGATGTGTTGACGGAGAAAGTTTATGCAATTTACCATTAAACACTATGGGAACTCCAATGTACGTTCATTTATAGTTATATAACATATCATTTCATTTCCGAAATCCTGTTCAAACATTAGTGACTCACCTGACCTTGTACCCTTCTACGCTTAATGGCATGCTTCGTTGGGTTAATTCAACGTGCTCTGTTATTTAATGTATACAGCAGAGGTCGCAACAGATAAATCTCACATTGCGTACGTGAACATTTGCTCATTTGTGCTCACGTCACTGCTCAATTTTAATGCTAGCCACCCGCGCACACTGCTCATTTATCATTCTTTGGCGATCGTGCACCACACAGATTTTATCTTATGATCATCAAAATTAATTAACAGCCAGGATAATTCATTCCGAATTGAAATGTAATTGACGCAGTATTAATCGTCAGGCTATCCGTCGATAGTTGGCTAGGGAAGGATTTAGCAAGTATAGGTTGGGAAATTTATTGAGACGTTTAAACCGTATTAAGGAAATGAACAACTACAGGTTGATGTCCGTTTTTACCGTTCGTAAAAAAAGCATGCAGAATAATTAGCTTCCGGTGTTTGTGTAAGTCAAAATAATTGTCAATAAATAGTCCATTTGAAGTTGTCGGTTGTTTTATTTACTTCAGAGAGTTTGAATGGTCGATGCCCCATTCGACTTGTATTGACATAGTGTACATTAAGTAGATAATGCAATTTGTTTCATTTAGACCTTAGTTGTGATCCATAAATCAGCTTGGACATAATTGCAATTCAATTTGTTTGATATGATGTAAAATTATATAGTTTACCAACAAGTTGATGATAGCACATTACTCCGCAAGGCAGTCTATTGAAGTAATTAACTAATCAAGAAATTTAAATAGTTAACCGCTAACTATTTATCTAGCTAATGTAACTGACCAATAGGCTGACTAATACCAGTCCTGTTTCGCCCGGTACCTTAAGATTGGGCAGCATCGAATGAGAGTTATTGTGAAGAAATTTTTTTTTTGTCTTTCTAACCTACTTACTACTTAGCAAACTTAATCACTAATTAACTACCTGATTAATTACTCAGCTTACCATGCACATTATTCCGCGAAATGTTTATCATGGGTCCAGATTCTATTTAGTAAGTTTTGTTCATTTTGTACCTGGCGCACGTTATCGAGGTCTAACATTTACATTTCTTCCAATCGCATTCGCATCACTGCTTATCCCATGTCTTGCGTTATTTACGTTCCAGAATCAGCTGCTTATCATGGCAATCGCATTCCACAAAACTTCCGAACTTCATGTCCCTGTTAGATTATAGTCATATGTGAATATTTGTCATCGCCGCTTTTTGTCGTTATGACATTTGTCGGTATCACGAAGATATGTAGGCCTTTCGGGATCTTAGAAACATTGCAAGCAAGTTTTTGTTATGGCGAAAATAACTACTCACATTCAGGCGTTTCATGTGGTTTCAATTGATAAGATACAATAAGCCTTTTTTTACGGTGACTCATGCTGAGTGGCTGCAGGCTAGTTGTCTTAATCTTCACAAGACCATGAATATCAATGACCACAAAGCCCCATCTTGATTTGTTGCGAACTTGCGATTAAATGATTTAATCTAATTAGCCTGAGTGGTTATCCTGACTGTAATATTTCATACAACATATTTACGTGAGTTGTTCAATCGGTCTCGCTACAATTAAAACAAGCGTGAGAGACACTCTAATTGTTTCCAGCAACAAGATGTGGATGATTTTATTGCATTGCATTGCATTCTACTGAATATAACCCATCATTCACGAAGGTCTCGTTGCTGCTTGGCTGGTTTGACGGGGGCATGCGCTTTTTGAATATCAATATGAAGTTTGGTTTTTAGTCACAGACACACATACATAGGAAACTTAATCAAATTCAATCTCAGAAATTCCTAACTGACGGGATATAATAAAGGAACGTCAGTTGTGTTTTCAGTCAATTTATCATCATTGTATGTATTAATACCTAAAATGCATGTGATGTTTAAAAGACGGCTCGGAATTTGCGTCATCTGTATTCTACAAAGGTCGACGTAATCATCTTTTTAGAATTTCTGGGGTGTATTGATAAACAGTGCGGGCACGATTAACATGTATCGTGGTAAGCCAATTGAAAATATCTTTTTACCAATGATATGCTATTGTGGTGAAATATATTTTATATAACATAGTACGCATTAGGCAATGACTAGACGAATTGTTTACCTTATCCAACTATATGTCGATATATCGTAATAGTTTGTTGTAATAACATATTATTAAATTGTTATTCCAGTGTATCATAGAGTGGTTATCTATTGAACCAATATATGGAAATAAGACAGAAAACGTTAACCTTGCTTCAATGAATAACGCTATACTGTCACGATTGCGGACGAGGAAGACTGTGATGCTTATGGGCATCGCTCGTTAGAAGTCTTCTTCCACTTGGTGTAGACTTGTTTCCCGGGTTGCAAACCTACTCTGATGGGAATCTTCTCATCACGATGACTACGAGCAATCAGATCGGGACACAATGTTTTGCCGCATGTCAATATTTGAAATAAGCAAGTTAATGACAATTGTTGACTATTGCCAGTAGTATTAAAAATATAAAACTAAACGTTTAAAAGAATCAACAAATTGTCACATTTCACGACGAAAAGTTAATTTATCCGCGTGGTCCTAAAGGTAACATCCACGCATCACAAAATTTATGTTTACTTAAATATGCTCTATAATGGACATCAAATGGAAAGGATCAGAGTTTATAATATCATATGCATGTTAACAAATGCTATATGTGCTTCTATTGATTGTACGAATTTCGGAATTTATTGGCATAGTATTATTTATTGTAGTAAACGCACGTTATTCATACATCTATGACAGTATGCGCAACTCAGCGAACATATTTGAATGTCATAGACTTAACATTGCACATTTGCCATTTGTCTAAATCTACACATTCAAATGTAAATAAGCGGAAGATAAATCGTTTATATCCATGTATCCGCTTATCCGTTTATGTATCAGCAAAGCCAAATGTTTGAGGTTGTTAATTCTCATTTGATCGATGAACGTCAGCCACCGTCACATTATTTGCAACGTGAATGTCGGTATACTTATATAGGGGGGCTGTTTTGTTGTGCGTTGACGGCTATTTGTAAATATGGTAAACCGTATTTTATGGACAGAAATAGTGTTGAAAATGTGCTTTGTTGTATTGGTTCCGAGGCCAGAAAAATAGTATTTTCTATGCCTCATGCAATTTAAAGTATAAAGTAGCATTTGCAATGCTCATCTCTTTGTACGACTCATTCCTTGTAATGTGATTATTGTCTAAATCTATTATCTAAAGCCTTTAAAATATGAGGCTTGCACTTTTTATGCGATTGATCAATCAGATTCATTTTGCGTAACTGTTCGATAATCTATAAAGCTAATGGTTTTGTCCGCTATACTTTTATCGATTTTACATCCTACCACATTATTGTACGATGCTAATGTCTATCTTTCCTATGTCATGCTGACCACCAATTTACATTGAATGATTAAATGTCACAAAAGAGTGCCTATAAAACAAAACATTAGGAGAGATCAACAGAATGTAAGGTAAAATAAGCCATAAGTGTTCAAACAAGATGCACATCTCAGGCCCATCTTATATCGGATTTAGCGCATGACCTTAATCCATATAGGACGTTGTTAATGCGAATCTAAAAATGCGAGGCATCATCACGACCCATATTTACAGATGGGCTTGTTACTGCTACGTTTAAGCAAGATATACGATAATTTCATTAAAAGATGCAAACAACTTACACATAAAGAAGATTATGGGGGATTTCATCTGTTAAGTGACCATTAGCGACAATTGCGGATGAAAGTATTACTCGTATGTTAGAACAAAAACAGCCCCGGAGTCTTTATCGATTTTAGCATAATTTTGTTGTGGGAACCGACGTAATTGCGCTCTCTGAACGAAATGATGTGCAATACCAAAGC
>CM067358.1:22603492-22785310 GCA_034190875.2 Urechis unicinctus | reverse complement strand
TGGCAGTTGCCCCATGACACGTCCTCTGGTTGTTATTGTGTATGAAACTGAGGTGATTTGTGTGAGTGAATCCGGGGATTTGACGCACCCCGCAGCAACAGTACTATCGCATTTGAATTAAATTGCATTTGTGTTGGATGATATATCTCCTGTTGCATTTCATCATGCATCGTATTGGTATAGACTCACGGTGCTCATAGCGCTCGGTAGCTTAATGATCGTTATTTGAGGAATGGCAGTCGCATTGTTAGCTCGGTGCCGGCAATGTTGCAAATGATATTGGCCATAATTCTATATCCTTATTATGCAAGCTAACGTCGTGGGTTATTAACAAAACTACACCGACAAAACGGGAAGATCATTCATTAAAAAGAAACAGCTTCTCGTTAGAATCCCTGCAGTGTATATCACACATGATTGCAGAGGGTTTAGTGTAGGCGTGCCGATAACATGAATGCTATTGTTGTGTCAGTGAATGGCATCATCAAGCGTTTTTTGCGGCTCAACTGACATCTTCTCATTCCTCTGACCTATTGACTGGATGTGTTGATCATCTTTGACACCTACTTCTAACATAGGTAGCGCTAATCAGTGACGTCTCAGACATTGTTATGACGGAGATCATGTTTGACCAGTTGAGACAGTGGACAGTAAGCAGCGTTTCCTGTCAAACGTTGATTTTTCGAAGCATGATCCTGTTGTTAAAAACTATCAGTCACTGATGCGATTTGGCATTAACATGTGTCTTTTGGGTTTTCTTGCTTATTAGGACGTACAGACACGTTTTGAATTGCAATAAAGTTATTGTTTA
Organism: Urechis unicinctus; assembly: GCA_034190875.2. NCBI lineage: Eukaryota > Metazoa > Annelida > Polychaeta > Xenopneusta > Urechidae > Urechis > Urechis unicinctus. The sequence continues at coordinate 22,784,499 of CM067358.1, read as the reverse complement.
ATTGCTTTTGTAACAACTGAAGTCGCCTGTTTACGTGTTTGTTCATTTGTAAAAATACATGAAAACGACAAATATACGGATTTGATTGTATCCAATGATTTGAATTGACAAGAGTTGCCTGTAAACACAAGCAGACCCCATCTTGTCATGCGCTTAGGAGCTAGATGTTTACCTGTTATCATGTGGAATGGAGCTATATGGTGACGTACGATTGATGTAACATTCCATTATCTTTGACCTCCCATTTCAGAACCCAGAACTTTGCCACATGGTTAGTTTCGGCGCAGCCCTTGTCACTCCATTGTGATTTAAGGCTCCAAAATCAGTCGTTACAGTCGACATATAAGCCCATGTGATGGCAACATTGGTCATGACTATTCATGTATATGAGATGCTCTACAACCGACCGATCGGGTCCTGTGGTCATTAAGTGTTCAGTGTAATATTGGGTGGATAGAGAGCCATTCATTGGATTTACTAGCACCACTAAGGAGCAGTCTTTGTGTTATTTGTCCTAGGCACCTTGACATTGCTCAACGTACAGCATGTGGACGATTCGTTCGCTATGTACATCTCATGTGACATAAATACAGCGGAACGTTGATGTTTAATGTTAAGAACGCCAACATGTGATATTTAAAAAAATTAGTTACGGCTTTGTGCGACTTACACAAGGTACTCAAGTTTTCAACTATATAGCTGTGGACGCAACAAAAGTCGTGATAATAGATTGTGGATGAAAATTTTAGTGTAAATAGTCGAATATGGCTTGGTTTAGTGACCTCGATTGGCAGCCATTACGCAACGATCAAGACCAAAATATCGAGTGCGACAAAGCAGTGTCAAAGTGTGTATTCATCACCATCAATGCAAAGAATCTCTCTGGTAATTATCATCTTTAAAAATAGGTTCCCGTCACATTGACTGCAATGCTGATACCAAAATGATAAGTGAAGCGTTACAAAGTATCTGTACCATCTGTTTCATTCATTAAATACCATAAAAGAGATTCATTCTTCTCTCGTCTTTGTTCGTGTTTCAAAAGCGTCTTCATTACCCACTGGAGTATTATAGACCTAATGGTGGTTGCAACACAACCGCTGTTATCAATTATCGGGCCGGATGTAGAGACTGGTCGGCCAGAAGATCGACGGGCATTTAATCCGCGAGCTCTTTTAATTAAATGAAGAACAATAGGTGTTATGAATGAGGTAAATTGCTGGTAATAACAGTGTAGTGAGCGAGAATTGGCGTTTTTAGTATGAAACGTTCATTGTGGAAATATTTAGCACCGGTCCAACGAGGGTAGCTCGCAAATTGCACTGGAAGATGGTTCTTTCATTATAAGGGCTACTTAAATTCCAAGCTGCGGCGACTGTCTGTGTACATCCGTAGTTATTTATTGTTTTTTGTAACACCTGGCCTGCGGTTAAAGCCCGTGGTTAACCTTTAGCTGCGTAGGCAATAAGCCGTATTTATATCTCCTGATGCGCTATATTGAACCATATTTGGCACGTCGGATAGATATTCTGTGAAAAAGCCCTATTTCTATTGGCCTGTGTTTGCAATGCGTCGAGTGCGAAGCATTAATACCTACGTCACACTGCAATAGCAGCATTTGCACCAAGTAGCAGCAAATATATTAGTGATATATCGTCTGCCAATTTCTGGAATTTGCGTCAGTGGCAGGAAAGGTTAAGCCTTGTTTAAGTTGCCTCTCACTTAATTATTTGCTCTCAATTACATGAAATTGATATCGTCTGATTTTCAAATAGCCATAAACATAGGTTCGAGGCGTCGAGTCTTCGTGACCGAAAAAAACTTAATCATAACTAACCATACGGTTATGGATTGTGTAAATGATCCTTAAATATTGGACAAAAACTCACTTGACCTGTCGATGCTACACTATTGCGTCTCGGCATGCTTATCATGATATTACTGCTATCCTGCTGTGGAGCCCACATTCAACAGTGACGCATCACAACGATAGTGCGCTTGCTCCAGTCACAAAATGTCTTTCTCAGGTTAGACGCTCAATACATACTGCCTCGCTTTGCTCCAGGCTGCAGTTCTATTGTAGCATGGCTGGCAGCGAGAGGGAAAGTGCCAGTTTGTCTCTGCACTGTATTGGAGTGAAGCGCCACTGCTAGTAATTCACTGAATGGATAGCATCCATTGGTGCTCTAAGGGCTATTAAATGAACGAATGGTGAAACATCGCCGCCGTTAATTTGCCAAGAAGTGAATTAATTCATCTTGTATTGGATCACCATAGTTCACAGATGTCTCCTGTCGGGATTCACTGATGAGTTCCCGTTTCTGTGTAAGTACCAGCATTACCTTATCAATCTCGTTGCGGTCCTAGCCCTTGGTATATTATTGTGTTGTTGGGTTTCTTACGTGAAAATTTCCGGCCCATTATGTATCTTGATGAGCACGAAACCCAAGAGACATTTATGCCTAACATATTTGTGTTGGCGCAACGGTTGAATGTTAGTGCAAGGTGATCCGCAATCAATGATTAACATATCATAAGCCATTTTAATCGTTGTCATAGTGATTGTGATAGTTATGTAGCTGTCTATGCGAAGGGTACAACATGTATCGAAATCTGGCCACAATTTAAGGTCGTGCCTTTTTGCAAGCGAAATTGATGTGAGGGTCTATAAGGAGACATAGATAAAGACTCACTTGTAACGGTATGTAAGGAGACATTGATAAAGATTCGCTGAAACGGTCTGTAATGAGACATTGATAAAGTCTCGCTGTAACGGTATGTAAGGAGACATTGATAAAGACTCACTGTAACGGTATGTAAGGAGACATTGATAAAGACTCTGTTTAACGGTATGTAATGAGACATTGATAAAGACTCACCGTAACGGTATGTAGGGAGACATTGATAAAGACTCGCTGTAACGGTATGTAAGGAGACATTGATAAAGACTCACTGTAACGGTATGTAAGGAGACATTGATAAAGACTCACTGTAACGGTATGTAATGAGACATTGATAAAGACTCACCGTAACGGTATGTAATGAGACATTGATAAAGACTCACCGTAACGGTATGTAATGAGACATTGATAAAGACTCACCGTAACGGTATGTAATGAGACATTGATAAAGACTCACCGTAACGGTATGTAATGAGACATTGATAAAGACTCACCATAACGGTATGTAGGGAGACATTGATAAAGACTCACTGAAACGGTCTGTAAGGTGACATTGATAAAGACTCACTGTAGTGGTCTGCAAGGAGACATTGATAAAGACTCACTGTTACAGTCTGTAAGGAGACATTGATAAAGACTCCCTGTAACGGTGCTGGTGCAACAGCAAGGCTCTGCAGGGCTCGGGATTAGTGAAAGTTTGGGGTGATGTGTTAGTATCGTCTGTTGCTGGGAACGTTTCGATGTTAGTGCGATAGATCTGTGTGTCTCCATGATGATCACGTTAAATGGCGGTCCCATCTCCGAAAGGGGGTCGCACCCTACCCGTTAGCTCAATTGTACCGTGCTGGACCTTCGTCCAAGCGGCGGGGGTTTCACAGCCCGATCTGGGCAAAGGGTTTGTGCCAAGTGGGCGCTGGCACAAGGGGAGCTGTCCAAGCATCACCATCATCCTCACACATCACCGTAGCGATATCACTTCGTGACGTTAAACCCCAATATTACCATTACCATTACGATAGCACTGTCTAGTACGGGCTCTATTCACCGCAACAAATATCGGCCCGTCTCATATGCAATCAGCCCCTATACCTGATTGACACTAAACGATGTCAGGAAATACATGCGTGTGTGTTTGTGCATCGCTACTGGGCGGATGGAATCCTGCGAATACATCAGTTGGTCTCATTATTTAGGTGTCAGAGGTTTGGTTTCCGTTGCACCTTTGCTAGCGAATGTGTTACAGCATGGGGCATTAGGCAAGTCGGTCGGGCTAATTGCTCGGCAGATTGCTATTCATGAAAGACGACCCAATGACATGAGAGGCTTGCGTGTATTTCTGCTGACATGCTTCAAAAACATACTGCGATGCTGATATGACGAAGAGCGTGTGTTTATTTGCCACCACGCTAGATTGTCTACACATATTTGGCCAACAGATGAACGAATTAACTACTGATATTTGGATATGTCCGCTGAGATAACATGCGGGACACCGCTCAGCAGAGGTAATTTACTGGTGTTCCCACTAGACCGTTCGGATATCAAGTTACCCCCACATTATTAGTGAGATGTTTATTATTTTACTGTGGTAAAAGGCGATATCATGAGGCTGTACTTACGCGTAATGAAAGCACTACACATCATTACAGTGTGGCTGGAACAACATGCATGCAGCCCTACATTCACTTGAGAGAACCGCTGGTAATTGTGGGTAATTGATTGCTACTGAAACTTTTTCTCACATGGCATCACCGCAATCACGGTCTGCATTATCTTATCGGCATCCGACAAGCTGTCATGTTGCTGGGCCTGATCAGCAAGGTCATATTGATTTATGTCAAAAACAGCGTGGTTAAGTCCCCCACGCTCCTGTAAGTTATCTGCACAATCGAGCTAAACCCCTGCCAATAAAGTGTAAATGTAGACTTGTTATCAGAAATCTTAGCCTTAATTGCGTTGTATAACATCCGTCAATCGTTTTGTTGGACCGATAACTACCCAATTGCTATTCATGAAAGAGCGACCCAATGACATGAGAGGCTTGCGTGTATTTCTGCTGACATGCTTCAAAAACATACTGCGATGCTGATATGACGAAGAGCGTGTGTTTATTTACGCTAGATTGTCTATATTTATACAGATGAACGAATTAACTACTGATATTTATATCCGCTGAGATAACATACACCGCTCAGCAGAGGTAATTTACTGGTGTTCCCACTAGACCGTCGGATATCAATATATTATATATATCAAGGCTGTACTTACGCTTGAAAGCATGAATTTAGATAAAACACATTCAAGGACGTATATATATGTATGATATTCATATTTATATACATATATATATACTTACATATATATATATATATATATATATATATATATATATATATATATATATATATATATATATATATATATATTCATTTATGTATTCATATATATATGTTTATATATACATTAACATATATATATATATATATATATACATATATATATATACATATATATATATATATATATATATATATATATATATATATATATATATATATATATATATATATATATATATATATATATATATATATATATATATATATATATATATATATATATATATATATATATATATATATATATATATATATATATATATATATCTCTATTGTTTATACTACATCTGTAAATTTGCGTGCAGTAAATAGTCGTTTAGGCAGTGCATAGTATGTTGTGTTTACCCACCACAAGTGGTCACTCATTCCCCAGTCTTGCGTGGGAGGTAAAATGCGGCTATTCGCATTGATGCTGCTACACATCTAGCAGACATAACATCATTCACGTGTTATGACTGTTGGCGCAAGTGCCGAAATAAAAAAAACACATTGATTATGACGATGGTATCAGCGATCTCGGTTTACCCTGTCCACGTCGGCCCACGTCACCCGACACACCTACGCCACCCCCGCACTCCCTTCCGCTCTCCCCTTCCACTCTCCCGACTGCTATTTCACAATACCATCCTTCGCTCACCTTCGTCGACGAGAACTTCACCCGCACCACCTCAGTTTTACATCGCAGCGAACCCCTGACGTATATTAAGCCAGCTTTTCCATTGTGTAGAACGCACGAACAATCGAATATCGAAGTCAATTATGAAATTGATGATATATCTAATTTGACGTTGTGGTATAGTTGACCAACGAATTAACTCGATCGCACATTATCATTATGATTGGAAACCCGAAATCTTGCGGTTAGGTCATAATGTCTCAAGATCAGCAGACCCACGGCTGTCCACAGTTACCACAAAACACATCACAGATCGTGAGCAGCTAGTGATGCATTGTTGGGCCGTTTTGGTATGGGCTATAACGGGCATGTGCTTTCAGCAATTTGAAACCGCTCAGCGATGCTTCCATGTTTGTCCATTACGTAATCAGATCCGTGTTCCCTCCGGGAATGTGACGCATATGGCGCCGCCGGGATGCTCTGGAGTCTTTCGGGGACTACTCCGGCAATTTGAGACGAAGGCATAAACGGGTTCTCATCATCCATGCGCGTAAATTCTCACATGATCCTGGAAGTCTATATATCAGTTATATCATCGATGTGACTTAAATATTGCTTTCACCAGCAGTTCAAGGTCGCAAACGGTACAACGTGAAGCATCCATAGAACACGTCGCTGTTAAATCACATCGCCTATGAGGCTCGGCATCAACCAGCTTGTCGGGGACAGTCAATAAAAGAGCTAGTGTCAGGCCACAGCAGGAATAATGTGCGTAATCTGTTGTCGGCGGGACAGCAATCGCTTCTATACACGTCAAAGCCTGGCTTAGCGCTCACCAGACAGCGGCTGGCCTATATATTGGTCGTGCCAGAGATGCTTTGCTGATATCTGATCTATCAGTCCCCACAGGATGTGGTTGAATCTATCGAAAGAGGAAAACTATATATACGAGCACTGGTCTCACCGCGAGAATAACTGATGATCGCCGACTTAACCGCTCACGATCCTGGGAATTCTAGATTCGTGTAAGTACACTGTTCATTATTTTCTAGTAATTTGTTTGTTTCCACAATGGAATATTAGCGACAGCATAAAGTTAGCCCACTTACAATCGCAACCAATTCAGGCAAGGTAATATAATGTTTTCGTGAATTGATTTCCACTATAATGGCAAAGATAATATCACTTCAAGCTCAGCTATGCTGGCCATTGCTTTGATGGTGATTTATTAGATCTCAATCGCTGATCAATATGCAAGAATAGGTAAATTGTGGTTGTGACAGTCTTCATTCGCATGACAAGTTACATCAACACAACGACACTACAGAGATATATTTCTGTCGTATTAGAGTGCTTTAGGATATATATGTCCTAAAATGGTCTGGTTAATTGTGTTATTGTTAAGTGACATCTCCCTCAGCCTCCTGCAAATTTGGTCAGTGTATCTATATAGACTTGGGGGAAATTAATTCCCATGCGGGATGATTACGGCTTTGGTCCCTGGGGACAAGATGTATTTGCACATACGCATATTATCTACACTCAACGCCCACGAGGAAGCACTCGAATCGGGACTAATACTCGTTATTGTGGGCTGTTGTTTCTGCTTCGACTCAATCCTACATTTATATACATATTGGCCATGACAATATCAACATCTACACGAGCATGCTGACATAGCGCTGATATACACGTGCATCACCAAATATCGACTTATGCTATAATGGGTAAACCATGCTGAGCAGTAAACACCAGCTGTTATTTTGATGGACTCTTTCTATTTCTGCCAGGATTCCTATTTCTACATTGGTATTGGTGAGAATGAATCCATGAGCCGCCGTTCTTCATATACGGAAGTCTGCAAACGTGCATATAAATAATCGGCATCAAACTAGACTTAACGAATAACATTTCCAAAATATGTTCAGAATCAGTCTATGATTTTTTTTCACTGCTTATTTTTGATGATTTTGTGACATAAAACCTTAAGTCACAAGCACCGATATTGCTAAAGACATGGTTTATCGAATTCTTGTACATCGATGAATATTTCTAATTTTATCGTCCAGAGACTAGATAAATGCACACCACGGAAATAGATATTGTTCTTGCTATCAGCATGCATGCTCTAGCAATTAACAGTTCCCATGATGATACATTATAAATACCTGACACACCCAGTTGGCCGCAATGCAATTCATCAGATGTAGCCTGTATTCATAGGCTATTCTGCCAACATATATGCATTTGTACACTGAAGACCAGCTAATATAGTAGTGCCGTGTCCGGGGCAGCTGATTTACTCCTCAATGATAGAAGGGACCAGGTGCAACCGGCAACATCATGACAGAGGCCCTGGTGCACAGTAGCCATCATAACGTACTGTACAGCGAAAGGGCTAGCCTCGACGGAATGCGCATGCGCCGTCATGCTTGCCGGTAACGCAGTTGCGCGTCAGCAAGGGATTTGACACCTATATTAAGCGTTCATGCAGCTCAGTATGACACGTCTGATAGTGACACCCCACGACTTCGTTGATGAGCTCAAGTCCCCGTGGTTTTTATAGCTTAGCTAGCTGGTCTTACCAATCCTAGCATCAATTTATCTCAGAATCGTTGGGTGATGTACCTTCGACTATTTGGTGCATCGTGCTATAAAACAGTGTTCGCTTCGGCAAGAGGTTCATATTTCAATATACTGCGTCACTAATCATGTAAGATGCACGCATTGTGAATTTATTTACACTCTTTATCCATTGCGATGTGTTATCTGCATGTAACATTTTATTGCTGTCATCTATTTTCTTGTTCAGTAAGCTGCATAAGAATCAATGGCTTTGTTTATTGAACAAAAAAACCCACGATGACCCCAGGTACGTTATTGCCTCACGTGGGATATAAACCACACGGGCAACAGCCTAATTTGCGCTACAATAAATCCTTCCACCAAGTTAATTACTGCGCTGTTTCCTCGTATAATTCGCCTTCATCTGACGGTAGGGGCATATCAGGCAACAAATTGGTGGACTTTGAATCGGGTGATCGTGCGCAGATGTGCGTTGACAACACACGCAAAGATATGGGCGAGTCATAAAGAGGCTTTCTTAGTGAACATATGTTATGACTCACTCCGGCAAATGAAATCCATGTGAACAGCTTGGCTTGTATCGTCATCTATCATGGCACTTATGCTATATATAAATTGATACAGACTAAATTCAGCGCTCTGAATTAAACGCCGGCACTTTATGTAGGCAGCCCACGCTAATTGGTGGCCGCATGATAGAAGAGCTATGCCTACTTATAGCATCGTCACATGCTCACGGAATAAAAAGGATTCTAATGGAGAATTGTGCTACTAATAATTGTCATGGATGGGGCGCAATAGGATGGACCATGCGGAATCGTACTCGATAGCCTTTCATTCATCGAGCGCGTCAGCTAAGGCATCTTAACCTATGGACAGTTGGTCATACAGACACATTGCGTTTATGTATGCAGTGATATCAGTTACATATACAGAGACTATTTCGACAGCCGTGCGCGTGTCGGTTTTTGTGGTCAATGTATAACAATGCCTGATTCCTTAGGGTAACACTGACATTGTGTGTATATTATTGAGCTACATCTACCTGTGTACAAAAACCTTGTACATACTTTGAGTCGGCCATGTTCAATTATTCCAGTAAGCTCTTGGAATTCTTGTAGCGGAAATTGTTTCGTCAATGGTGACAGGTACAAAACTAGTCAATGGCTCTTATTGTGTCATAAACAGCAAAATAAGCATGAGCCTGTGTACACCATATACCTGACCACTGTAGAATAGAGACCACTAACAAAACTTAAGTCTGATGTAAATCACCTGGTCCTAGTAAACACAAAAACCATTGTGCAACACGGTATCCGCATCATATGAATCAATCAGAGAGCCCCATTATGAGCGACTGACTTCCTCTTAAGAGTCTCGTCAGTGTAATTTAAATCATGGTAATTCATATTGCATCGAAGCATTGTATCACAGCAAACATAGTCCCTTTGTCGTGTATATTGGACAAACGATCGAATCCCGATGGTTTAATCTGGGCTGTATCATTGCAATCCAGTCACGTGCAACATGAGCAGTAAATTACCCAATACAAATTGACTAAGATAGATATCAAAATAAGAAATTGCATGGTTCCACTCGAGGGCTCCTCGTAATGACGAGGTGCCAGATGAGATCATTTGATTGCTATGGATTATGCTTCATTACACGTAATGGCATCTTCGAGATTAATGGCAACCGACGGAATTTTGATACGCAAGTTTTCCGCTACGTTCATCGTACTGCTTGATTAGAGTATGTGAATGAGTAAAAGTTGCACAGCCAGAGCCCCTAATGGACGGCAGGAGAATGCTCTCTATCAGTGTGCACTGTTGGTATTTGCTAAGCATGGAAAGGTTATCGATAATTGAACGAAACAACGCGTTAATTATGCAATATGTACTCGCGTGCATTGTATTCCAATCTCCCAAAATATTGTAAAACAGTTTTAGTGATTTTTTTTTTAATGCGCTGGGTAATTAAGGGTATATGGTTTAGCGGCATACCACTCGATACCAGTGTGTTGTATCAGGTGTTACTCCGTCGTCGCTGATCGTAAGGATTATTTGGATCAAAATGCCAATGACATTGACAGGATCGGGGATAATGTTCTTGTGAATGCAAAATACATCGTATTACAATTTACGCCCCAAGTAAAAGGCTCTTTATGCATCTCTGGGCAATACTGAGCAATCCCACGAGGCTCGTTCATTTGTTTGCAATTACAGGAAATGATCAACGTAATGTCAGGATTATAAATGTTGCTCTGATTTGTTCTTGTTTAATTGATCGGAGCATGGATATTATTTATGTGCGGGTTACGAGTCATATCGGAATCCCTTGTACGGTGACAGTGAACAACCGAGCATGGATTACGCTGAATGGCCGCGTTACTGGGGTAGAAGTCCCCTTTGCAGCCTTCATTTCTCAGATATGTTAGGCACAAATGGCGGCATCAGCTGAGTTATACCTATTACACTGCGTAATATTCAGACCCACTCAAGGCCAATCTTGTGGCTGACTACGGCAGATTGCGCATATTGTAGGGTCATGAATCGATAGATTCGCCCCGCGACATTAACTGTTAGAGAGTTTATGGTTCAATGCTATGCTTGTGGAACAATGATGTCCCGATTGGGATGACAATCTGACAGTCAATAACCTGTCAAAATGATGATGCATTTTGTTATTATCCTAGATATATGCATGCCCAACTTTGACTATCATCAATTAGCGTTATCACGTCCATTAATCAATATGTAATAAATTTTATATTGTCATGGTGTTTGTCTATGCAATAGAAGATTTGTTTGTCTGATTCAAGCACGTGTTTGTTAGTCGCCGATGATGTCAGTCTGTCGCATATGATCCCGAATGGTACCCTTGAGGCATGCCATTACAGTGGTAAATGTGATCACTATTACGCAGACAGCTCGAGTTGATAATAGCAGATTGATCTGCCTCGTATTATCACGGTTAAATTAGGAATAATTTTTCATTTATTTATCATTGCATGGAACGGTAATATTTTACTATTGCCAAACCCAAACCAAAACTTGACATGCTTGCTCTTCTTCGTGTAAGCGTTTTTATGCTGTCTATGCATCTAATACTGATTTTGTCAGCTTATTCACGTGGCCATCGTCAATGGAGATATATATATACAGTGGCTGGTGACGAATAAACGGGATAACACTCGTTCGAGTGGGGGCGGGTGGCTATTTCCGACGGCTTGTTTGATGATGCAAAGATACACCCGGCGCTATATATAACTTTCAGTAGCCTAAACATAAAGGATCAAACAAGGTCTAGGGCTCGTTGGCGCGTGATATCGTGAGGTATGGCACTTAAAGAACAGTGTTCGTCGTTTTCATTACCAATTACGCTGATAATGTGTCGCAATGCTTGACGACAAATTACCTTGCAGTTTTTGCCATTGCCCCACTGTGGATAATGGGGCATCAGTGGTCAATTTGGTTAAGGCTGCATATGATGTTACGCCTTGTGCCAAACTTTATGTGCCTGCCCGTTATCGTGATGAATGGATGCTTTGATAACGCGCTTGCTATTAAGCAATGATAGGCTCCTTTCACCATAACCATTAATTTACCTCCTACCCAATATGCACACCTTCGCAAGAGGCCTGATGAAAGCTCGATTACCTCTAGTCAGGCTATCCATTGTTTGCACCTGCACACGGCGTTAAGAGGAGATTCAGGGGCATCTTCAAAACAAAGTGGATCATTGATTCTTTTACGCGTTTGTTTGATGCTGTAGGAGTGGCAGTTTGGCATAATAGATTCAGGTCTTTTCATTCATGTCTCTTTTATGTAGTGCCACATGGGAGCGCGTTTATGTTAACAAGAGGTTTTACGTGGGTACGTGGGTGAGCGTGCTTGCGCACATTTGTGCGCATGTGAGTGCATTTCTATGTCAATATGTATACTTTGGGTGATCAGTGGTGCTTATGTTTAAGCGTTAGGGCGTGTATATTTTTATGTGTTAGTGTGCATACGTACGGATTCCTAATCTATGAATGCCATGAAGACATTGCGGTTTATGCCCAACGGCATTTCATATAATTTGTCTCACACATCAGGTTTAGCTCATCTATGGAATATATCTATTGTTCAGGTCCATGGCAATACCCTCTCAGAGGTCTAGCATATGGCTTTACAAAATCAATAAATTCGATCGTATAAAGCTTGTTCCAGCGCGATGAATTATCAAACTTGATCCTGCAAATGTGACTATTTGACCAAACAACGCAGCATGCATTAAACAAGATTCAGACTTGGCTCGCCAAATCTTTTCTCATTTCTTGCGCTAAAATTCGCAATAACTTGTGCAGGATTTATACCTGTATATCATTGCCTTATGCTGTTGCAATGTAAGCAAAATCTGTTACATTGAGATTAATTGGTGTTCTGTGAATCTGCTGCTGCACATTATATTTTGTAGTGGAATGGCATCTGGAATTAGGGTAGAGAAACGGTGGGGAAGAGGGTTAGGTCATTGCAAGAATTAGAGCGGGGTTTAGACAGGAGTCACAGAGGGATAAGGATTTGGTCACGGCGTGGATTACGGTGGAAGTACGGCGGAGTTTAAACCACATTAATTACCAAAAACATGCGTCAAATATGCCTTCAGAATGTATGGACCATTTCTAAGCCGAATATACATGTTGTGTTTGGTAAAAACATATCTATCCAGATTTACCATAACCGCGCCATAACCACGACAAATGTGCCTTTAATAATAACATATATGGACAATTTAGCTATTTCTTTGTAGGTTATTAATTTCTTCTACCAAAACCTTTTCTGTGCTACACTGTGTAACCAAAATACTACACAAACCAAGCCTATCCACGTGACACATACTGAAAGGGGCATCTGATATCAGCCGGACAAGTGCATTGTTTATATTTTGACACTCGAGTGCAAAATGCAATCACATTAACATGAAAAACGAAAAAGCCAATAAAAAATAGGCTGCATGCGCACACGCGAATTGATCTAGAAAACCGATGTAATGTTCATTACTGGCAATGTATCATTACTAATACGACACAATTTCATTCCTTTCTTCGCATTCATCTCATAAATTTATTGGAATAGGTCGTATTACCGATTTACCATGCATTTAGTTGTATTTGCTAAGTAGATTAGGTACTAAAAACGAAATACTGGCAGTATACTTTGGTATAAGGGCATAGATCAAAGTTGTATCAATTTATCAAAGCTTCGTTGGTGCTGTAAGAGAGACGCAAACACCCGATTCAGATACAGTTTGACATTGTCTTAAAATAGCAGAAGGCTCCAAATGCAGCAACTTCCCCGAAAGCCAGTGACAAACATGGTCTGGCGTGCAAACACTTATCTTGATAGAAGTACATCCATATATATGTAAATAATATTCCACTTACTGCAAAACGTCCTACACGTTACCCAAAGTTAGACTGGCAGTCAATTTGCAGTCTTGTGACATACATGATTCACGTCGGATTATTGGACTGATAATTGCCTTTTACACATGAATGCTGTGCACATTTCTATCGTGCACCTCCAATACACGTTCGTACCACTTGTATTACCAGGTTTTATTTTAAAATATAGCTAAAGGTAATTAATTCATTTGTAGCATTTTTAACTGTAAGTGTTAAAGCCACTATGTTGTCCCATTCGACTTGATTGTTCTACCGTTATGATATAGAAAGTACATCAACATACCAGCCGACACTACAAGCAAACAACAAGTAATGCGGTATCGGTTTCCATTGCATACAATTCATGCTATATTGTGCCACTATCCTTGGAACATTCATGCCCAAATTCACTTTTTTCATATTGGAATATTGAAGTTCATGGTGCTTGGCAATATGGTATCAGAGGTCCAGCGTTGTAAACCTTCGCAGCGTCTACCCATTTGTTAATGTTAATAGTAAGACGCGATGCATGTGCATGTCAATTTTGCCACCAAGCACATCAATCGAGATATGCCATTATGTTGAATAATGCCTTGTCAACAACCGTTCATAACTGTTTTCTTTCTCGCCTGCCGTCTGTGTTGTACAATCTGTATTTTTATGTAGGGATTTCGCTTAGCTGTATGCTTCTCACTATGTTAGGTTAAAAATACAACTGTGTTGACGCAAATTCCTTGAGAATTGGCTAAACATCATTGCACTATTTGTTTTGTGCATCGTATGTTCGAATTGGTGTCATTAACTCACATCATGACATGGGCATGCTTATTTATGCAAGGGACACGTCCCTTATCCCACGAATGATGCCAGTTTGTGAGTTTGTTATGTAAAGATGAACGCCTTCAGGTCATGTGTTTTCACAATGTAGATTAATGTAGTGATTTTGGGGATATACAATAAAAACATGTAGGTAGTTCCACGAGAACTTCGAATGTCGATAATATTTCCCATGAACTCGTGCCAGAAACCTGTCAGCTAGGTTGCAGGATTCATATGCATACGTTCAGTGTTGCTATATCTGTACTTGTGATTGCCGCAGAAGCTTGATGCCATGGCACTGTGTCGTGTGAATTCGTAATACCAGTCATGATTACAGTGTGCTGCTTGGTGAATGAGCATCGGCTTTGTTATCTGATCGCGAAAAACATATGTCGCCTGCATCCCTCGTTTGTAGGTCATTAACTAGCGATAGTAAAGCGAAATACGCGATTAGGCATCACATTCATTTCATTCACATTCATTCATTAGCCATAAATGCTCTTTGGATATTCACTTGATCCAAAAATCTACAATGGTACAGTTGTGCTTAGATATTAGGGTAACCTAATGCACACTATGTCACTGCTACCTCT
This sequence comes from Urechis unicinctus, assembly GCA_034190875.2. Taxonomy (NCBI): domain Eukaryota; kingdom Metazoa; phylum Annelida; class Polychaeta; order Xenopneusta; family Urechidae; genus Urechis; species Urechis unicinctus. The sequence goes on along the minus strand of CM067358.1, from coordinate 22,769,380 downwards.
CGCAACAACTGATGCAATATTCATCAAATGAATACGGCTATATGCCCATGACATTATAATTTACGCAATTCCTAATACTAGGGGACGTCATAGGTAATGAAAATGAGTATGTGATCGACTTATACGTCCGCGCGCTCTAAAAATCCACATTTATTATCATGAGTTTTTCCATGGCCCAATTACAGGTTTATGCAATGATGTCAACCAAACAGATACAATGACTAACTATAAATGTTATCAAGCAATTTATGATCTAATTATGATTGCCACACCTATCAAAACATTGACTTGTGGAATCAATTATTTTGCCATTATCACTTTAACACGTGTACCTGTGTAAATGTTCAAAATGAATACTGATATATTTTCCTTGACGGCATTTCAGAAACTTCCCAAGTTTTGATGACGTCAATCTTAGCAACACGGTTCATTTGTGATTACCTAACGCATCTCATTTATTGCACAATGTCGGAATTGCCAATCATGGAATGAATCCCACAGTTTGCATGTGCATTCCCTTCTTTTATAAGGACGTTTCCAATTGTTTGACGACTGTTCCAGTTGATATATGATAATGCTGCTATTGTCGTTATGATTGTGGTTCTTAGCAGTCGGACAATCGCTCGTAAGAAAATTAGGATAATTTTCACGTACAATAAGATTATTCCTATATAATTTTGCTTCTGAATATCAACAGTAACTTCTATTAAAATCATATCTGCTTCCCTTGGATACGGCATGCACTTAGATACAAAATTACATAGAAATGTTAAGTAGGATTCATTTTGTTGACACCCAATTTTGTTCAAAGCGTAGTGCAGAGAAATTTGTTTTTGCAGTAATGGTTGTAAATAGTGAGGCATTCCCAAATATGGATTTCGTTTACAGTCATTCTGCTCACTGTGGCCATCATATGTTTATGTTTATCGGTGCAGGTATTAACGTTTGGCAGCCCTACATCGTTTAAATAATGGCTCACGAGATTATGTAAGGCTGCAGCACATAATGGCGTTCCATTTCATTCATTGCATAATGTCGGAATTGCCAATCACGGAATGTATCCCACAGTTTACATGTGCATTCCCTTTATTTTATAGTAGCGTTTCCAATTGTTTATTGACTGTTACAGTTGATATATGTTTATTCCTCTATAATTTTGCTTATTAAAATTAGTTACAGTAATTTCTATTAAAATCATATCTGCTTCCCTGGATGCGGCATTCACTTAGATACAAGATTACATAGAAATGTTAAGTAGGATTCATTTTGTTGACACCCAATTTTGTTCAAAACGTAGTGCAGAGAAATTTGTTTTTGCAGTAATGATTGTAAATAGTGAGGCATTCCCAAAGATGGCCGAATTGGCTTTCATATGCAGATACCCTCTCTGCTACACCTGACTCATTGACAAGTGATTGTGATGAATGGATGGCACACTTTCTGCTTTTGTAACACGCTTACCTTTAGGCAATGCTGGGCTGTTTTTCACAGCCAGGTGATCTTTCCACCATCAATCACCCCAATTGACCGAAAACACACCCATTGATATGATGGTTACTTGGTTGTTATAAACATTGAAGGTAGCTTAATTCAAAATATAAAAATCGCATCTAGGAAAATTTTGATATGAATGACTTGGTAAATCAATGTACATGTTGGTCAGAGGCATGAACGAAACATACTAGTTTGAAAACGTGTTGCTTATTTTAGAGATACTATGTCTTTATTTTGTGTTTACTAAGGCAGTTAAAATTTACATTTTTACATTCCAGACGTCTTTGTGCTGACGTAATAGTCTGAATTGTGTAGGAGATTGAAAGGATCGTGAAAAATTATGTCGCGATTTGTGCTATGCAAACAAACAACATGAATAGTAATCACTACAATTCACATAAGCTCTTATGCGATATTCATGAATTTATAATGGGCGGATATATCCAGCACCGACCAACAATAATGTGGTTCATTATTTCAGACACCGGGCCCATAGTAGTTATATCATCAACACAAATTTGCATTATAAAGCCACTTATATCATACGATACCAATGCATTCATATGACAACATATCTAACAGCGCCACAAACATTGAATGGTTTGATTATCGTGCAAATAGATAATGTGATTCGACTCATTATTCGCAGAATTTTGCTGTAGGCACCTCTATCACTGTTATATGACTGTGTTTTGAGCATGATCCATAAATATTAACAATATTCTCTGCCATTGAGTCGACGTTTTACATTCCTTGAACCCTTGGCAATGTTTCGTATGAGACTGCTCAGAAGACTATATAGACGCTTGATTCGGCACATTAGGTCAGCGATTAGGCTGGAGCTGAAATCAAAACATATCCGCTTTTGCAGCCAATTGGCATTCGGTGACATCAAATATTGATCGTCTACATAGAGACATGGTTAATGCGCATATCTTTCGTAAAATACCCAGTGCTTGGTTGCAACAACATAATGGTCAGACTATGAATATCAAATGACGTCACCATACACAGTAGAATAGCTAGAAGATGAGTGTCTCCCCTCCTCAATGGGTCTGGGCAGCATATTTTTAGCTATTCTTGACTTAATCAAAAGTCTTAGACGCATCTTGGAAGCTAATGTTGAAAGATCTCTATATCTTTGTACAAAACATTTCAAGCTATGTGATCCACAGTACAGCCTAACGGAGTCGCGAAGTTCACAAGACATCCATTAATACTAACTCGAATAGTTCTAGATATCTAGTAATACTAACTCGAATTGTTCTAGTTATCAAGTAATACAAAGTCAAAAAGATCTAGATATCCAATAATACTAACTCAAATAGTGTAGATATCCAGTAATACCAACTCGAATAGTTCTTGAAATCCAGTAATACCAACTCGAATAGTTCTTGATATCCAGTAATGCTAACTCGAATAGTTCTTGATATCCAGTAATCCCAACTCGAATGGTTCTTGATATCCAGTAAATACTAACTCGAATGGTGCTGAACAAGCCAATACTAGAGCAATAAGCCGGTGGTCACTGGAATCTTCACTGTGTTTATGGCATGTTTTATACAATTAACAGATAAACACAAGGACATCGACAGCACCATGCCCATCGCATGAATTCCCCCGCATTTGCGTCTGTAGAGCGCGTCGAAGTGGAACAGCAGATGTCATTGTGGTTGTAGTTTCTTTTCTACATCTGACAGTTTTTGCTATGTTAGCCCTCTCTGTTGGACAAGTCGCTCAGAAAAAGGAGATGAGCGGTATTGCGGTCATGCCATGTCTGGTTTAAACCCCGACGCACCCGACTACTTTTAACGCTATTTTATGCCTTTCCAGTGAAAAATATCTTTTCGGTCGTGATTTTACTTCAGAATCTAATCAAGCAGTCACCTGGTTTGCATATTTAATCTGATTTGCCTCAATACCTCACAAGATGAGCCATACACTGGACTCTCGTGTTTACCATGTAAGCCTCGCTTGCGACTGTCGATCTATACCATCGTCAGTGAAACCTGAGACGATTTAATCACGACAGGATTTACCTTACAGTCATTCTGCTCACTGTGGCCATCATATGTTTATGTTTATCGGTGCAGGTAATAACGTTTGGCAGCCCTACATCGTTTAAATAATGGCCCACGAGATTATGTAAGGCTGCAGTATCTGAGAGAGTAAAACCAGCCCGCTTAAGCAACTTAAGCTTAGTTGGCGACGTCTCGCGTTTGTGGGGTTCTCGCGAGGCGTAACACCACGGTATCATATGCAGCGACGATTCGTTCATTGTTTTAGGTGCCTCAGCGCTTGCAGTGGAATGTACATGGCATGACGACGGCCGTGTGTACCACAGCAGAGAAATAGCTGATGGCTTTTGGAAGTGGTACCGCGGGTGTGTATTGATGAATGCATTATTACTTAGGTTGCTGCATTTGACTATTTAGATCCGAGTCAGCGTGATTATATTCTCATTATGAAGAGATGACTCGCGGTGGGCGTTATCCCGGTGGAACGCAACTGACGACAGGTGTTGTCGGGCCTCTCGGTTGGCTGATGTGGATCTTTTTCACGTGGGGCATTCATAAATGGGACTGGTAGTACTGATGTTATTGTAGTAGTTCACGGGTGGGGATGGGGATGAGGAGGTGTTAGAAATACATAATTCTACCTGACATGACATAACATGCGCATGACACGGTTGTGGCGATGGGGTAAATAAGACGTATTTGGCGATTTCGATTGTCTCCTCATCATTAAAACCACACCAGAGTTTCTTCAGAATTGTGTTCATCTTGTAGCGAACACAGCTTTGGAGTAATGGTTCGCTACACAGCTCGCTGCCGTCAACCCTCCAATTATTCTTTGAAGCTGCCCAACGATCGTCTCGCACAGCTGCGTCACTGAATGATAAACTGCTTGGTAAGTACATTGAATCAGCCCCGTGACATCACGCTGTGATAGACCACATATATGTCGAATAGCGCTAACCATGTGGTCCTCTTAATAGAAGGTTTACTTAAATGATGAAATGTAAATATTTCATTGTTCTTGGGGATAACCAGCTAATGCATTGTCCCTCGCCTGCGGTCTGGACCAAGTGCTTGATTTATATGTAGTACATTTTAAGTACCTTCTACTATTGTCGATAAAAACAATGGGAGAGAGGGAAAACATTTACATAGAACATCTAGTACATAGGTTAATAACGTTCAGTTATGCAGTTTCAAGCTGCCAATTAAATCCATCCGTTCCTTGTGGTTCATTTTGCGCAGCCATTGGACTTGCCATGGTCTTGCTGAAAGGTTATTTACCAAATCCAAATTTGCAGTCCATGCATGCCGCCTTTTGTTGCAAGGAGGTACTTACTTGTTGCTAATTAACCTATAGCGTCGGCAAGTATGCAAGTGAATAGGGTGAGGAAGAGCATCTTTACAATCTGGAAATTGCAATTCATAAGACTATCTCAATACATTGGTTGATCCGGAATTCAACAGAAGTTGCAGCGTCATGGATTTCCATACCGATAGCTTGCAAGATTGTAGAATTAGCTTTACGTGCAAGCTACAAATATAAACGACATTGCATTATGGGACAAGTGAGGCAATGTGAAGGTGTAAAGTATAACAGATGACAGGTTGGCCATTTCATTCAATATGGCGTAAAGGTATTTATAACCTTCCTGACAATCTCGTTATTTCCCCCATTAGTTGGCGCCAAATTATCAATTAACTGATATCTGTTTACTCACATACTTCGCTAATGTGAAGGGATTTTTGCTAACAACTTTCTTATGATGTTTACCTTAACAACTTATAATATCGATACTAAATACCCACAGTATAGCACAAGCAACATTTGACGTTTTCCTGTTCTTTTAAGGGGACATTTTGATGCTACAAAAGACCACTGACTATATGAAACCTGTTTGGCCAGTATTTGAATGGACAATAGATTTTCCCTACCAAAACCTCATACAAAGCAGGCAAACGGAGGAAGCTTTTTTGTTCTGAGTGCATACGTATTTACTGATTTAAATAGAAAATTCGGTTTATCCAGTTACCACATGAGTGCGCAAAACGTCAATGTTTTACTGAGCATTATCACGTTGCCATATTTACTCCGTGCTCTCTATTTCGTTGGCATTTATCAAACAATATCATTTCAAAGAAAACGGGCTTCTTTGTAGCCCTGGCTTCAATGGTTTTGATGATTCCTCTGAGCTTAATTCACTTTTATCGACTATTCAAGACCCTGTGCCTGTTCTTTGTTTGCCGGAACCCATAAGCTATCCATCATTGACTCTCACTCATTATTTGATATGGGTTGAATTAACTGAACCATTACGGCCATTAGATGATATAACTCAAAGGAAGCTTTGATAATTATCGATTTAATTTTGAAACGAGATATATATCCGATACTTCTATGAAAAAAATGACGATTTATTGAAAAATGTCGCCAGATTGGAAATAAAGCTAATAGTACACAAAGACGTTCTATATGGATATTTGTCATAAAATAACTGATGCTGTAGGGGATGGTTTGTGTACAAATAATGATTGCCATCCGAGGCGTAAACTGCAAAACGCTATCTCAGAGTACTCATCCCGATGCATGTTACATCATTGGTATCTTAAATGTTCATATTGGAAAATTGGATGAATGGATATGAATCCTTAATGGAACGCTGGCGTTTCATCCTTTCACAGGAAATTTGTTCCGTCCCCTTTCAGAGAAGTAACCAACTAGATCTTCACCCTTTGGAATCGAACCACCCATCTATAGTTATTTTGGTTCCCTCAATCCTGCAGAGTGGGCGACCGACGCGTCCTATAATGAAGTGAATGCTGATCTATGACCCGATGTGTAGGTGGACAATGATGGACGAGATGGTGAGCAGGTTATTTTCCAGCCACATCATTTCCCTAAAGGAGCGCATTAATCTGTGATAATAGGGGTACGTATAAATTCTTTCACCATAATATAGTATGTTCAGTCAAAGTGTAAGCATGATGTTGATGACCAATGGCGCACCAATGTGTGATCATACACTTTGTACCATTTGCTGTTGATAAAGATTGTACATCGTTTGCGGATCGATGAATTGTCGAACAATCTTGATAACTAGTATTATGAATGTGCAAGGGTTTCTTTGATTACACCAACTTGGACCATAGCAATGTTCATCAAAGTAACACTAACAATAATAAAGTAATGGTTTTGTTTCGTTTTTGGTCTCAGTTGGGACTGGAATAATGTCCATTTTTGTCCCCTGAGGCTTCCATTTATTAATCTTCAAGCCCACAATTCATGCCGTTTAGCTGTCAACGCTATCTCTTTTTACGTGTTATATAGAGCTATTTGCAACACTTCCATTCGATGATTTTGTTTAACATCACGTTTGTTGTATATTTTTAGAAATGGTCGTTTAAATTGTGCAAAGCCCTGATGCAATAATCAGGCAGATTATGGGGAGCCCGGAGAGACGTTCTCGCTAAGCTACTGTCGAGCACTAATGATGCTGGTTTAAAATTCAAGCCTTGTGCGGTATATTCATCATAAGATAATCAATATGATGTCTATCCTCGCTGTCGATACATAACGCTCATTGGATCGTATGTGATATGCATCTAGTCACAGTATGCCTTGCTGGACCATTCCGCTCTTTATTCACAGATATTGATCTTACAATAACAAAGGATCCCAATGAGCCTATTGTGAATATGTTATTTATGATGGAGTCATGATATATATATTTTTGATGCCTTATATGACACACCCAAGAGACAAGCGCTCCCGCTTGTAAATGAAAATAAAGGCTTAACAGGACCGAAGACAATTGCTATTGGCATGTGGCATATATCTTGCCAATGAGGAACCCAAATGTAATGAATCATCAAAAGTAATGTTGCTCTGGATGACTGGTAACCCGTGATCTAAATCGACTTCGTGCTGCTCTTCGTAGCATTTTTATACGTCGTGGTTGTATCAACAGTCGTTGCGGACCATTTTATGCCGTTTCTCTAGGGCCGTTTCCAACTGACTTCACGTGTAAGCTCTCGTCATTGTCTATTCTTGTATACGGCTCGTTTGTACCCTCACATCTGATTGAAAGCAAATGGCGCCGCCAACCTTTCTATTACGATTTAAGTAGAATCTGTAATGAGCGGATATGAGAAAGCTTCATGAGCAGATAACAGTCTGGCCGAACACTAATTCGTGAGCTTGCAGATTTGTAATATATTTCTGTAACAAGTTTGGTACACGGTGCTTCAATCAATGGTACTCATCTCGCTTATTTGCAAAACGTTGTATGTTTATTCTTCTATGTACTTGTAAACATTTATAAATAATTCATAAATGATAGAGTGTTTGCCTTCAGTAGCTGGTTGGTACCCTTGGGAGGGCCGACATGAGATTGCGAGCTAAATGAGTCTGAGTTGTCATTGAAGCATTGCCTTCATTGTAGGCAAATTAGCATTTGTGGCATATACGTTGATTGACATCCCTTTCACTCGTTCTCCAGTTGAGGCTACGCATTAGGATCAGTCCGATTCGACTTAGCTGTTATGTACACCAACCAAATAGACAAATACCGATATTTCCCAATGTGTCCACCCCAGAGTTGTTAGGTTACGACTTGGTTGGAGCTATTAAAACGCAGGAGGCATATTCGTTGTCTTTGTTTTGTCGATGAGACAATTTATGCTTAACTTGATTATGCGTTCCATTACACCCGTGCCATAGTAAGCGATATTGCCCCATGCAATTCCTGTTATAAGAACGTAAAATTGTATTTGGTACGGTGTGCATTTAATGATTCAATATAGATAGCCGTAATTTCCGAAAAATTCTAATTTTGCAGAGCAAACTTTCAACATCGGATTCGGTCTGCTGGATGTAGTTTAAACATCGATCCAACTCACATAATAAGGTTATGCAGCTATTTACCTAAATCAAGACACTTTATTCACGACGGACTGTTCGTAAAGATATGGAAAACCGATGATGGTTGAAACGAATGACTTAATTCTGGTTGGTGATATATTTTGTATGCCATGGCTGTCATAGCACAGTCTCGTTTTGCAATTGTTGAAGGATCCCTATTCATGGCAGTTTTCAAATTGCGTTTGCAGTCAAGGTGACGCACCCTTATGTGCTGTACCCAGTTCGGATGAATAGATGACGTAAATAGACACATTCAATGCTAAGGGTTTTTATTCATTGGTTCATGTCCGCAATTGTTACAATTGCTTTCATATGAGGCTATCAAGATTATTGATTCTCAAGAACCCTTTGAAATGCATGTGGTATTAATTGACGCTTGGTATACCAACCATTACGAGAGCGGATGGTGCATTGCTTCATCACATGTGTATTATCAGGATCGATTTGACACATTTGGAGCGCACCAACACTTCGACCAGCTATCACTATAGCGACATGGTGAGAACCTTTCTTCAGTCATTTGTAATGCTTTACAGTATTAAGACCCTTTTCAGTAGAATCTTGTGTTGACCTGTTTCATCTACACGCAGCATTTCGTACGACTTACAGCCCAGTTTAGTGTTCGGTCGCCTTGTGTAGGGTGGTGCTGTGTTAATGAAATTGGAAACGGCTGTGCTGCTTCACTTGCCATGTAGTTTTACAACGCTTTGGTGTCAGAGTTTTTGTGATAACACAAGAGCCATAATAAGCGGCAAGTGGAACACTAATCCAAAACGCTCGCCTGACAATTGCTGTCCGTATTGGAAAAATAATCCTTTCAGGCAATGTTTGTCCTAGGGTTAATGACTACAAACTACTACTTTAGCGAAACTACACTCGTTTTAATCATTAGTGACACGCGAGAGTTAACGCTGCACGGGCCTGGTAAGCTCTTCTGGTGACGTGAGCTGCTTTCTGTAAATGTTGCGGTTTACTTTTAGTCTACAATATGTGCTGCACCAGGTGAATTCACTTGCGTGAGAGAGAGAGAGAGAGAGAGAGAGAGAGAGAGAGAGAGAGAGAGAGAGAGAGAGAGAGAGAGAGAGAGAGAGAGAGAGAGAGAGAGAGAGAGAGAGAGAGAGAGAGAGAGAGATATGTGGTTGGCGTCGCATTGTCAATTAAATGCTGATGAAATTTATCTAATTACATGCTATGTTACTTATGGTCAATTTACATCTTATATTTATGCCACTGCTCCCCACATATATCATTATGTAAACGATGAATGGTCACACTTTCTTCTACGGAAAGGCATCAGACAGGTGGTCCATCAACGCACATATATTATGTGGGTTATCCACATTGGTTGCTATAAATACTACCAAAAAACGTAAAAGGTAATCTTCCAATGTTATTCCGAATATTAATGAATCTTTAGTGTAGGAAATTGGAAGGGATCATCTGGTTTTGATTTATGTATGGCAGCCAGTGCTGTAAACAAGCGCAGAATGGTATTAATATTCCCAATGAAGCATACATTATTTTTATCTGTGGCATTACATTTGCGCGCTGTAGATTCCTTATCTATTAAAGAACGGGTTTACAAACCTTCCCTGTAACATTTTGCAAGTATCTTCAATGCAATCTGCATTCACTATCTGAGCTTGTGCAGTGACTTAAGATGTTAATAATAGTGTTTTTTGTTGATAGAATATCAGTGTATTAGCATTTGTCAGAATCGTTCATATTGCGAGTCACAAGGCGACACACGTATCTACTTAATTAATGTCATCTAATAACATTATGATATATTTGATCTCAATAAAATTACTTTTCCCATCTCAGTCGAAGAACATTCACATTGGATTCATCGTTCATCTGTTATTGAAAGCAGCGTCGCACGCCTAGCGATTCTGCAAGGGCTAGGTTTATAATTAGCAGGAAATTCGTGAACGGCCGATGTGAACTCTTATCTATGAACCGATGTGTGGGTGGACAATGATGGATGACATGATGTACAGGCCATCTTGCTGGTACGTTATTCCCCGAATGGAGTGCATTAATCTCTGATGATAGCGGTACAAATCAACGCTTTATCCCTGATATAGGGTGGTCCGACAACATTTTAGCACGGTGTAATCATCCAACGGTGTACCAATATGATATTATATACATTGAACCTTATAACTGGAAATCGCCTGTGTATAGAGACATTTCGATGTTACCATCGCCTCTATCATTTACATGGCTCTATGACTATATCGGTGTGTTGCATAAGCTTAAAGAGGCAGCACAGCATGGAGTCTTAAAGCACGCGTTGTCACAATACGAACTAAGCAGAATCGCCAAATAATCCAGATAATTATCATTATCATCTGATAATGCAAGTGTTCTTTGAATTGCTTGAATATGCGCTAAAGCTATGTTTATAAAGTAACGCCATCAATAACAAACTATGTTTGAGAGTGGCTTATGTTTTGATTTTGGTCTCAATTAAAATGGGTAAATCTCAAATTTGGCCTTGGTCATGGTATGTTAGTTTTTATTTATTCTGGTTAAAACACTCAGATTCGCTGGCCCATGTCCGCCCATCAAACGCGACATAGTGCTTCCATTCCTGTATTATCAAGCTTGTAATGCATTCAGGATTACTTGCTTTGGGAGAGTCCCTTTGATGATTTCGTTTGATTTCCCTTTGGTTTATCTCTAAAGATAAGGTCGTTCAAGCTTATTTTGAGTTTTTACTCTCTGCAGCGTTAGGTCTTTGTTGATTTTGTAGAACGATGCTTTTAGCTTGCAGGTCTTGCGATGGCCGGAAGGGCCCTTTCTCTCAGCGACCATCAAACACTAATAATGCCCATTTGCAAATTAACCCCGTGTTGTGCTTTCATTTATACGTTACCATTAGCTAAGAATACTAAAGGTGATTATCCTCGTGGTAACTTCACAGCACTTATAAGATCGTGATTGAGACTACACACCAAAAATGTCAGAATCATCTAGCATAAGCATGCTTTGTTGGGTTCCATTCCGCAACATAGATCTGTAATAGCATGAAATCCCATTGATCTTGTGTGAATATGTTATACATGATAAAATCATGATACACAGTTTTCATACCACATGACTTTTGTGGCAAAACAAAAACACATTTGTCACATGAGCTCCCGTTTTCAAATATATATAGGCTCAATAAGACAGACGACAATTTGTATTGGTAAGCGGTGTATATCTTGCAGATGAGGAACAAAAATATAATGCATTGTCGTTGGCCTTAAACCTGATTATGCATGTACTAATTTTATTGACATGCCTAGTTCGTGTGACTGCTTTTGTTTTCGTTATCTTCTTGAAAAGCAGACAATGCACTCTTTCCATGCTGGCTTACGAAGAATATTGATTTTAATCCTTGCGTGATGTAGGCGATGGCAAATACAACTGTAACAAGTAACGACCGACCTTATATCTCACATGATGGTGACGTGGGTAAGTCTTCGTGTATCCATGATGTGTAACTACCAATGCCCGTTATCGCAACCATCATCGTTGTGCAATTTTTCCGTTTGCATTGTAACAGGAATGAGTTATGTTGCATGCATCGATGCGTTCGCGTAGCTCCATTCATGAACACCAACCTCAATCGCTTACTCAGAATATGGCAACATGGGAAGTGCTGATACGAAACGTTGCATCGGCTGTAAAATATGTGTGCTTTCCAACGCTTAATCGAATTTAAATGGAACATGGGAGTAACCCGAGACATACGCAGTAAATAGATTTAACGCCGTTTTAATAACGCTTTCTTACGCCGTGGTCGATGCAGATATCACGACAAACTTCAAACAAGCAGAGCACTATTTTCTTGTTTAATAACAAAACACGAGGTAGCCTATTTTCGATGTCTTTTCTCTCGGGTCATTTGCTCCTGAAACTCTAGACATTTAGCCGTGTTTTGTTAATTACTTGTTTCTTGCTTTAGACTCCTGTTTGTTTTTGGCACTTCGTGATCGTTATTGCCATTTTCCTTTCTATCACGATTGTATTTAGATATGTAATTATCTAAAATGAGAAGTTTCCGATACTAGATGTCGACCAAGCTGAACTACATGCATTGTAATATGTTTTGAATAACAACTTTGCGTTACAGTTGTTACAATTAATGGTACTCGACTGTATTGTTGAACAATAGTTCTGCCATTCCTATGCTTGCAAAGCAATCAGTGGTTAATGCATTTTAATGTGCATGGAAACGTTGATCGTTTATTTGTTTATCTGTATAGGCATCGCATTATGATTGTTCTGCGCATGATGGGACAAAAGCCAAATTATTGGTAGTTTTTAAGCTGGCGTAGTTAGACTAAGACTGTGTTTTACATCTGCTTGAAGTTCTAGCTTACCAAACCACTCACATCGCATAGAAAGTTCTCAGTTAATTCAGTTTGTAGGGCACTGACGCACAGTAGACAATTAGCATATAACAAAACAAACCTATACATTTCGCAGGGGGGATGGTGTGGGGGGGAGAAAATATAAGTTTATTGCAAAAAAGCCAATTTACGTTAAACGAATTGACATTGTATGAACAGGCTTTGGTTTGGTTCAGCAACTATAGTATTTAATTACGTCGGTTCACAGTGGTTGGTAATGACATCAAGAAAAACATTACACAGTATCCAAAGCAACACTCTTGAAAACATACCCACGCCGACGGCTGATAATTGCCATTGCCATCAGGCACTAAACTGATAGTGAAAAGATAACAGAGATTAAATACCTGTTTCTTGGATGGTTGCATACTATTGTCAGCTAGCATTTGACATCAATAGTGAAATATCCAGCAAACTGCTTAAAATAATTTGCTTTCGTGCCAATCTGCTCAACTGCTTCAGCTTGAAATATTCCCTTTAAAACTGTCACTGGATTGACGCTATTGTAAGCAATATTGCTCCTTGTTCTTGAGTAAAGTTGGTCGAAGCATAGTTAGCTTTATTGATTTCGATGTAGAAAACAACCATATTTCAAAAATTAGATCCGGAATAGCAATTTTTTGTCACCGAAATATGTCCGCTGGGTGTTTAGTAAAAACAACAATGGTTCTCGCACAAATATATTTATCACAATAATGACATAGTATTCGTGAAGGGGCTGATCAGATAGATATGGATAAATTATGATGGTACCAAAACATTATTAATTCATAATTTGGCTTATTTATATTATTGTGCGGTCATGATTTGTAAGTTGTTATTGATTCTGATGAGTAGGTGCCGCGTTGAAACACTCTAGCTTTTAGACTTTGACTGATCAGATTCATTGATCCATGTCCGCCCATTTATCTTCACTATTGGTTTCATATTATGTCCTTCGTAAAAAAAGTTTGATGAATAGGGTTAGGTTGGGGAGACGGGGGGTGTCATTATGAAATGACCTACAGTAGTGATTCTCTAGAACGTTTTCAAGTTCAAATGGCGTACCTACCATTATGAAGACCGACGGCAAACGATTCATCACCTGTGTATAGGATGCAGCGTCAATTATTTGATTCATAATCGCTTTTTACAGCCTTAGTCTTGTGATAACAATGGATGCATATATGGTAGCCATATTCCGTTAACTGCCATCATATTAGAATCCATCAATCATATAAAGAGCATTTAGTGCCGGTATTCCAGTCGGATTCAGTTATTGTTGAATGTAAAATCGCATGTATTACATATAATATAGTTCTTAACGCAGTCTTATAAAGATTCATAATAACCCTGTTGTATTGAAATACAAACGATCATAATTATAAGAGTTGGAACATTTGCATAACCGATATACGGATTAAGGTCTTCGCGTGTTCTTCTTTTTTTTTTTGTTGATTACTCTATGGAAATCGAATTTCTTTGATGATTGGGAAGATAATTCTAGAGATAAATTGCAAATTGTCGTTAACTGCGATCATCCCCAAAGTAGCCAAGGCAAGCTCTTGGATCGTGATAAGACGCTTATTCTCAGTGAACGTGAGCGAACTAGCGCACAAACAGTTCCTAAAATGGCTTACTGATATTAGTTGTGTATGATTCCAGGACAATAACTGCCACCGATGTCAGACTATCTTGATTCAGTATATCTAGATGTAATTAGTAGATCTACTTATGAACAGCGACCAAAACATGACGCATACAAATGCTTAATGGAACGCTGGCGTTCCATCCTAGTCTTTCTCAGGAAATTTGTTCCGTCCCCTTTCAGAGAAGTAACCAACTAGACCTTCACCCTTTGGAATCTAACCACCCATCTATAGTAATTTTGGTTCCCTTAATCCTGCAGAGTGGGCGACCGACGCGTCCAATAATGAAGGAAACGCTGATCTATGACACGATATGTAGGTGGACAATGATGGGAGAGATGGTGAGCAGGTTATTTTCCAGCCACATCATTTCCTTAAAAGTGCGCATTAATCTGTAATGAAAGGGTACGTATAAACTCTTTCACCATAATAAAGTATGTTCAGTCAAAGTGTAAGCATGATGTTGATGACCAATGGCGCACCAATGTGTGATCATACACTTTGTACCATTTGCTGTTGATAAGGATTGTACATCGTATGCGAATCGATGAACTGTGATGCTGCCATTGCTTCTAGGATTTACATTTATGCATTACAGTGCCAGTGTTTCGCGGAAATAAACCAAACGGCGTCACATTGCGAGCTTAGCAAAATTGTCAAACAATCTTGAACACTAGTATTATGAATGTGCAAGGGTTTCTTTGATTACACCAACTTGGACCATAGCTATGTTCATCAAAGTAACACTAACAATAATAAAGTAATGGCTGTGTTTCGTTTTTGGTCTCATTTGGGACTGGGTTTATGTCCATTTTTGCCCCCTGAGGTTTCCATTCATTAATCTTCAAGCTCACAATTCATGCCGTTTAGCTGTCAACGCTATCTCTTTTTCGTGTTATATAGAGCTATTTGCAACACTTCCATTCGATGATTTCGTTTAACATCACGTTAGTTGTATTTCCGAGAAATGGTCGTTTAAATTGTGCAAAGCCCTGATGCAATAATATGGGGAGCCCCGTAGGGACGTTTTCTCTTAGCTACTGTCGAGCACTAATGATGTTGGTTTTAAATTCAAGCCTTGTGCGTTATATTCATCATAAGATAATCAATATGATGTCTATCCTCGCTGTCGATTCATAACGCTCATTGGATCGTATGTGATATGCATCTAGTCACAATATCCCTTGTTGGACCGTTCCGCTTTATATGCACAGATATTGATCTTACAATAACAAAGGATCCCAATGAGCCTATTGTGAATATGTTATTTATGATGGAGTCATGATATATATTTTTGATGCCTTTTATGACACACCCGAGAGACATGCGCTCCCGCTTGTAAATGAAAATAAAGGCTCAACAGGACCTAAAACAATTGCTATTGGCATGTGACATATATCTTGCCGACGAAGAACACAAATGTAATGAATCATCAAAGGTAATGTTGCTCAGGATTACTGGTAACCCGTGACGTAAATCGACTTCGTGCTGCTCTTCGTAGCATTTTTGTGCGCCGTGGTTGTATCAACAGTCCTTGCGGCCCAATTTATGCCGTCCCTCTAGGGCCGTTTCCTACTGACTTCACGTCTAAGCTCTCGTCATTGTCTATTTTTGTATATGGCTCGTTTGTACCCTCACACCTGATTGAAAGAAAATGGCGCCGCCAACCTTTCTATTACGATTAAAGTAGGATCTGTAATGAGCGGATATGAGAAAGCTTCAGGAATAGATAACAGTCTGACCGAACACTCATTCGTGAGCTTGCAGATTTGTAATATATTTCTGTAACAAGTTTTGTGCACGGTGCTTCAATCAATGGTACTCATCTCGCTTATTTGCAAAACGTTGTATGTTTATTCTTCTATGTAATTGTAAACATTCATAAATAATTCATAAATGATAGAGAGTTTGCCTTCAGTAACTGGTTGGTACCTTTGGAAGGGCCTACATGAGATTGCGGGCTAAATGAGTCTGAGTTGTCATTGAAGCATTGCCTTCATTGTAGGCAAATTAGCATTTGTGGCATATACGTTTATTGACATTCCTGTCACTCGTTCTCCAGTTGAGGCTTCGCATTAGGATCAGTCCGATTCGACTTAGCTGTTATGTACACCAACCATATAGACAAATACCGATATTTCCCAATGTGTCCACCCCAGATTTGTTAGGTTACGACTGTGTTGGAGCTATTAAAACGCAGGAGGCATATTCGTTGTCTTTGTTTTGTCGATGAGACAATTTATGCTTAACTTGATGATGCGTTACGTAATATTGGTTCATTTTTTTCTATTCAGAACACGAATTTAGCTATCATGTTTTTTAAGTATTAACAGTAATTACAATAGTCAAAGACAGTGCATTGTATCTTGCAGCATAGTTCAAGTGTTCTGGGATGCTTTTCATTTGACTTTTGTGTGCATGACGCACTGGCAATAGACACACATTCAGTACATTGCTACAGTGAACCGATAATGTCCGACACATATGCGGTTTACGGTCCGGCTTTTGTTCGGGCTCGTTACAACGGTAAACATGATTCGAATCGCCTATTTGAAAGGGCCAATATGCGTAAACAAATTTACAATAGATGAAAAAAACATTAGACAGGCATACATATCACGCAAACTTTCGTATCCAACAAAGTGTTCGACACGCCTTCAGCAATTCACATTTGCCTATTTTACTTAGTGGTTGCTGGTAAGCTATATCAAGCGTCAAAACAAAATAATGCAATTTGCTATTATGCTCAGCTACCTCCGTTAGACCAATTCCTTTGAAAAGGGCGATAACATCCGTGCCATAGTAAGCGATATTGCTCCATGTAATTCATTTTATAAGAACGTAAAATTGTATTTGGTACGGTGTGCATACGGTGCGTAATTTCCGAAAAATTCTAATTTTGCAGAGCAAACTTTCAACATCAGATTCGGTCTGCTGGATGTAGTTTAAACATCGATCCAACTCACATAATAAGGTTATGCAGCTATTTACCTAAATCAAGACACTTTATTCACGACGGACTGTTCGTAAAGATATGGAAAACCGATGATGGTTGAAACGAATGACTTAATTCTGGTTGGTGATATATGTTGTATGTTGTCTCGTTTTGCAATTGTTGAAGGATCCCTATTCATCGCAGTCTTCAAATTGCGTTTGCTGTCAAGGTGAAGCACCCTTATGTGCTGTACCCAGTTCGGATGAATAGATGACGTTAATAGCCACATTCAATGCTAAGGGTTTTTATTCATTGGTTCATGTCCGCAATTGTTACAATTGCTTTCATATGAGGCTATCAAGATTATTGATTCTCAAGAACCCTTTGAAATGCATGTGGTATTAATTGACGCTTGGTATACCAACCATTACGAGAGCGGATGGTGCATTGCTTCAATGCATGTGTATTATCAGGATCGATTTGACACATTTGGAGCGCACCAACACTTCGACCAGCTATCACTATAGCGACATGGTGAGAACCTTTCTTCAGTCATTTGCTTTACAGTATTAAGACCCTTTCCAGTTTAGTGTTGGGTCGCCTTATGTAGGTGGTGCTGTGTTAATGAAATTGGAAACGGCTGTGCTGCTTCACTTGCCATGTAGTTTTACAGCGCTTTGGTGTCAGAGTTTTTGTGATAACACAAGAGCCATAATAAGCGGCAAGTGGAAACTAATCCAAACGCTCGCCTAACAATTGCTGTCCGTATTGGAAAAATAATCCTTTCAGGCAATGTTTGTCCTAGGGTTAATGACTAAAAACTACTACTTCAGCGGAACTACACGCGTTTTAATCATTAGTGACACGCGAGAGTTAACGCTGCACGGGCCTGGTAAGCTCTTCTGGTGACGTGAGCTGCTTTCTGTAAGTGTTGCGGTTTACTTTTAGTCTACAATGTGTGCTGCACCAGGTGAATTCATTTGCATGAGAGAGAGAGAGAGAGAGAGAGAGAGAGAGAGAGAGAGAGAGAGAGAGAGAGAGAGAGAGAGAGAGAGAGAGAGAGAGAGAGAGAGATGTGGTTGGCATCGCATTGTCAATTAAATGCTGATGAAATTTATCTAATTACATGCTATGTTTCTTATGGTCAATTTACATCTTATATTTATGCCACTGCTCTCCACATATATCATTATGTAAGCGATGAATGGTCACACTTTCTTCTACGGAAAGGTACCAGACAGGTGTTCCATCAACGCACATATATTATGTGGGTTATCCACATTGGTTGCTATAAATACTACCAAAAAACGTAAAAGGTAATCTTCCAATGTTATTCCGAATATTAATGAATCTTTAGTGTAGGAAATTGGAAGGGATCATCTGGATTTGATTTATGTATGGCAGCCAGTGCTGTAAACAAGCGCAGAATGGTATTAATATTCCCAATGAAGCATACATTATGTTTATCTGTGGCATTACATTTGAGCGTTGTAGATTCCTTATCTATTAAAGAACGGGTTTACAAACCTTCCCTGTAACATTTTGCAAGTATCTTCAATGCAATCTGCATTCACTATTTGAGCTTGTGCAGTGACTTAAGATGTAAATAATAGTGATTTTTGTTGATAGAATATCAGTGTATTAGCATTTGTCAAAATCGTTCATATTGCGAGTCACAAGGCGACACACCGTATCTACTTAATTAATGTCATCTAATAACATTATGATATATCTGCTCTCAATAAAATTGGGATTCTACTTTTCCCATCTCAGTCGAAGAACATTCACATTGGATTCATCGTTCATCTGTTATTGAAAGCAGCGTCGCACGCCTAGCAATTCTGCAAGGGCTGCGTTTATAATTAGCAGGAAATTCGTGGACGGCCGATGTGAACTCTTATCTATGAACCGATGTGTAGGTGGACAATGATGGATGACATGATGTACAGGCCATCTTCCTGGTACGTTATTCCCCAAATGGAGTGCATTAATCTCTGATGATAGCGGTACAAATCAACGCTTTATCCCTGATATAGTGTGGTCCGACAACATTTTAGCACGGTGTAAGCATCCAACAGTGTACCAATATGATATTATATACTTTGAACCATATAACTGGAAATCGCCTGTGTATAGAGACATTTCGATGTTACCGTCACCTCTATCATTTACATGGCTCTATGACTATATCGGTTTGTTGCATAAGCTTAAAGAGGCAGCACATCATGGAGTCTTAAAGCACGCGTTGTCACAATACGAGCTAAACAGAATCGCCAAATAATCCAGATAATTATCATTATCATCTGATAATGCAAGTGTTCTTTGAATTGCCTGAATATGCGCTAAATATATGTTTATAAAGTAACGCCATCAATAACAAACTATGTTTGAGAGTGGCTGATGTTTTTACTTTGGTCTCAATTAAAATGGGTAAATCTCAAATTTGGCCTGGGTCATGGTATGTTAGTTTTTATTTATTCTGGTTAAAACGCCCATGTCCGCCCATCGAACGCGACATAGTGCTTCCATTCCTTTATCATCAAGCTTGTAATGCATTCAGGATTACTTGCTTTGGGAGAGTCCCTTTGATGATTTCGTTTGATTTCCCTTTGGTTTATCTCAAAAATAAGGTCGTTCAAGCTTATTTTGAGTTTTTACTCTCTGCAGCATTAGGTCTTTGTTGATTTGGTAGAACGATGCTTTTAGCTTGCAGGTCTTGCGATGGCCAGAAGGGCCCTTTCTCTTAGCGACCGTCGAACACTAATAATGCCCATTTGCACATTAACCCTGTGTTGTGCTTTCATTTATATCGTTACCATTAGCTAAGAATACTAAAGGTGATTATTCTCGTGGTAACTTCACAGCACTTATAAGATCGTGATTGAGACTACACACCAAAAATGTCAGAATCATCTAACATAAGCATGCTTGGTTGGGTTCCATTCCGCAACATAGATCTGTAATAGCATGAAATCCCATTGATCTTGTGTGAATATGTTATACATGATAAAATCATGATACACAGTTTTCATACCACATGACTTATGTGGCAAAACAAAAACACATTTGTCACATGAGCTCCCCTTTTCAAATATATATAGGCTCAATAAGACAGACGACAATTTGTATTGGTAAGCGGTGTATATCTTAAAGATGAGGAACAAAAATAAAATGAATTGTCGTTGGCCTTGAACCTGATTATTCATGTACTAATTTTATTGACATGCCTAGTTCGTGTGACTGCTTTTGTTTTCGTTATCTTCTTGAAAAGCAGACAAGGCTCTCTTTCCATGCTGGCCTACGAAGAATATTGATTTTAATCCTTGCGTGATGTAGGCGATGGCAAATACAACTGTAACAAGTAACGACCGACCTTATATCTAACATGATGGTGACGTGGGTAAGCCTTCGTGTATCCATGATGTGTAACTACCAATGCCCGTTATCGCAAACATCATCGTTGTGCAATTTTCCCGTTTGCATTGTAACAGGAATGAGTTATGTTGCATGCATCGATGCATTCGCGTAGCTCCATTCATGAACACCAACCTCAATCGCTTACTCAGAATATGGCAACATGGGAAGTGCTTATACGAAACGTTGCATCGGCTGTAAAATATGTGTGCTTTCCAACGCTAAATCGAATTTAAATGGAACATGGGAGTAACCCGAGACATACGCAGTAAATAGATTTAACGCCGTTTTAATAACGCTTTCTTGCACCGTGGTCGATGCAGATATCACGACAAACTTCAAACATGCACAGCACCATTTTCTTGTTTAATAACAAAACACGAGGTAGCCTATTTTCGATGTCTTTTCTCTCGGGTCATTTGCTCCTGAAACTCTAGACCTTTAGCCGCGTTTTGTTAATTACTTGTTTCTTGCTTTGGGCTCCTGTTTGTTTTTTGGCACTTCGTGATCGTTATTGCCAATTTCCTTTCTATCACGATTGTATTTAGATATGTATTTATCTGAAATGAGTAGTTTCCGATACTAGATGTCGACCAGGCTGAACACTTGTATGAACTACATGCATTGTAATATGTTTTGAATAACAACTTTGCGTTACAGTTGTTAAAATTAATGGTACTCGACTGTATTGTTGAACAATAGTTCTGCCATTCCTATACTTGCAAAGCAATCAGTGGTTAAAGCATTTTAATGTGCATTGAAACGTTGATCGGTTATTTGTTTACCTGTATAGGCATCGCATTATGGTTGTTTTGCGCATGATGGGACATAAGCCAAATTATTGGTAGTTTTTACGCTGGCGTAGTTAGGCTAAGACTGTGTATTACATCTGCTTGAAGTTCTAGCTTACCAAACCACTCACATCGCATAGAAAGTACTCAGTTAATTCAGTTTGTAGGGCACAGACGCACAGTAGACAATTAGCATATAATAAAACAAACCTATACACTTCGCTGGGATGATGGTGTGGGGGGTGGGGAGGGGAAATATAAGCTTATTGCAAAAAAGCCAATTTACGTTAAACGAATTGGCATTGTATGAAAAGGCTTTGGTTCGGTTCAGCAACTATAGTATTTAATTACGTCGGTTCACAGTGGTTGGTAATGACATCAAGAAAAACACTACACAGTATCCAAAGCAACACTCTTGAAAACATACCCACGCCGACGGCTGATAATTGCCATTGCCATCAGGCATTAAACTGATAGTGAAAAGATAACAGAGGTTAAATACCAGTTTCCTGGATGGTTGCATACTATTGTCAGCTAGCATTTGACATCAATAGTGAAATATCCAGCAAACTGCTTAAAATAGTTTGCTTTCGTGCCAATCTGCTCAACTGCTTCAGCTTGAAATATTACCTTTAAAACTGTCACTGGATTCACGCTATTGTAAGCAATATTGCTCCTTTTTCTTGAGTGAAGTTGGTCGAAGCATAGTTAGCTTTATTGATTTCGATGTAGAAAACAACCATATTTCAAAAATTAGATCCGGAATAGCAATTTTTTGTCACCGAAATATGTCCGCGAGGTGTTTAGTAAAAACAACAATGGTTCTCGCACAAATATATTTATCACAATAATGACATAGTATTCGTGAAGGGGCTGATCAGATAGATATGGATAAATTATGATGGCACCTAAACATCATTAATTCATAATTTGGCTTATTTATATTATTGTGCGGTCATGATTTGTAAGTTGTTATTGATTCTGATGAGTAGGTGCCGCGTTGAAACACTCTAGCTTTTAGACTTTGACTGATCAGATTCACTGATCCATGTCCGCCCATTAATCTTCACTATTGGTTTCATATTATGTCCTTCGTAAAAAGTTTGATGAATAGGGTTAGGTTGGGGAGACGGGGGGTGTCATTATGAAATGACCTAGAGTATTGATACTCTAGAACGCTTTCCAGTTCATGTGGCATACCTACCATTATGAAGACCGATGGCACACCGATTCATCACCTGTGTATTGGATGCAGCGTCAATTATTTGATTAATAATAACGTTGCTGTTGTATTGAATTGGATGTTTCTCCTTTTAACGATTCCGGGTCGCTTTTTACAGCCGTTGTCTTGT
Source organism: Urechis unicinctus (assembly GCA_034190875.2). Lineage (NCBI taxonomy): Eukaryota > Metazoa > Annelida > Polychaeta > Xenopneusta > Urechidae > Urechis > Urechis unicinctus. The sequence goes on along the minus strand of CM067358.1, from coordinate 22,746,421 downwards.
TATAACAATGGATGCATTGATGGTAGCCATATTCCGTTAACTGCCATCATATTAGAATCCATCAATCATATAAAGAGCATTTAGTGCCGGTATTCCAGTCGGATTCAGTTATTGTTGAATGTAAAATCGCATGTATTACATATAATATAGTAACGCAGTCTTATAAAGCGACCAATACAAAATCATAAGAGTTGATACATTTGTTTACCCGATATACGGATTTTGTCTTCGCGTGCTCATCACGGGTTCTTTATTGATCGAATTTCTTTGATGACTGGGAAGAAAATAATTCTACAGATTAATTGCAAATTGGCGTTAACTGCGATTATCCCCGAAATAGACAAGGCAAGCTCTTGGATCGTTGATAAGACGCTTATTCTCAGCGAACGTGAGCGAACTAGCTGATGCTGGAGCACAAGGTCAATTGCGTATTCTGAAGCTACCTTATTGATTGCCTTGTATGTGCAAAACATGGTCTTAACGCTGGTTCGTTAATGGGTCCCTAGTAATCAATGTGGCTCGTGATGTATAGGCATTATGTATTCTTTTAATCATAATTTGCAAAGCGTTTCGTACCTATGCAGAAAAGAAACGAAGCTTAATCATCTCTTGTCAACACCGATTTCGACACAATGGTGAAGCAAAAGTATGCCAATGCACTTCATTTTCTCTTTACTTTCTATCGTCTGTTCAGCATTGCATTTCACAAATCTCCGTTCAAACCACGCTGCGAGGGTGAAACTCAGTATCATGCAGTCACCACATCAGGGATTCTACCTATAACTTTGTCCAGTACAAAGGTCAATGCAAGCGGCACGCACTCATAAAGATATAAATGAACATGAAATGCGATATTTCCTGAATGTATATACAGCACACAAACAGTTCCTGAAATGGCACACTGATATTAGTTGTGTATGACTCAAGGACAATAACAGCCATCCAAGTCAGACTATCTTGATTCAGTATATCTAAATGTTATTAATGGATCTACTGTTGAACAGCGACTAAAACACGCTTGACTTCTCAACTGATTAAAGCTGTTGAAAGGAAACGTGGAACCAGTCGATACCAACTCCGTACATATACTCTATCCAAAAGTTATGTATAAGCCATCGATTTGCAAATGCCATTGTTGACTAAAGTGAACTTTCAGACGCACAGCCATATTGCTTTTCAATTTACATATGATACATTAACCACAGCAATGTCGCCTGCTTCAATGCAGAATATTATTAACACTTTCTTAACACTAACCATACAATAGCCGATTCCATAAATGCTTTGGCATTTCATTCACGGCTATGGCCCAGCCGTATGGAACCCCATTGATTAGATTTTGCATTTGAATCTGCTGCTGCTGAATTCTATATACTAAAGAGACCCGATGCTTCTAAAATAATGTCACAGAATAACTGCTGATTATATTCCATGTTAAAGCTCAAGCTTGTTTCGCTCTATTCCTATAATTAGAAGCGCAATGGTAATGTATCACAGAAAACCGAATCATATAATACTGTTACACAAAAAGTAAATATCTACTTCTCGCATACGGCTCATGTACGTGTTTTGCTTTTCTTGGTCGTTTGTGCCGGCGCCGATCAGAAGTGATGGTTTATGAAAAGGCAGCTAGAATGGTCGTATATTTTCGATAGCAATGTTTTTGGACCGGCGGTACAATGAATTGAACTTAATTTGCTTATTTGACAATAGTTATGATGCTATAAATAGCTAGTGGCATTTTAATGTGCATGAAAACATAGGTGCTTTGGCACCCTATAAGGCTGTATTTCGCCAGCGATGGACATTTGTAAAAGATTACATTTGAATAGCTTTGTTTGATCATTTCGTGACCTTCGTTTTGATCATTTCGTTCAATTGGCATGCCGATCTACCAGTACAACATTCAATGATGATTATTGCCTCATAAGTAATGATTTTATCTTTTTTCTGTGATTCTAATACAAGTATTGCAAAAGCGGCATGTATCAACATTGATTTTCTTGGTATGGTTTCTGGCCTCATTCTCAATAAAACAACACAATTAGTTTCATGATGAGACGTTTACTTCACTGCCATTGCTCAACCATTACAGATGGTATTATATTGTGCACCTCGTTAGGTGCATCCATGCATTGCCACTTCTAATTTGAAGCGCATCATCCGTCTTGTTGTTAAAGCACTTGCTTGCCTTAAGTATCTGAATGGTGCTTAGCTGACCTGGAGTTGATCGTGAGTTGGAACAAATGGTACAGACGGTGTCTGAACGGTTCATGATACATTGCTTTCATTTTTACACAGCAATTAACATATTTGGACGACCCTTTTACTTTTTTATAGAGAACATCAATGTACAGGACGATTGACAGCACGCGTGATTGCACAAATACAGTTGAGCATAAGGATCATTTCAATTCGATGAACATCAAGACGAGTACCGATATTTGCCAATCTTTGTAATTGCATTGATTCCGTGAAAACAGAAAGTAGGACTTATTCGGTGTGTTGGTTGTGCCGAGGCTTCACTTGGTCATAACATTACATAACATCAGATGTAAACTAATGACAGTTTATATTTGATATCATTGGTCGAATATCGAGCGAGCCGTCTTAACCATTAAGTTGGTCGACACCCTTACAATAATTGGCTGTTTTAAATAATCTATCAGTTTTTATTCTTCTTCTAAGTCTTTCAAATTGCGTGCACTGTCATGTAGACACACCCTTATGTGATATACCCGATTCTGATGAATAGAAAACGTAAATAGCCGCGTTAAAATGCTGTGGCTTTTAGCATATGACAGGTCTATTTCACTGGTCCATGTCCGCCCATCAATCTTCAATATCTCTTTCATATGCAATCCTCATGTAAAATGATGAATGGGGGTGTCATTAAGACGTGTCCCCGGTTATTGATCCTACGCAACGCTTTACGATTCCATATGCCGTTAATTCATGAAACCATTATACAGCAACCATGATGAAAAAATCATATGTTTATTAGATGCAACTATTTTATTAGTACTAGTTGTGCTATATAAATACATGTCTCGTTCTGGTTTGCTTGGATTAAAACTGAAATAACGGCGGTAGTTCACTAACTGCTGATCCATTAGCTCCTTGATAAGATGTAATGACAGTAGTCAAGCCTTCATTGATGTGTGCAAATTCATGTGTTGTTTACTATGATCATTTAATTGCAAAACCATTTCTTGCTTATGTCGAAAAGTAACAACGCTTGATCATCTCTTAGCGGCAATGTTATGATAATGGCTTTGCAATGAAATCCCGAAAACAGTTGGCTCTCACTCTCTTGCTAATGCTAGCATTTCGATTAAAAGCGTTTCACTTTTTTATTATTGCCATTGTCTCCATTTAAGCCACGAAGTAATCTGAAATGGCTGGCGCATTAAACCTCTAAGTGTACGGGATTATGGACGCATAACTAACCATTAAAGGCAGCAGTGTTACCAAAGCAAACTATGGGAACACCATAAGACCCCTTATCGTCAATCATATGTGGTCATTGGCTATGCGTTCCTTTGCAATAAGCTGTTGGGTAGTTACGCTCCTCAACTGGATATGATGGCAAGGAACGTAGGTATGGTAAATACAAGATGCGGGGCTGTCTATTGCCACCAATGACATGCTTACTGAACAAGGGAGCATACCAAGTGATATGCTGAAGTAGCTGTGGACTCGATAGCAATGCTTGCCAGCGTTCTTGCATTCTCTGCTATTCACTAGGCTATGTGGCATGATAAGGCAGAACGTGAACGCCTTGACAGATCGGCAGAGCAACTTCAAGCTGCGCAGCTTGCGTGATCTCAAAAGAGAATCAAACGGCTTGACTGGATGAACGAAGAAACCCGCCAGCAGAACCATGATGTGCATGCATTCATGGACAATATACTATAACCGTAATGGGATTGTGGCTATCAAAAAAACTTGCAGCAGCTGCAAAGGTTTTGAAGAAAAATTCCTGGGAATATGATGTGGGGCATATTCCACGTCCTAAACTGGATGTGTCTTCACCCAATGAGGTTCACCAAGCCGACCTCCTGTTTCTCCCAATGATAGCAACAAACGCAAGACATTCAAATATGCGCCCACAGTAGTGGCTACTGTGGGCCTGGCATCAAGCTACAAAAGAGCCCAAAAAGGTCGCAGACAGTATATACAAGCGAGGACCACTGCAGCGACCCCAACTGCTCCAAATCAATCCCGAGTGGTAGTTCATGGGCCCAGTGCTAGCCAAGCGTGAAATTTCCGTCAGGCTTGGCCGTGTAGATGTCCATCGAAGCTATTCTGGAGCGCTTTATCGCTCTTGCAGAACGGCTCTTTGGACACCTGTATGCCGTGAAGTTAAAACTAACTAGGGAACGATCCGCTGAGTGGGTTTCTCATCTGCAAGCTGTTATCTCTGGAATAAAGAATGAGGGGACTTGCTTGACTAGTACAAATTCCAAGTTCCAGGACGCTTGGTCGGGCTCAAAGAGCAAAAGCTTACTTCTGGTGTTGGCGTTCCTTACCTCTCTACCAGCCTGGCGAGCTGGAGCAGGGTCGCCGTCGTGCGACTGACCCTGTGTGGTCCCTACAGGTTTACAGGCTTGGATGCTCTGTCACTAAACCTGATGAGCCTGTGCTCTACAAGATGCGCAATGGCTCTTCCGGGTGGGGGGCGAGGTTATCGGATTCAGCGGGTGTATGTACTCAACATGGGACACCGCGAGATAGTCATCGATTACCCATACTTCTGAGGGTCTTTGATGGTGAGGCCATTCAAGCTGTGGATCATGGGTGCGTAGCCAAGACGCCAGCTATCTGTTTTGATGGCGGTCTCTGTAGCCTCAAAAGTGACTTCGACAATGTCGTTAAGGGCAGACACATCAGCTTGGTCTTTACCTGGTATCTGGATCTCAACGTTTTGCCTGTGGGTGTCTCTGGGATAATGCAGTAGCGGCACTGGCTCGTCTTGGTAGTTCTCCTTATGTTTCTTTAGTAGAATCTCTAATGCCCTGTCAATGACTGTCTGGCGGCTGGTTACTATGATGACCTTTGCAGTCCACCGCTTCGTAAACGACCCATGCCCAGGCAGGTAGGCGGGCCATCTTTTCGTATAATGGATCTTGTTGGGGTTAATGTGGATGCTTTGAGGGCGTCGTCATTTCCCCTGTAGTCAAAGTTGACCACCTCGTAGTAAGCCTTTTCTCTCCTGCGATTGGTGGTGGCTGGCCCTGGTCGCCACAGCAGATGACCTGTAAGTCACGTGATTCTTACTAATCCAGGACGAACCGGAGGTTGGTGCGTGGCACTGCGCAGACCTCGTCCCAGATGATAATGCTTGGGATGTTTTTCGGACCCATTACGATATGTTGTCCAATTCTTTTGGCCTCTACACCCAATAAAGCTATGATAGGTCTCACTAGTACGCCTCTTTTGCATCTCAGCGGCTCCAGATTGGCTGGGTCTGGCTCTCAAATGCGATACAGGCCATACCTTACTGCGGTGACAAGGTAGGCGTTCTGGTAGAATAACTTATCGAAGCCTGCAAGTAGTCCCAGTTTGGTGGAGCGGGTGATATCAGCAACGTGTTGGCTTTTCTTTGGCTCACTCCGGACCGGTTCCACCATGTCCTCCATGACTCAGTCGCCCGGAGCCCACTCACACATATACTTGATCTTTATCAGATACTCAGTATCTTCGGGCATGAAACTAATCAGAGCCCACTCGCATCGGTCATAGTAACATTCAAAACTACCAGTGTGGAGTACGTTGCTGCTGCGCTATTGACCTCTAACTCATTCTTTGCAGCATACAAGGCCCCCACCCAGGTTTAATCTGGCATCTTGACCGGATATTTGGCAGTGGTATCCAAAACGGTAAACTTCCCTGGCTCGACCAACTCCCTCTTTACCTTCTTTTATAGCTTCTTCTCTTTCTTCTTTTTTAACTTCTTCTCTTGCTTCTTCTCTCTATGTACAACAGGCTAACATGGGAGTAGGGCTTATGATAACGCTATGCCATTGAAATCCTTTGATTCAAATTTGGGTTTGTTCAGCAACTCATCGATCCTCTTGCCCATGAACAAACCCCGACTCCGTGTAAATATACTTTTAGTATGGATCCATCAAATATATTCCAAATATTGCTGTCTCTAATTGTGAGATTTGTATACCCCTGATGTGGTCAATCGCCAATTGGGCGATTTATATTCCGCTGACTGGGCCTTTGAGGGTGGTGGGCCATCCCTAAATTAATAGGTCGAGTGTGTTTCATATATTTCTGGGTAATGTTAGAATTAAATGCTGCAGGAGTGTTTCATCTAATCAACGACTTAGTTACATAAGCTATGTGACCTCGATTGGAATCATTTCGTTCAATAAACTTGCACTTTCATGGTCCCACCAATGCCTATGCTTGTGCTCATTTGTCCAATTCTGGCATAAGACTCATGTACGTTTTATGCACCGTTGCGCCAGATTGAGATCAAACGCCATTTTCTCCCAGCTGTTATTCGATCGGTAATGATGGAATATAAGAAGGTTTTGTTCTGAATGTCCACCTTGTCAAACACTATTGCGTGAGCTGCGGGATTTGTCATATATAATCGATTACAATGTTTCGTTATAAAGGTTACCATTGATGATACGTCGGAACTTCTAAATCAGTCAGTAGTTATTGGCATTTTGTTTTGCATAAAAAAACATTGTCAATCTCATGCGGTCAATTTCCCCGATGTGCGGCGACGGTCCAAAATGTTGTATTTTGCAAAAGACTGAAATGTAAGAAAAGTTGGTTCAAGTAATAATTTAATAGTTATGTGTCCTTCGATGTAATAATTTCGCGCAATAAACATGCAATTCCGCGTCCACCATAACATATGCTCTGGTGACTTTTTTGTCCAAAAGTAATGAGGTATTTTTTGTTTTAGTCATGCCAAAACGAGAAACTACATATGCGCATTTGTAATTCAAATATGGATTTTTCAAGCAGGTAAGAGTCAACATTGCTTATTACGGTATTGTTTTCTAGGCTTATTCTCGGTTATAGAATACAATTGGGATTCCCATCCATTTTATGACGTGACGTATCCCCAACTGACATTGCCCAAACATGAGTCTGAATTGTCGATGAAATATTGTGTGAATTTTAAGACAATTGCACATATTTTTATGGCTCACTAGATTTCTCGAACTTATAAGGATCGGTTCAAAACTTACATTAAATGTACATCAACCGTCTGGACGAATACTGCTATTTGCAAATCTATTCAACCCAGAGTCGTAAAATGTTATTGCTGTAATTCCATAGCTGTAACTAGGACATAGGACACGTGTAATGTCTTGGTTGTACAGATTAAGCGCCACATTACATACTTACACTTGTTTCTTTGAACAATGCAAATTGTACAATACTCAGGAGTAATATTTGAACTGCTAAGTTACGATAGACGAATATTCAATGCTGACCATCTTTCAAGGTATTTATTCCGTATATTACGTTAAATCAGTACAATATGCCTCGATAGCACGCTGATTCAAGTTTACAAACCTCAAACAATACCAACAAACTAATTATTAATTCTGCAAAGTATATTATCATCATTACAATGATAACACGTAGTTCAAACATCTGCATTAATGCATATTAAACATTTAAGTCAGCCATGCATGATCAATCTTTTGTTACAGAATACAGTTCCAAAGCTAAACAGCCATCAATCAGTGCTTATGGGAATAAGTAAATTTCTTTGAATTAGTAATATTAAAAACATGGACCGCATCTATTTGAATTTAATCGTTGGATACGATCTACATATTCCCAATGGCTCAAGGAAGACCAATGACTTTGCAGAATAACTCAATTCACTCAACTTGTTCATCTTTAACGCTTACGCAGCTAACTCCCAGACGCACAGTATACAGTTAGAACATAACTTCACAAACCCACAAGAACAAAAAATATTCGACACGATTTACTCTCTGACCTTTTTGGGTTCGTTGCAAATGTCTTATCCACGTAAAATGGTACTTCAGTGGCGGTTACCATTTGATACCATTTGTCTAATATAAAAGAAATCGCCATTGACGCGGTCGATTTTAAGCAGTTTCATGTCTCTACTTGATTTGTTTTGAAAATGTCCGTACATCGAAGTGTGCCTTCTTTCTCATTTCAGAGCCATTATACTCATTCCATTGTTAGCAATATTGCTCCATATGATTGATGTGAAGTTGCACAAGGAATATAGGGCTATTTTGTGTTTCGATGTAGATTGTCGGCATACACAAACATCGGAATAATAATGTTTCAACGCAGAAATTGTGCTGCTGGTGTAGTTCAAGCAGGAATTCTCCTCTTACGATTTGCGTCCTAGACTCATTGATAAAACTATTTCAAGAAACACTGGCAATAAACAACTTTGTCTATATTGGATAGAATTCTTGTCAAGAACCCTTATAAAGGTTATGAATTGGGGTGCATCTAAGAACATATACGCTGTCTGATGTAACACTCGCATAAGACTAACCTGGCTTTGCCGAAGTGGTGAACGCTTCGAAGTTCTCTTCGCTAATCGAGTTTCGCGATCAAGCAGCGGTAGCAGTGACCAACACATCTATGAAACTAAGACATATGCACCCTTTTGTCCAAATCTTCTGTCAACTTTTTTCACCGTAATGCGGGTATCCCAACGACTTGAAGCAGGTGTTTCTGTTGTACAGTCTTAGGTGGGTTAGAATGAGCGAGGTATTAATATCAATTGATAACGGTGTGCTGTATGACATCAAAATATTTCTAATCAAGTGTTCAACCTTTTATGGTGTACAGTACTTAAGACGACCAAAATAATATTCAATTGAATTACAGCTTTTGGGCTTCAAACAACGCAACAGCCACATATGAAACACAATAACAGAAATGTTTTACTTAACCCTTGGTAGGATTTGATTTTGTAGGAAAGAGAAACCCATGACGCAGTGTTGACGTATTCCAGATGACCAATTAACTTGGCCAGTAGTGCTAGATAAGAAATCATCCAAGGCAAATCCAAATATACTAATTATCCTTAGACACTGGATAAAACCATCTAGATTTGATCTATATATGGCGGTCGTCTTGATTAACATTGAACAAAGGTGTCATTGGATGAAATAAGATAACGAAAGATAATGGGACTAGCCCCCAAGATTAAAATCAGGGGACAATTACATTAGTATGTGGCATTACATGTTCGCGTTGAGGATACATTTTGCATTAAAAAACATTTATGTTTACACAACCAGAGAGTAACATTTTACATGCATCACTAGAGCTATTTGTATTCACCACTTCAGCTTCAGCAGTGTCGATGGTGATATATATGAGGTTTATTGCTTATTGGATGTCTGCCTGAATGATTAGCACATGATGACAGCACACCATTTCCATTTAATGGATGCCATCAAATAGTATCATAATAAAATTGCTATCGTATAATTTCATGTCTGTCAAAGAAAACATTTAATTTATTGTTCAGACATGTTATGCAGAGCTGCGTCCAACTCCTAGCAATGTTGAACGGAATACGTATGTATGCAGTGGAAAGTTCTTCCAGTGTTGTTGCACCATAGGGTTTAGCATTCATGGTCGCGGATGTTCAGTGAAGGCCATACTATTATCCTCTGGCTTGGTTATCAATGATTTTACAATTTGACACGTGACAGTATGTATTAAAGCGAATTAGTATGCTGTGTTAATGGCACGCTTGTCTGTCGTTTTCGGTATTTAAGTTTGTGTTAGTTGCATTATTGGTGTGTTGCTGCATTAGCAGATGTGCATTACCAGATAGCATTACTATGCCCATTCTTCTACTCGAAATTGTTTTACAGAACATAAAGTAAAGCATCCCATGCACAGCCGGTATCGATTTCCTACGTGCTCATATTCATGGTCGATTCTTGTACCTGGCAACATGTGACGTACGCTTTGCGATGGCACTAGATTTTGATGAATAGGTGACGTAAATGGTTGCTTCATAATGTGCTTGCTTTTGAGGAATGACAGATTTCTTTCACTGGTCCATCTCCTAAACTCAATCGCGAATATTGATTCAGAATTCAGCCGATCTAATGCAACAAGACCAGCGAACGCCATCAAGAGTTGGAAAAACGCAGTTTGAGTGCTATTAATAGAATGAAAATAGATTGAGCATTTCGCACCCCGTTCAGAAGCAATAATATGCGAAATGACAGGTAGCAAAAATCATGTGGGTCAGATGATAAGAACTGCTAATCCGGATAACAGTTGGCATGATTTGACGACATATTAAAGCTGCATTTCATCCTGTACCTAGTTAGCAAGTGATTTAAATATCCGATATATATATATCTGGGTAAATATATATATTTATGTATATAAATATAATTATAAATATATTTGAATATATATATATGTACATATATGTATATATATAGATGTATACATGTATATGCACCCACATGCATATATATATATCTGTATATACGTATATATATATATATATATTAATATATATAGGGATATATATATATTTAGATACATGGATATAGATTTATATATATAGAGAGATAGATAGATAGATATAGGATAGATAGATATAGAGATATATATATATAATAGATATATAGAGATATATATATATATAGTAGAGAGATATATAGATATAGATATATATATATATATATATATATATATATATATATATCTATATATATATATATATATATATATATATATATATATATATATATATATATATATATATATATATATATATATATATATAAATCGTTATTTGCTTCCTAAATATTTTTTTTTTTTCTATTGCATGCCATGAATTTCATCCAGGTGTATATTAGTACGTCATTTAATTATTTTCATCCTTGTAAGGAGAATAAAAGCATCAGCGACGGATTCTTTAATTCTTGCCAAACAAAATATACACTGACAACTGTTGGCATACGCATACATCCATAAATGACCATGGCCAGGATGATATAGCGCATTTGTATCATGCTGATTATAGATTATGAAGAGCTTAGCCGAATATTAATCATCCCTTTGATGCTTAAACCAGGGAGATTTGTGTATTAATATCCATATTATTTGCTCCGTACATGAGAAGCATGTTCCTGGGCTGCGTGGGAGATTAACAGCCAGTCGTAGTACCTGATGTTTTGACCAACCACCTGGGACGCCGACAGGCAATATGTTGCGGGCTGACTCATCTTGGGGCATCCCCGGGTGACATGATTGGTAGGAAAGGCTCGCTCCAAAAGGAACCTGTGCGTTACGAAAGGTAATTCGTAGGCGATTACCAGTTTTGAATCAAGAATGGGCTTTGAAGTCAGTATAGATATATATATATAGAGATATATATATATAGATATAGATAGAGATATAGAGAGAGAGAGATAGAGAGAGATAGAGAGATAGAGATATATAGAGAGAGAGATAGACAGATCTCTCTAGAGGATCTATATAGAGATAGAAAAGACTAGATATAGAGAGATGGAGATCTATAAAAAAATAGATAGATATATCTAGATATAGATATCTATACAGAGACATATATGTATATTTATATATATATAAAATACATATCTATATATATATCTCTCTCTCTATATATATATCTCTCTATATCTATCTATATCTCTCTATATATATATATATATATATATCTATATATATATATATATATATATATATATATATATCCTATATTCGTGCTGCCAATGCTGCCTGAGTCGTGCTCGTTATGATTCGTGCTGCCACATTTTGTATGTGCTGCAAGCGGTTGATGCACACGCACACACACACACACACACACATATATATATATACATATATATATATATATATATATATATATATATATATATATATATATCTATATATATATTGTAGAGAGAGATAGAGAGAGAAAGAGGGGAGAGATAGATATATCTATTTCTATAGATAAAGAGAGATAGACTCTCACATATCCCTATATTTTTATATATATCTGTATCTATATATCCATATCCCTATATATATATATCCATATAAATATATACATGTATATATATGTATATATATTTAAACATCAATACGTATTCATATATTTAGATATATATTGACATATAGATAAATCTATACAGACAGATATATACATATATATACATGTATAAATGTATATATATATATGCATTTATATATATACATATATAAATATAAATATGTATATATATTTATATATATATATGTATATTAAATATACGTTTATATATATATGTTTATCAATATATAATATATATATATGTACATATATGTATATATATATGTATATCAATATATATGCGTATATTTATTTATATGTACATATATATATGTATATGTGGATAAATATATATAGATACATATATATATTTATATGTATATATAAATATATATGTGTTTATATATATATTTATATATACATACATATATATATTAATTTATAAATATATATGTATATATATATATATATATATATGTATACACATATATATCTATTTCTATTTAAATATCCATATATTTTTAAATATTTATATGTATGCATATACATATATATAAATATATATATATTTATTTATACATATATATATATGTAATTATATATATATACATAAGTCAATATATATATATGTATATATATATATAAAATATATACATGTATATATATGTATATATATTTAAGCATCTATATATGTTCATATATATTAAGATATATATTTTGACATATACATATATATATACAGACATACATATATATATACATGTTTATATGTATATACATATACATTTATATATATATGTATAAATATATAGATATATATATATATGCATATTATATATACGTTTATATATATATTTATATCAATATATATGTATATTTATATATATGTACATGTACATATATATAAATATATATATATATGCATATCATATTTATGTATATATTTGTATATCAATATATATATATGTATATTTATGTATATGTACATATATATATATGCATATATATGTATAAATATATATAGATACATATATGTATTTGTATGTATATATATATACATAGATATATATATTTATAGATTATATATACATGCATATATAAAAATATTTATATATATAAATACATCAATAGATATAGATAGGGATATATATATTTATACATATATGTATATCTATTTTATATATATATAGGATATTTAGATTTTATATCCCTTATATAGATAGATATATATATATAGATAGAGAGAGGATATATATAGAGATATATATATATATAGAGATCTCTATATATATAGATATATATATATATAGATATATCATCTATATAGATATCTCTCTATATATATCTATATATCTCTATATATATCTATATATATATATATATATATATATATATATATATATATATATATATCTCTATATATATATATATATATATAGTTATTTATATACATTTATATATAGAGTAATTCTGGGTGAAACGCACGCATAATGAGACCAAAATAAATCCGGAATTCCGAGACTGTGACATAATAGGAGAAGGTATGGCAAAATTAGTTGTAGCATGCTTGCCACATGTGGCTTACTTAAACACAGGACTCTTTTCCGTGCGCTCAGATTGTTGTGCTTTTGGTCAGCACACTATTAATATTTTGACTGACCGTTCTCTATTCAGGTGTCAGTGGTGCTGACAAATCGCTCAGTGACCCATCAGTCTACCGCTATGGACCTTCCGGACTTATTCCACATAAACTGCTTTATCTTTATCCATCTTGGCGTGTAATTGCCAACTGTGGATATATATGAACATTGGTTTGTATTGATCTCAAAATTGATATTTAGACTGACGAATGGTGCTTATTTGCTTCACAGGCGACGCTAGGCATGGAATCTACGGACAGTTTAGAATCATCCGAGTGTCTCCCTCCTAAACGCCCACCTATCTCAGTGTGAGTAGCTGTCATCTCGATTCATATCATACCCATTTGCTGTCATGTGTTTTCTTGAGAATTATGTTTGTCTACGCCGACGTAAATCTTTTATATCGGTTATATTGGCTTTTAATTAAAAACCGATCGATTGACACAACCGCCGTGGAGATGTTTCCCAGCTCATTCTACGCGCATCAGCAAATGCTGGGTGCTGGCCAACCACGGAAGATTCCCTTCAATCATTCCATCCGATCTGAACCAGATGTGTTATGTTTACATAACCACCGTTCCAGTAATTGTATGAAAATAGATTTCCTGGAACCCTGTTAATACGACTTGCCAAGCTATTTGGCGCCTTCAGATTGGCACGAAGGCAATAGCAAAAAGTTGCGTGATGTTCACTGGGATATGAGAGGTGATGCATCGTCGAATCACTTTATAAAATGATATAATTATCGGTTTTGCTATGACCTCGACTCACTACCCTTGAGTTGATCCAGCGAATGGTTGTTGTCAAATGATCCAACCTGTGACAATATTATCGTACAAACAGTATTTGATTCATAATTTCCAGAAGCAATATCTACTCATTCACCGAGCATTAAAGTAGGCCACGGTTGCAGCAAATGTGCTGACACAAGTGCCCTTCTGAATGTACGCCGATTCGGTTAATTAGACATGTCCGTGATTCCTCGTGGTAAACATATCTACAGTGAGATCGAGTAAAGGGATCAATCTGCATCTAATCCCAGAGACATTGGGCAGCTAATTGTCTGGAAGGGTTTCATATATAATGCATATCTAATTACTAAATTAAGCGAGTGATGTTGTTAGGCTCACAGGACTGCAAGTAATGATTCTTGCTGACGTCACCTCAATCAAGATTTAGCGGTTGCTATTCACAACGGACATAACATAACGATGTTTCACGAAGAATTGCTGGATGAAATTGAATAAGAAACCAATCCATTTGGTAATTTATTGAAGCCGGATGCTTTAATTATTTTGATAGAGCAATCTGCAATATGGTGCGACATTGTTTTTGTTAGACTAGATCAATTTATACGCAATACAGCGTATCTAAATCTGATTTTGCTATAAATATGTTGCCTGATACTTATAACCTGTTACCACAAGGTAAGTTAAGGTTTGCGTTCGTCAGTTTCACACGCCCTTCGTATGGCAATATGCATGAGGGGCGTTGTCGTACTCAATTGTGTTCTGCAGTGTTTGGTGTTATTTTTATCAGATGGCATCATGCTACAAAACGCATATAATTAAGACTCATTGTGCTGTATGCATAAGTTGAACGTGATGCATTCATAGAACTATACATACATAATGCAAGGCACATGCTAAGCACATGTAGTGAATTCTCTTGACGATGCGTAATTACCAGGATTCGTTGTAGGGTGTGGCGTTGGTTAAATGTCAGCTGTTTACTATAACTCGCGAATTTCTGCTAAATGTCAAACGTTGCTTGCCGCGAGTAGCGCACTTGACACTGGCGCCGTGGCTGGTGTTGGTAGACATCGGTGGTTATGGGAATAAAGGTGCTCATAGAATTAGGCGACATTTCAACTAATTAATTTCTACCTGGTACTACAGTAATGTATGTGTCCAATACAACTGTATCGTCTCGATATTTGATTGATTTAACTATTACTTACTTTTCCAGGATTATGTAATATGTGGTTGAGTTTATGATTTATTTTACGAGTGCGTCATATAAATAGACTCAACCACAATACAAATATTTTATTATTAGTCACCCTATTAACGTTAGTAGTCGCGTAGGTTTCCCCACGCTCTCTGCACCATAGAAATGTAGCTATTTTCATGATATGACATAGTTAACAAGCAACACGTCATTGGTCCGAACAAATTCATATTCATATAAACCTATTTATATTGTTTTTGTAAAAAGACATTGGCATGAATTATATACACCTCATCTGGTTTATGCAGTTGCCTGGTTGATTGGTTGATTGGTTGATTAGTAGGTTGGTTTTGTTGAATGGTTAGACGAATGGTTAGTTGAATGGTTAGTTGAATGGTTAGTTGAATGGTTGATTGTCTGGTTAAGACTGCAGCTGTTCAGCGGCCTACACCAAGGTCCAATTTCTCTTTGACGTGTTTGTTTTCACCCGAGAAATTCGATTGCTTTGCACCTAGCACTTTCTGGCAGATTTGAGCTCCCAATTATGAGTGTCATTCAGAAGGTGGAATTCTGATGAGAGGCAGGCCAGACCTGCGCGCAATGAGGAGTCTCGCAAATCCCATTAGCCGGGAAGTAATAGCCTTAACTACCAGGATGTGATGGAATAGATAGGGCTATGTAGATTGCCATAGATTCAATAAGGCAGAGCCTGCTTGTGATGCTGTTTCCGAAACCCAGGTGTAGATGTTATTCCACAGCAGCTGTAATAATGGGAACAAATGGATCGCCTGCGTCGATTCAGGCGTCGGAATCTACCGGTATTTCTATAAAGGTCTGAGTTTGCTTCATAAGATGACTGTTACGGCCGTGATTTAGTTTATGGGGAAACGTGCTAAATATTGCATAAAGTCAACGTGCTGACGAGTGCGTTCAATTATGACAGTATCTGTGACTTATTCAAAGCGGAAGATCCTCAAACCGATTTTATTATTTGTCACCGGAGTCTGCATTATCGGATGGATCTTGAAAGTAATAGGTGTTTGCCCCGTGCAATGTGGCGTGCTGCTACAGGCATGGCCGGCCTGGACGGCATTAGGCGATAATCATCCCCGGGCGGCAATGCTTGTAATTAATCGACGCATTGTGTGTTACATCAACAAGACATCCGTGTGAATCTAGCCTTTCGTCTGTCACTTTTTTGCAGGGTTGATTAATTAAATCACCCATGATAAGACACACGAGGCCTTTACATTGTGGGTCTTGTGTGCGGCAGATAGATAAGAGGTACATTATCATATTTCCGTTGTTGGGCAGAGCGTCCATTGTGTCACTGCCGGATATTTATCGGTTTTGCGGTCTGAATAGCAAATGAATGTTATTTTTTAAGCGCATTGCATATTGTCTTTTGTTGTCAGTAAGTGTCTCTCTCACAGAGTCGATATTAACGTGATGGATCAATCGCATGAACGCGCCAAATCGAGAGACCGGCGTGCCAGCGGATGTGCTAGGGTCTTATGAGCCTTAAGCAAGCCATTTAAAGTCGGCTAATACATGGTAACCGCTCTTTGTATAAGTGCATATGCTTGACAATCCGGGAAACAAGAATATGTAGAGTCACTATGTGGGTAGCAAAAAGGTCACATTAAGTCGTGCCGGTCTCTTCGACGCTCCGCGAGGACAGCGGACCTGATTTGGAATGAATTTGGTTTAGGGGAGACGGACGTCCGCGTATGGTAGACTATCACATCTTCTAACATACGACAATCTCGCGCCACGGTGCTAACCCTGGAGGTATCGCAGGAATTGTCAGTACAGTAAGGATACGCGAGAGTGAGCCAACGAGATTAGCTTTATGGTCATCAAACACCCTTTGGCCTCAAAGGCAGAAAAGGGCAATTGATCAGTAGCCTCCCGGCCGGCCTGTGCACATCTTATCTGGGGGAGGGGGGGTTGTTTTCAATAGGAGGACCACCACCAGCAGCAGCAACAAGCAGTAGGTGCTTGTGTCTCCTCCTGCTTATTGACGTGTGTGGCAGAAGACCCTATCTATGGTCTCACTACCGAGAGACAAATGTCAGCTAGTGTGGCGCAATGGATGAAGCAGCAGACTCTGTCATTTAGAAAAGCTCCGCAATGAGCCGCATACAGCCCACGTGTACATTAACGTCGGTTGAGAAGGGAAAATCGAAGCAGTGGGGAGACTAGCGTTGGGAAGGCACTGCTTCAGCGACACGACCAATCACTGTCCATGCCAATCCTCCGAGGCACCCCAGCATTACGTACATGTTCTTTGTCCAGTTAAAGACAAACCTGATGTGACAGTTTATTACTTGGGTGTCGTTTTCCTGGAATTATTCGTCTCGCTGTAAATTTGCTATTGCATCGTTATAGTTGAAGTGGATACGCATTAGATACAAACTGCACTGAAAGAGAGCAAGTGTCTTCCGTGCGTGCTGCATTCAGACGGATATACCAGGCTCAGGAGTAGATGCTGGCTTACTTTTGTCCTTTTGTCTTCTTTGACGAAGCCTTGTACACTAGACACGGGAGTAGATGCTGGCTTACTTTTGCCCTTCTGCCTTCTATGACGACGCCTTATTAAAGTCTGCTACACCTAAGTGGCCCAATGTGGCCTGGATTAATATGAGTGAAAATGGCGAGGTGGATGAGAGGTACGTTATTCCTGCTTCGTATATATCTGACCTGCACGAACTTCGCATTAGTTGATTCATTGCTTTCGATGTATTGCTGGGAAGTTAACCCCAGTGTCAAATAATATATTAATTTGTAACATTTTGCGGACGTTGTGTTAACACTTCATCTGATGTTAATAGTCACAACTGTGTATTTATCAAATTAGCCAACGTGTTTAGTAAAACATAGTGTCCGAGCGTGGCTAAGTTATATATAAACTCTCCGGGTAAAACAAGATAGCGTTAGGATACCAATTGGCGCGGAATGTGCTATGTGCGGTAGACTTATTTTTAACCCATTCCGGGTAGTGCTGTAACGTGACCGCAATTCCGATGCAGTAACAATTATCCTCACTTCCGGTGGCCATGATTTACTCTGCCACTTTCAAAGCTTCGTAATTGACACACTTCATGCGTGAAGTACATTATGACTGCAAAAATAAATGTGCGCTGTTGCAAGTCGTGTTACCACATTCTTTACCAAGGTTTTGTTCCGTTAGCCATATATGACTACCACTCAGGCAGTATTTACACTCCTTTTTGTCAGTTCATGTGTGTTTTGTCCATACAGCTCAATAGCTGTGGCCCGGGAGCTGTGGCCATAAATGAACAAGTGCCCAGTCCGACCTGTGATGGTGAATAGATGAATAATTAGATATTCAAAATGTATATGAGTGTAATATTCCATAAGAGGCTCGTTTTTGCTATGTAACGGAGGCGATCCGTTATACGGTCGCATACATGGTGTTGTGTTAGAAGTATCGATCGGTGTCCCAATCAGCCGTCCTCTGACTCACCGCCCTTCTTGACGAATACTTTTATGATGCCTCCACTCCTGTGTCACCGGGGCTGCGTTAGCAGCGTCAAACATAAGCTATTCAGGATATCTTTCGCGGGGAATTAGTTTTATGATTGCCCTTACTCAGTCCATGCAAACACCCTTTGGGATCGCCCCTGTCTGACATGGTAAACGATAAATCTTCCAATTTATATCATTTTCACATGAGTATGAAAAACATCGAGATTCGATGATTCTTCATTGCCAGTCATAGCCTTTCGCGAGTGTTGTTAAAGTTTCTGTCGCTTCTTAGACATATAAGGATGTATAGGGCGCCGATTGTGGGCACTATGAAACTCAATGTACATTGAGGTTATTTGGCAAAGCCACCAGGGTGGTTGATCTGTAATATTCATGGCGCGGGTTTCAGAAGACGGCGTCTCATTACAGCAATGATGCTGGTATTGGGTTAGGATCAGCGCAGATCGTTTCAACGGTTGACAATGCCACGATCTTTTTGCAAAATCCATTTGTAACCATCACCAAATATATCATCATCATCATCATCATCATCATCATCATCATCATCATCATCATCATCATCATCATCATCATCATCATCATCATCATCATATTCATCATCATCATTTTTCATCATCACCATTATCGTCGTCGTCCTCTTCCTCCTCCTCCTTCTGCTCCTCCCTGTCATCATTGTTGTCACCATAAGCATCATCATTATCATTATATTCATCATCACAATCACCACCGGCATCATCATCATCATCATCATCTTCATCTTCAAAATCATCCTGCATCATGCCATCGCCGGTGACAATAATATCTGTGTCTTTATTATCGTAGTTATGTTGGTTATTATTATCATTCTATCATATGATCATGTGCATAATTTTTTATCATGAATTGACCTACGCTTTTCGTGGTCCTCACTATAAAAATCATCATTATTGTCATCATCATCGTAATCATAATAATCGGAATCACTCCTATCTTTGTCACTGCCATCGTCATGGTTATCACCCTCATCGTCATCATCATACCCATTCCCATTCCCTTTAGCAAAAACGGATTCAGATTCAGCCCTGTTTTCATCATCAGAATCAGCCATGTATTCATCATCAGAATCGGCCCTGTATTCATCATCAGAATCGGCCCTGTGTTCATGATCAGAATCGGCCCTGTATTCATGATCAGAATCGGCCCTGTGTTCATCATCAGAATCAGCCATGTATTCATCATCAGATATCGGCCCTGTATTCATCATCAGAATCAGCCCTGTATTCATCATCAGAATCAGCCATGTATTCATCATCAGAATCGGCCCTGTATTCATCATCAGAATCGGCCCTGTATTCATCATCAGAATCAGCCATGTATTCATCATCAGATATCGGCCCTGTATTCATCATCAGAATCAGCCCTGTATTCATCCTCAGAATCGGCCCCATTTTCATCATCAGAATCATCCCCATATTCATCACAAGAATCAGCCCAATATTCATCATATAGACCATCATCACGATTGTCACATTCACAATGAGTATTACTACCGCCGTGACCATTGCCATCCCCATCGTCATCATCATCAAATAAAATACTCGGGGACGGCCGGCGAATTCGCCCCCGTAACGTTAAAATACACCTTCGAAATATCAATAACGAGATTGACTTTTTCATGGGTAGCCCCCGAAAATGTTAGAAAATCCCCCCCCCCCTGTTCATCATTGTCATTACAATCATCGTTACACATATCAATAGTATAATTATCATCTATATCACTCTGCAATATCATGGTTATAACTGGGATTTCTATTAAATATCATGATCGGCTTGCCAAGAGATGCTGCGCTTACTGGAAACACAACCGGACCATATTGGCGACACGTCTACGTCTGAGCACTCAGCATTTGTCAGTGGTGCTGTCACATAGCATTTAGCGATGGTGGTCTGTCTCGCGTCTGCATGTACCCTGTAGCCGGGCGCATTAAGGCCTCCTCATGATAACACCCAATAGTTACAGCAGTGCTACAATGGCCGGACGTATAACACAAGGCGTTCAAACATGAGGGTATAAGACCGCGAACGAAGGTTATGGCTACGTGACACGCTAAAGGAAAGCGCAGTCTTACACATTTGTTGTTAGACCAGCCAGCTCTGCGCGCCATGTCTGTAGGGGGCGTAACTCCTGAGGGATTCTAGTCGATCAGCACAGCCACTTGCATTCTTAACGGCTTTAGGGGGCACGGTGGGACTACAGGCTGGCTTATCCCTCATCTGATGACATCGAAATATGGAGATTGGGTCATCAATTTGTGGATGTTTACAGCAGATGCGATTTATCATGTGAGTCGACGTGTCTGCAGATGTCCACGCCTATCAGAGGATATAATAGACACATTACGTTAATTGCGTGAGTCGTGTCATCAGCTTCAAACATTAGACCTACTTGGCGATTTCTGTAATTATATTGACGGTGGCTTAAGAAGCAGAGGTGCTTAACGTACATCGATTGAGCAGGTCGACGGGTCACACTTCATTCGGGTGGCCTTATAACCTGATTGTGCAATCACTGGCATATAGCCCCATTGGAATGCATTAGTCGATTCGGACCATTGTTAATGCCTGTGCATTGTTGGCTTGTGTCATCTATATCATGGAGCCAGTGGTAGTGGGAGGTCCGCGCAGGGGGTCGTGGCCCATCTGTTTAGGAGACCTAGATATTGTCAAAGCACCCGGTGCAAAAGGGAGGATCAGGTCACCTATAATGACTATAATGGACGATATATCAGAGGAGAGCACAAGAGGTGAGTCGTCTAGAAATAGTCCAATTATAGTGACAAGAGAGGCCCGTGATGGGATACAGGCGATAGACTATATCGGTGACAAACTGGAGTTATGGAACCAGAGCGTGTTGGGCGATGAGGTTGATCGTGTCATGGACGATGTTGATCATGTCATAGACAAAGTTGATCACGTCATGGACGATGTTGATGACGTGAAGGCGGTGCGCGGGGAGTGTGAGAACGGAAGTGAAGAAGAGGACGATGATGAACTGAAGGAATGTTTTATCAAGAAAATACCACGGTCGGTATATAAATTTAGTGCTATGTGAATAAGTGGCTCGCTGTTACACGTTAAAGTAATCAATTGTGCCAGAGCGCTGATGCAAGATTATTTTGTCATGGTCTTACAGCAGATATACGTCCGCTAGATAGCCATTGGTGAAAGCCAAACTAGCACTACATATAACACTTAAGACTGACACTGAATACTACATTAGACTGATATAGTGACAAGTGACACGTTATTAAGGATCAAAAACCTTAACGTTCGCTTTGTGTCTCGTATATGTCATGTCCAAAAATGCACAGCGAATGTCATAACCAACGTATAATAAGTTAAAAGGGGACGAAATACTAAAATTAATTCGATAATTCGTGTGTGAATGAAATTACAATCTGAGAAATCCGTTGATGCAGCTATAGGCAGTAAATGCATTGATTTTAGAACAACTATGCATATGCATAGTTCATTGTCACATATTGCAAACACTACATAGATAACCATCGATTACAAAAGACTTGTACAAGACTTGCAAAGCCATTAAATACTCCTGAACATGCAAGAGAAGAAAATCGTAACTAACTGTCCATTAGATTATCTTTGTCGCCCAGTGACTTTGACATAACACTAGCTGTATTGATATTGTTATGTGTTTATATCCGGTGTTTAACTTCCGGTGATTGTCAGGGTGAGAGTTGGCCCCCTTTGTTGTGTTGTAGCCATCAAGTGACTGGTGTGCCCACAAGCAGCGCTGGGCTAGACTGATAGCAGTGCTGCTCAAATCACAAGTAACTTTTCCGTGTGTTCATGTTGCATAAGTTATGATTAGGATCGCAGAGCGTTGACATAGACCTCAATTTCTCCGTCGTAATCAGTGCGGTCAGGGTCACCCTAAAAGATGTTTTGACCTTTCATGTACGTTTTTACCACTGCATAATTTCCCTCTTTACGATTATAGATCTATTTATCAGGCTAATGAGATATTGATGTAAGTCAGGCATTGCCAAACACTTGAGAATGATAAACAGCCACTTCGAATTCCGGTCCCACAAATACACACCTCTACCAGCCTCATCACTTCCATTGCCCTCTGATTATCTTTCGTTTTGTACGATTGGTGTGAAAAAAACCTTTTCTTGCGGCTGAATCTACCTCCGCTACCCCTACCTGTTTATGTAAACAGAATATTAGCGCTTTTGATTTAGCAGACATAAAACCTTCCACCTGACAAACCTGATCTCTTCACAAAGGCACAGAGGGCTAGTCAGGCGCGACTCAGTATGGTGACTACTCTATGTGAATCAAAGTTCTGCCGGCACCTTGCACTCTAAAGACATGTTTGGAGCAGACGGCGTAAATATTTAAAAATGCAGCCAGGTCATCTATCATGCCAATTTTGTCGTGCCTCGCGGAGCAAGCAGTCTTTTGTTATTCTCCACGGCTCTCGTCGGTATACAATGGTTCATTAATATTGCGCATCCTACGAGCCATTTTTGCAATTTACTCTCTCGGAAGGGAAATCTGAAGAATTGGTGTGGAAAAAAAACTCGTGAACCAATTTCCCACGCTACCTATGTCCTTTCCATGGTAGATACGGGCACCATTCACTTGATATCACGACAGGTTTTTATTGTAGTTCTGCGATGGAGATTCGTGCGGGTATGCTTATGTTACTCCAAATTCCAGACCATGCATGGCGAAACTGCGATTGTATTAACACGCATATTGGTGTAAACAAAACGTCAAAATGTATTCATCTCTATACAGAGCCGCTGAATCGGTATGGGTGAAAATTGGCATTTTGCCTACCGCATATGCTTCACTGAACAGTTATTGTTTGTGCGAAAAGAACATGTTTACTTGACTATAGTACAATAATATACCTTATTGAGCGAAGTTATTACAAAAGTCAGCACTAATAATGTACATATTATCAAGGTCAAGATATCACCAAACAGTGATTGCCTTGTTTTCCAAGTGCCTTCAAATGTGTTTTTTTTTTCTGTGGTAAATATTATTCCTTCTTGATCGGAAATTGCTTGACATGAAAAGAGCGGTGCGTTTGTGCCATAATTGGGCGGGCTCACTTCTTCAAGTGCCTCCAACATTCGTGCTTCCGTGATACCACATAACATTTTGTTCCGGCAAATCGCACATGTAATTCCTTGCTTTCTCTGGGAATTTGTGCGGCTTACGGTTGAAGCTTGGCTTTCGCGCGAGTCAGTGTGCATCATAAAACTTATACCGGCCTTGTAACAAATAGCCATCATATATATTTCCCAGTCTCTTCCGTGAACCACAACTCTTGATGCATATACTTTGAAAACACATACAAGCATATTTTTAGATTGATGGGTCATGACAGCTTTGAATAGGGTGGAGGTATTTCTGTTACCCTATCGCCGAAGTATTGGGGGCGGGTATAGTAAAATCGTTGCATATGAAGCTTGTCCAGAGCTCAGACTATGTCAAAAAAGCCACAGGAAGTGCAAATAATATAGAATACTTTGTTGAGTGATGGGTAATTCCAGTCGTACCAATTGTTCATGACGAAATATATTTATACATTTTGTTATCATTTCCCGCGAGTGGATTCTTTTGCTTCCGCTGCTTAACCATTCCTTGTCCCACTGCGACGGTCACTTGGTTATACAATACATTTGTTGAGATAAAAGCTGTTTACAGTTTGACAAGATGGAGCGATTCACCGTTAGCTATTGTTCATATTGTGAAGAATAATACAGGACAATGGAAGAACCATTTCAATGAGTGGCATTGAACGTCATATCACATTTATCATCAGTCATTACATAGGCTACAATGTCTGGAGCATTTCCAGCCACGTTAAACATGTAATCTCTGACGTAATGTTACATGGACAGAGCCAGGGGGTTTCGACAACTGTTCTGCAGTAGGCCAGGCGCGCATGGCATGCTAGACTATTATTAAGATTCAGATTTTATTCTCCAACAGAAATAGGATCATCTTGAATCAGATGCTATATACATGTGTTCATATGTGGGCTTCTTCTCTACATTGCATTTTATCATACAATATGCAGTGGTACACTAAACTCTTTAACTTGTTAGCAAGCATATAAATAATACTTACTGAAAACCGTGGAGAACATTTTACCATTTCCATTGAAAGCATAAAAGCTGAGAAAATATGTTGATTAATGCCCATGGTTTTCATGCATGAGGAAAACATGCATGCAAATTAATGCCAAGCACGCCTTATGCCCAGCTGCGGCTGACCGGAATGCGGGAATGGTTTGTTATTCATTCCAGCCGACGACTGCACGGTAATTCACAATACTGCGCATCGTAAATATGTATTATTCGATTACACTACACTCTCCTAGACACGAAATCTAGTGATTGCGTGAGCAGTTGTCAACTTGTGATATTATTACAGTAATCTTAATGGCATTGGTAAGCCGACCGCATATTGTTGGTGATTGTGAGTCTAATTGGCCATGACTTTACCATGATCCGCCTTCAGCAGTGTGATGCGGCACAAGGAAAAGCTAGACACACCATTGTTATTAATTCGTGCATTCGCACCGCGTCCAATAGACCCAATCCCCCCCCACCTTCTCACAAACGGACAAGTGTGGTAGTTGTTTGTATTTTCCAAATGCCATGGCCTTGCATTGCAGTTTACCAATTCAATTTCATGAATGACATTGGAAAAATATATTTGTCGTGGCTTCTTGAAATATGAATGTGGTGCTTAGGCATAACTGACAACTGTGCCTATCACAAATCCCGGAATGCGATAGCACTTGCTGGCAATATCCAATGGAATGATAAATATTACCATCGAATCATGTTTTTACTTTTTGAATTTATCTATTGTCATTGTGATTGAATTTAATGTCAACTTAATCAACTTAACGATAAATGTTACTATCAAATTATATTTTTACTTTTTGAATTTATCTATTGTCATTGTGACTGAATTTAATGTCAACTTAATCAATTTAACGATAATAGGTCATTGTTTCTGGGAAACGGTAGCTATCAGAAGCAGCTATTGATGCGACGTCTCGATTATGTTGTGTTTCAAACAACCATACTGAGAAAAAAATGATTTGCAATTGGCAGAGACTCTAGAAACGCAAGCATTGGATATACGCGCTTACATACCTATATCAAGTATCATCATGCAATATACTCGAGCGTCACAAACAGATGTCATGAAAGGCTAAACAAGCTACTTTCACATCAGGATTTTATTCGAGTTTTTACAGAATTATATTGATGCACGTGCTAGACTTTGTATGTGGCAGGCGCCTATTACGTGTATCTGTAGTTTGTTGTGCAATTCAAGTAACAACAATTAAGAGCCGACCAAAGCATGCGAGTTTGCATGCCATCATTAGCGTTTCCTTTGCAAAATCACAAGAAGGATTACAAACCATCAGTTTAGTTACAAAATTTAGATATATTCCTGTATTATTTGTATTTATCAGCGCTACAAAAAGACGGTTCCATCTGCGATCAGAACATCAAAGATCGGAAGTTATTAATCATATTTCATGCAATTCTGTGTTGGAACTTGCCGTATAACAGCGCCCTCTTTGTATTTCATGAATGCATCCCCAGCTGAAGCCCTACGGGATTATTGCCTCCGTGGTTTCTAATGGTAACGCTTATTACAAATGAATGTTACAATGGTTCGACGAACCATGCCACTGTTGCATCCGAATGTCTGCAAACGAACATGTAGAGAACATTACTTTTATTTCTTATTCCTGGGCCTATATCAGGTCAGAGACAACCGCAGAACGAAGTACGTACCTCGATCGAGGTGTGTACTTCGTTCCCAGTACGGCATACTTGGTTTGAAGTATGCATGCATAAACATAAATTGTCTCAATTGTTATGCAAATTGTGACCTCGTTTACTAACATATGGTTGGGTAAAAGTCGTGGAATCCCACTTGTCACTGCCTCGATCTGGGACCATTTTTAGGGTTGCATGTGTTTATGGGGACTTTCTTAGGTACTTTAAATCTTTTGGGCATCAGCAATCGCGCGTCTTTTATGATCTTTGATGAGGCAAGAATCGTTTTTGCACCAGTTTGGCAAAGGTAAGAACTTACTTTTTGCAAAGTATAGTTTGTGTAGATTGTATGAAATATTTTCCGTGAAATTTTAAGCTAGTGTCTTTACGTATCGGTAACTGGAGTTTGTGACCATAGTTCTTTGGCCTTGGCAGCAATTTTTTGCTCACTAGATCACTGAAAGTGACCTGACCTCTTCATTGAGCGTGCACAGTTTCTTGTACAGTAGTGTTTAAGCATGAATGTTCTTCCCAAATATAATTACACAGCTACCAGAACTGTCTGATGTTACTCGATTGTGAAATATACTTTTTGTTTTCAGGATGCTAAGTAAATACTCAAGTTTGTTACTGCTGAGGAAATTCAATATATTACACCAAAGTAATGTTTGTAGGATCATTAGTACTGGTCACGAAAATTAATTTAAAATAGGCGTTTTTCATCTGTGTAATTTGCTTCTTTTTGTGTGACATTGTCTTCTGAGGAAACTACTGACGAAAAGAGTCGTTTTATACTTACTTAGAGTTTTATAAGATTAAGTGTTGCTAGATTGGACATAGGTTGTAAATATTATACTTAAATTACTGGTGTTTCCCAAAATACAGCAATAATTTATTATACTGTCCCTCTCTCGATCTCTGGCTTCCCCACTGACCCTCTCACACACCTAGGCTCCCCCACTGACCCTCTCTCACCCCTAGGCTCCTCCACAGTCTCCCCGGAAGCTGTGTCACTCCAGGCTTTCCTACTTTATCCACCACCATAGTTATGAAATCAATCACACATCAAAGCAAATAAGAGACCACATAAAGACACAAAGCATTTTATCAGTGTGCTATTTGCAAAGCAGTCTATAAAAATGATAATAAATGCTATGGCAGATTGCAGGCTGGACATAGTCACGTGTGGTTTTGGGGTAAATAGAATGTGTATTGGGTGGACAGAGTCTGATGTAGATATAAACTTACTGTACTATTTAATTTTTGTTTGATTAGTCATAAGCAGCAGTATTTTTGAAAAATTCATAAACTGTCATGTTTCTGAACTGCATATCATGCTAATTAATGTTGTTTTATTGGTCGTAGACAAGTGTACCTGTGAAAAACACTATTTCCTATATCTATAAACTTTTATACCATAAACAGTTTCAATTCGAAGTAAAATGCATACCAATCAAATAATCAACACTGTCCTGAGCAAATCAAGCGAATATAGAAACCAGTACAATGTATATGTTAAACTAGGTACGGTGAAGATTTTGCCAACAGTTGGAAATGAAATTAATAATCCTCATTGATATCAAACCAAGCTTCCTGATCATTAACCTATTCTCAGTTTATTATAGAGGGCAAGTATGTTGGTCTTAATTGGTTTGTTTTAGGACCTGTTCAGTTACTTCCACACATCGCCTCCATTACCTTCCGAACATCATCATCTGTAAGCATTTGCATATAGTCACCATAACTTTAAAATTTAATATGCTTCTGAAACAAATTTTAAATATCCATCCTCTACTGACAGACTAAATCATATTCGTTTGGAATTATTGACAGTGTCCTTTCAAAAGCTACATTCGACCTGCAATTCAGTTGTATGGATCATAAGTGCCATATTCTTATCTGCATACGATCAACTATCAGACTATGGCACCAATTTAGAAAGAAGTACACCATACATCGATTTGAGGATGAACGCATTCATCCGCCATTGTTTCAGAAAATTTATTCAACAGGGGAGTTATATTTTTGCCGATAGCTAATTAATATGCCGTAGAATTTTGTATAATGTATGATGCATATATTAATAAAAAACATGTATCTTCTCTCTGCCACGCGCATGGATATACAAATGTTTAACCTCGAATACAGAAAAACTTTCAACAATCAAAAGGTAAGTCGTCAGTGCTGTCAAAACCTAACGTCAATATTATATATTCATGCCAAGATAGTTTCATTTGCAGGCACATTATGGACGGCCACGAAATCCCTTTTCGTATATTGCACAGCACTGATGACCTCAGTTGTAAGGAAATCATAGCGAGATGATGCTTGGTGTGTCTGTTGGCACAAAAGATAAAGCAAAATACGTATGAATATATATATATATATATATATATATATATATATATATATATATATATATATATATATATATATATATATATATATATATATATATATATATATATATATATATATATATATATATATATATATATATATACATATATATATATATATATATATCATTCATTGAAGTGATCAGTCAATTTTGCATCAAAGGTGGTCAGCATTATCACAACAAACACGATTGGTTTATTTTTAGCAGACGTTTTATATGGTCACTGATACATGTTTTTATACAGATGAGCGTTGCAATTTCTTTGACTGAAAGTGACGGTTCTTGGCAACTGAGACAGATTTTCGCTGAAGCAACTATTTTGTCAACACTTTTGCTCAAACACGCGCATATAGTTTAACCCATTTTGAGTAACCAGATGTCATTAATTTGGTTTCATTCGCTGCGATAGCGCGAGTTCCAATTAGCTTATCTTCATGTTATTTCAATTGCCTTTGCAGGTACTATTTATATTCAACGCCAGCAGCCACAATAAGACTGTGCCAGTGCTTAATTAAGCGATTAGACCTCTTGCATATATTCTGTTCTACAGCAACCAAAATCGCCAATGGAATTCAATAACACAGGTTTGGTACATTGGACCACATTTACAAACTTGTAGCTCTAAAAATGTTAATGACTTGATGACCAGACGTTCTTGAGTGTCTTGTGTGCACCAGTTGATATCATTTCAATCATCTACGTGCGTCTGCCTCAGAAATGTCATTATTTCCACGCGCCCTCATTGATTTTTTTGAGTGGTTCGAACAAGTAAACATTGAAGGGTACGCCCTGCAAAACGTTTTGTTTGACCACAAACAGTACAACTCTTCAGAGCTTCTTGTCTTGATGATACAAGTGGCATTAATACGGCATGCACATAACAGCTTCCCACCCGCAGTTCTAATTGATAAAAGGACCACAAATAGACATAGGGTTACAAAATGCCAGGGTAAACAATGTGTTGATATTAAGCTAATAGTATTTGTTTGTTGTCTCTCGTTCCCATGTTACCGCGCTGCTTCTTGAAAGCTCCATCGACCGTACACTGGAGTGGATTGTCCTTGATACACGCAACGGTATCCCTTCTTCACGATGTGTCATGCCGCAAATGTCACGTTGGTATTGATCATACACTTCTATTATATGATTCTATTTTATGCTCTTCTGACTGGAGAGAGAAAGTAAGGGCCAAATTAATGTAGCGGTCACATGAACATTTTTTCACGGACCCGTTCAAATACTTTCGATCGTGGCATACGTTTTGTGCATCAATTTGTTCCTTTCTGACTCTGTCAATGATGTCATGCTCATCTGTAGTTTGACCCAACGTGTGACGTGTAGATTTCACCACAGTTGGGAACTTCCCCGATGCAATATACATTGTCAAATGAGTTTCGCCAAGAAATTATCAAACAGAATGATGTTCCTTTT
This sequence comes from Urechis unicinctus, assembly GCA_034190875.2. Lineage (NCBI taxonomy): Eukaryota > Metazoa > Annelida > Polychaeta > Xenopneusta > Urechidae > Urechis > Urechis unicinctus. The sequence continues at coordinate 22,715,596 of CM067358.1, read as the reverse complement.
AACACGAGCACATGGGAGGCAAGTATGCACATCACGTCCTATTAGGAATACGGCCCTGCCTTGTTGAAATCAACAAGATGATCATTTATTACATTTAAGATTGCTACAATCCTGGTATAGAAATGCTAGTCTAGGTAAAACATTACCCAGAAAAAGGGGTGGCGTAAGCGTTACTCCAGAACATTGGTTTCTCGTTATGGTAAACATATGTTATAGCCAGATACTCGCTGCTCTTTGCGCCCTTTCATCACACACCTACAGTGTGATTACCACGTTAATGTACCATAGATGTGTTATTAGGAACAATGTAATGGTTGTATGCTTGTGGTCACATTCTTTGGTCATTTCTGTGACCTAACATTGAAGCAATGCATTTCATATCTTCTGCTTTAGTATAGTTCCCTCGCTCCTAAGTGTGTCATGAAAGTATAGCTTTAACCCTCTATCCTGCACCAATATGACATTTACCCATATATTATTGTTCCAGTATTTTCCATTATCCGTCCTGTGTGAGCCAAATATTTCGAATATTCGCACGGTTCTGTAGAATGTCGATTATTACAATGTGGGGTATGCTGTGATATGTCGACTTATTGTTCAATATGCCATGGCTTAAGTAAGGCAACTGATTCACATTGTGCATTAAAGTGTACCTTTGGCATTCCTGTGAGTATTGCAATGTCTAAAAGCATTCTAACCTTTGCCTAACGTTGGTGAGTACTGCGTGTAGCTGGCCTATTGCTCACGGTAATATTGCCGTAGGATATTGCCGAGACAAGTACCCAGTGCTCAGACATAACCAAATCATATGAATGGTGTGTTTGCATTGACGTCATAAGCCTATATAAGTGCACACAACACTGAATTTACCACGAAAAGGACATTGGATGGGGATAAGCATAAGATATTGAACACTTGGTAGACATTGTAATGTGAAACATCCGTGTTGGGGAATTCAACGTTGTAATTGTATGCACTCTGCGTTCGAGTAACTATATGAATTTAGATATATGAATATAATTACTTTAGCTTAGAGGATATAATTTTTCTTATGAGATAATGGGCGGCTTTTATGGTCAAGTGCAAAGTTGTGATTCGCGTTCGCGATGGTTGTGCTTTCCATAACAAGTCTGACCGATGTTATCACCGCGAATTGTCCTATTCTGCTTCAGTCTGTGAGTTAATGTCCATCATTAATATTGATCAATTGACGCAATATCCCTAGTCTCTGTTAATTGCAGACAGCAATATGAAGCCATCAAGGCACGTTGCGATACATGGTGTCATCTGAGGCTTTCCAGACTTTTGACGGGTCATTCAATGCAGGGATAAATTACCCACAATTATTTGTCTCATCCAGTCCCACTATCTAATTCAACAATTAATTGAGTACAGCACCAACAAATAAAGACTCTGCTGATCTAGACTTCAGAAAATGCGGGTGATAATTTATATTTAAGACAACAATAGTGTTATAGGAACTTGATTTTCATTTGGCACAATGGCGTTGCCCGCTAGCGTCTTTTAGAAGACGCAATACTTAGTATAACATCCCCGTTCTGGTGCTGTATTGAACGCCGTATTGTTTGTTGTGCCAGTCACTCCGTCGTCACATGTTTTACTGCATGTATTGATCAAGGTATCGGCTCGAATCGTTTTTTGTCTAGACGTCTGTATCTCAGTGACCTCCGTACATCTTTATTATCTCGCCAATCGCGCCCAATACCAGAATCGGATCAACTGTGTATCTCCATTATGGACTCGCGCGTCGTGCCGAGAGGTAATGAAACGCTCGGGCAATAAAAATGCTATGACATAATTTTCCTCGCTGATTGCACTGCGCAGCACATCATGAAAAACACTATTCGTAGAAGTTTGTTTACGTCCTTTCAATTTTTGCACCGCATTGTAATTATGCTTGGTAATAGAAAGCTAAGCTTAATTGACTACTTAACATAATGCCATTGATTACACTGTCAACTGATCTGTTAATGATTTGACTTCATCGATGTATAAGAATTGGATATTCCGCCAATGCCTATAATACGTTTTTATGTGAATATACAATGCGATGATAATTATGATATACTATGACATGCTGTGTATTTATTAATTGTACCACCACACTCGATTAACGAAGTAAATAGCAGTATTTCAGTGGTCAGGTGTTATGTTAAGAGTTATTGCTGTTCAGTGATGACAATACATGAACTGCTTTATTGATCTTGAAGTAAGCCGATATGGCAGTTCCATCAAGGCTCATGTTTATGAATTGATAGCATCTCGAGTTCGAGGCTGGCTTGTGTAAATAGCAGATGATTGATTATGTGCAGTTAGATTTCTCTTGGTGTGGACCTGTGGTAATATCACGGTCACCAAATATGGCTTTATTTGCATGCTCTCACTGAGTATGTATAATTACGAAGATTTCACGCCTCAGCCTCCCTGACATCTGAAATATTTTTGTGGACAATCTCATCTGTGGTTTCACGTTGTTATCTAGACTAAGAGAGATGTACATATGAAATATTCGGTCAACGATATCGTTTGGTTGGTCAATCATACAATGTGACTGTTTCAATTGCGGCAACTAATGTTAACCTTGTAGAATAATCTCCATACCTCAATGTCAGTGCTGCAACTACGAACAAAATGCGCAGTTGTCTTCTGAATCAGGTGGTCAGTGCGCCTACGGCCAGCAGCAATGTACCATCCAGTACAGCATTGATGCCTGCTGAAGTGTGCTGTAACTAGCATTTCCAGCATCGTATATGAATCTGCATCTTATCTGTTATAAGGTTCTTTTGCATTCATGCAGACACGGATGGGCAGTAATAATATATTTGCTGAATGCTGTCCTATTACATACCGGTCGCAGTTGGCAATATTGCCATGCTGCCACACCGTGAGGTGTACAGCTTTGCAAGATGGCAGCAATAATACTGTCTGGGTGACTGAATGGGGATAGACGCAAGGCTGATCAAAGTCCTTAGAAACGCCTGCTGCTATATACGTGCTTCGACTAGTAGGGAGTATCAATTGCTATGGATCATTGCAACAAATGCCGTTGCATACCACTGCGGTGTATAGCGCTGCGGTGCATAGCACTGCTGTGCATAGCACTGCTGTGCATAGCACTGCGGTGCATAGCACTGCGGTGCATTGCTGTACATAAGACTGCGGTACAACATGTTATCCATGGTTAGCGTGCATATTGAAATATGTTGTCATTCGCACCATCTAACGATAACTTAGTTTGGTCGGTAAGGTGTGAATTGATGCGCACAACTCATGTTACTTTTTTGTTTACCTTACCTATGCATCATAAGTAAATCTAGAATCTATCTATCATACATGTTGCCCCCTGGAATAAAGTAAAAGCTGTGATTCCGAAATATAAAAAAATTACTTTTTGTTGACCACGTCCCTACTTGACAGATGAAGTCAATTGTAAATTACGTTTAAATGACATTTTCGGACATTACAACATGATATGCTCTTCAGTTGAATACTACGTTTTATCGCTGCAAATATTTGCCTCATCTCTTCCCGCCCGCTCTACAACCCCACCCACACGCCGCTCACCTATCTCAACCTACAACTGTCATCCTCAAACACGGTGTCTCTAATCTCCGTAGCGCTGTGTAGCATTGCTATCCGTGTAGGCCCCCGCACGACGTCCCTGTCCTTCCATCCACTTACAACCCACTCTCTCTCTCTCTCTCCTTCTCTCTCTCCTTCTCGAGAGGAGAGAGGGGAGAGAGAGAGAAGAGAGAGAGAGAGTTCTCTCTCCTCTCTCTCTTCTCTCTCTCTCTCTCTCTCTCTAGAGAGAGAGGAGAGAGCTCTCTAGAGATATCTCGTCTCTCTCTAGAGAGAGAGATGGAGCTCTCTCTCGGTCTCTCTCTTCCTAGGAGAGGGGATCTTTCTCTCTAGGGAGCTCTCTTTTTTCTCTCTCTCTCTTTCCTCTCTTCTCTTTCCTCTCTCTCAACGTTTCTCTCTCCTCTCTCTCTCTCTCTCTCTCTCTCTCTCTCTCTCTCTCTCTCTCTCTCTCTCTCTCTCTCTCTCTCTCTCTCTCTCTCTCTCTCTCTCTCTCTCTCTCTCTCTCTATCTCTCTCTCACACTCTCACTCTCTTAATCCTATACGATTCAATAACAATTCACGGGCACTCCATGCATACCATTTTCTATACATCGTTAGGGCGATTTCACCCATTTGCCAATGAAATGATGTTTGTTTAACTCGCTTGCATAAATTGTGTAAAAGCGGCTACTCACCCAAGCAACGACCTCCTTCCCTCGGGTGATTGTGTTAACGACCACTAAAGCAGTATATTACAGGTGTTTATCTTTTGGAAAGACAAATTGCATTGTATCGATTGGTTTGGACATATCTTGAGGGAGCATGCAGAGAGTCGTAATTGTCACATATAGGCAACGAATAACTGTCATACATATTTTTGTAAGTGTACTATTTTGAACAATTAGCATTTTAATGTTATCTGAGCGAACTTCGTGGCAAGAGCCATCACTCGATGTAAGCAGCGAAGTATAATCACATCATGCTCTAACCGTTGGAGTGAGCTTCCGCCTTTACAAAGGAATTCTTGGTATAAAACTGTGTCGCGTGGCAACCCATATCACCCCAGACAACCACCGAACGCACCCAGCGTCTGCAGCAGCCAACGTTATAACAAAACTCTCCCCTGATCAATATATCACCTCAACACTGAGCCGGTAGGATCGTCATAAGACTAGATGAATCAGGGACGATGTCGGGATGATCAAGATGTTTGTGTGGACAAGCGGTCATGGTTGCGAATGACGTTGATGGAATGTCATTACTTATGCAGCCCCGTATTGAATTATATGTGCCGTTCGTTAGTCTTTGAACACTTGTCGTCTTCTATCTAGAGCCCCTGAAGAGCAGTGCTCACTGGAGTAGATATGCATGTATACCAAACTGAACATCATTTTAATGTTCATGCCTCTAAATGCTGGTGCTTCGTTCGATCATTCTTGCATTCTAAATAAAGATAATTTTAGTGATCGATTACTTTCTGGCTGCAGATTTGTGCGTTAAATCATAAGAACGAGCGATACATGATCCAAAAATACATAGTGGGTTAATCTATGACATTGCGATGTCTGCATAACGAAACGTTTACAGTAGAGCTTCCTAATAATAGACGTACACCAAATCATGTATGTTCCGTGCGAAAATGGCTTCCCTGATATACGAATGGTCACCTGTCAAGTCTTTTAGATTGAGAAGAATGAGGAATCCCCATACAAGGCCATTGCCCATGTTATACAAGAATGGGGACGCATCCGAAGCTTGCAAGTTTATGTCGGATTGACATCCGGTCTGCAACTTGATATTAAGCATTCGTGTCGACACTAATGTGTGATAACCACGCCCATCGCTCTCGCGATAACATAGCTAGAAACAATTTATCTGTGCTACATTTAATGAGGCAGATATTCAATACACCGTTGAAGCCCAAAAAGCCCTATGACGTATAATTGCATTTGATTATTAGCTAACAAGTGGTGCTGAACCAGGTGTGACCCGGACCCTCTGTAGCGGCCCCTATCGGTGTGGTTCAGCCCCAAGATTGTTTATTACGAGCTGTCGTAATGTAGCCAGCAGCCCGACGGCCCACATGAATCAGGTGCCGTCTTCCACCTACCCGTCCTAATGCCCCCGCTCCTAAGCTCTATTTATCAGAAATTCCGTTGTCTGAAAAAGCCCTCCGTACAGCAAACATTGACGTCATGTCTAATTAGAGCTCCTGAAATGCGGCTTCACGTTGGGACTCTTTTGGTAATATTTAATCTTTTCGTATATTCGGTGACGATGCCGTATACGTGGGAAATTACGTAAGAAAGGTCCAGACTAAGAAAACCCGTGGATAAATACAGGATTTTGAATGATTTTACTTTTGGGTTGATCGTCAATCAGTATAATATTTCTTATCAGAATCTCAATTTATTTCTAAGAAGCGTATAACATAAAATACATTTTAGCAACTTTCGACTTGTATGTATTACGTCATATCTCAGGTAAGACGGTATTCAGGACACGTTCCATGCCCCGCGCCTCAATTAAGCTGCACATCTTTAAAACATGAAATCGTTGAACTGTATTTCGCGAAGGGCTGTGGGATATTGCCTATATCTGCTGACGTTGAACGATGTTCGTATAACGGGTAAGCATCTTGAGCATCCCGGTCGCCGGAGATGTCTACTCGCTATGATGTACCGCATAAAGCGATGTTTAAAACAGCTCCGGCTTTAATAAGTAGCCCAGGAAATTTGTCAGCCGCGTTGTTTCGCAGAATGCGACAGTAGGTTCTTTTTAGACGCTTACTAATTGCTACCGTATAAAGCAAGTTCTCATCTTCAGCAGCTTCACCAACTCAGCAGTTGCTATTTATGTGAGCTTATTTATACGCAGTACCGGGGTCTACTCGCTTGGTACCAGTCCCAGTACCAGTCCCAGAATACACATATATCCTTGAACTCGACCACGGTAACAATGAGCTGCCGAGTCGCAAAGATCATGGCACGGCAATTACAATGATACCATAGACACTGTTAATCTTCTATTTATAGTCGACTTGCCAAACATCAGAAATATAAACGGCTAAATATGGTCCCACTAACATTGTCATATATGTCCTCCGCAAACAATAGTTGCCCTGAAAACCTTTCCCATGTCACATTAGCGACGCGATCTGTATAACTCACCAACTGTTCACATTGGCCCACTATTGTCTCGGCATAGGACGGCTGACTAGTTTACGGCAACCACCGAATTACTGTTTCTATGATGTATACATCCCTTTTAGAGCTGGAATGGGTAGTAAAATGTGATCAATGCTTGCTGAAGAAGGTTATTACGCGAGCGTGTTGCTGTGACGCATATAGCTACCATATATATATCTGATGACATATAACATTATTTATTATATCAATACACTCCTCGAGCTTATTCTCATTTCCCCAAACGAAATTGTTTATCCACGCCTGTGGATCGAGCATATATTCATCACGTTAGCTCTTTCCCCCAAAGTATACGGTAATTGGGGGCCCCTCTTGCATAAATAATAAAGACAAATGAGATGTGCTCTGATCAAGAAAGTGGAACCTTACGAAGAAATAATGATTGTGTTCCCTCGGAATAACATGAGACTCACATTCAAGCAAATGCAGTAATGCAGATGCACAGATCGACACTTGTATTAACACGAGGACGTAATCACAAATAAAATCCATGCTGCTTTGCTTGTGCAATTTCAAAACATCCCTGAAGCAGCTTTGAAATTAAATATTGCACTTAATGTGTTTGATAAACGCACAATTACAAATGTTTATCTTTAAGAATATAGTTCTGTTGATAGACCTTTAAGCACGGTAGCCTGGGTAACAACTGAACAACAAAATTGACACCGACATCTATTCAACGATTATCAGCATGCGTGTCTTCCCGTCATCATTTGTGTATCATCCTAGCTAACTAAGTAATTATGCTGTTCTGGGAGTAGATCATTTCGATAACCAGTTGTTTCCGGTTGACTGACCTTGCTAATGCCTGTTTTTATACAATTTATATCTTACACAGATCTCATATATAGTTCACGACTGATATGCAGAGAACACTGCAGGACCACCCGTATACCAACTTCCAACGGAGGCATTGCCTACTGTTACTTCCCATTCGTTTCCCGTAATCGATGTGATACATTGTGCTACCATAGCACTTGTTTGATATTTTGTTGTATTCCTCATTAAATAGTGAAGTTTCCTAAGTGGTATGACCCTACGAGTATTGAAAGGTTGTCAATGACCATACCATAGTGCGCCGATTGACCGCATAGCCGCAGCTGCGCGGATAATTGACACACTCCCACGAATCGTGTACCAATCATTACTTGCCATAAATACAACAAAGCAGGAGTTGGATTAAGGCAGCCCACCTTATCCTAATCCCACTCCAAGCCCCTGTTGGATGTAGCATTCATCAAGCAGTCTCTAAGTACCTTACAACTACCGTTCTAATCCTATCGTGAACGGGGGTAGGATGTAAACAGGCTGAATCGGCCAGGCAAACCCCATGGCTAACCACGCAATTCATTCACCCAGCTGATACGTGACATGTGACAACGACTCGGTGCGTGGGAACGAGATACATGTCTCAGTGGACCGATATAATTACGTGTATTACTGTAGCATGTGCAACTTAAATACGTCAGTGACACGTGACTTTTGGTCATGACGATCCACATCCGGTGAGGTGACGCGGGAAATGAGTTATTTCTGAAGTCTGTAACACCATGCTGGACGGGAACAGGTGTGTTTCTCGTCCTTACGTGTCATCGTGCTTATAGAAATGATGCTGAATTCCGAGAAAGGCTCTAATTACTACATACGGGATATTAATTCCCGGAAACTCCTATCGAGTACGCAACACAATTATCATTTAATCCTTGCCTATGTTATTCAGCACTAGCTACATCATTCAAGCACATCAGGTTTAAATAGTCCGCAACTGCATGGGGCTATTATCAAGTGTGTCCTTATAAATATTCGACCAAGTGATTGAATTTGTAATAATGCTGCTTGTTGTTAATAAATATGGACAGCGTCGTTGTAATTATGCCTTTACATGACTATGGTTATTTCATCTTGCGCTAAAGTTTTCCCCGAACGGAAGTACACACTTTTACAGTTGAGATATCCTATGCATTCGTCACACGTGGCATCTAGACTAAACTTACCATATCATTACCAAAGGTGATCAACTTTGCATTTCAGTTAATTAAACACCCAGTCCCTGGATATTCTAAGCGGGGTCAATATTTGCATAAAAACCCACAATCGGAGCAAAGTTTCTTTCTTTGTTATCTGCATTACGTTTTGTTTCTGCCAACTGAGAGTCATTGATTAAATAAGGCGCATGTCTTACTCTCCAGATGCTCATAAAATAAACTGACAGTTCCCAGCCGTGTGCAGTACGGCGTTAGGCATATGCTTGTAAATGTGGATCAGGTTTCTATAATGTACAAACATTAGCCTAACTTTTATTCTGTTCACGCTGTGATTTACTTCAGGAACATCAGCTTTGCCTCATTACTGCACAGAGCATAGCTGTAGGTCGTGTGTGTTAGTTAGTTAAGGAAATAGCCCTGTGGCGAGATAAGCCTCATTTCCCATCTGAATAAAAGAAAAGGTGTTAAAGGGGCATTTCCCTTGAGGCGAAAATAAAAAGACGAAATGTCTGGGAAATATGTAAACCGTTGCATAAAGAATCGTTGTCAGATAAGCGAAGAGTCTGGCGGGTATATAATTTAACTGCTTATGACTGGAGGGTACCTTCAAGAGCCAACCGGGATATAATGCATTTAACTGTGTGCCACTTTAAAATAGTGAGTTCGGGTGTATGTTAAGTGATCCGACCTCAAGGAAGTGATCAAATCGTTGTAAACGACATAGTGATGGGGACACTCTATGGCTGGAAGCGGCATAGTGATGGGGACACTATATGGCTGGAAGCAGCATAGTGATGGGGACACTATATGGCTGGAAGCGGCATAGTGATGGAGACACTATAAGGCGGGAAGTGGCATAGTGATGGAGACACTATAAGACGGGAAGTGTCATAGTGATGGGGACACTATAAGGCGGGAAGTGGCTTAATGATGGGGACACTATAAGGCGGGAAGTGGCATAATGTTGGGGACACTGTAAGGCGGGAAGCGGTATAGTGATGGGGACACTATAAGGCGGGAAGCGGCATAGTGATGGGGACACTATAAGGTGAGAAGAGGCATAGTGATGGGGACACTGTAAGGCGGGAAGCAGCATAGTGATGGGGACACTGTAAGGCGGGAAGTAGCATAGTGATGGGGACACTATAAGGCGGGAAGTGGCATAGTGATGGAGACACTATAAGGCGGGAAGTGGCATAGTGATGGGGACACTATAAGGCGGGAAGTGGCATAGTGATGGGGACATTGTAAGGCGGGAAGCGGCATAATGATGGAGACACTATAAGGCGGGAAGTGGCATAGTGACGGGGACACTGTAGGGCGGGAAGCGGCATAATGATGGGGACAACGTAGGCTGCAGAATTATAGCCACTCTAGTCCATTTCCTAGGCGCACATGGACTCATAAATAATATCTACTGCTCAATTGTCCCCGCTGACCATTTGAATTCATACATATCTTGCATGATGACCTCAAGGCTAAGTCTTTGAATTGTCGGAGAATGGATATCGTATCTGTCACGATTCATTAGCGTTGTAGCTCCAGCTGTAATACTTACCCTGAAGGACCAAGATATGTTGGAGCCTTTCTTCTCGTTTGCAATGGTTCGATGTTTGTTATGATGGTAATTGCAGTTTCGTGGTTCGCTGTGATGCGTATTGCTAAATCAATCATTCATGGTGATATGTAACCATAACTATCAGTCCCATCAGTGGCAGTTTCAGTGGTTGTCTTAGTTGCAGCAACTTCAGTGGGAGTAGTTTTAGTGGTAACCGTAGTAATGATTGTAGTAGCAGCGTAGGATTTAGATGTAGTTGTCATTATGATAGTTATCGCTGTAGTAATCAAAATTCATTCAGGTAGAAGAAGTGGTGGAGGTCGTTGAATTAGTAGCAATAGTAGTAGCAATAGTAGTAGCAGTAGTAGCAGTAGTAGTAGTAGTAGTAGTAGTAGTAGTAGCAGCAGTAGTAGTAGTAGTAGTAGTAGTAGTAGTAGTAGTAGTAGTAGTAGTAGTAGTAGTAGTAGTAGTAGTAGTAGTAGTAGTAGTAGTAATAACAATTATACGTTGAACGTTTAATGTACGCAATAGTTTAATGGTATTGTACGTTTAATGGTAGCGGCATCAGCATTATCGCTTGAGGCGTTCTTACTCTATTTTCTCATTGGGATGGGACTTATGTTGCAATTCACGATGCAAGCACATCGGATATTGTTATGGCGGAGTTAATACACTAACACTGGTATGGCAGTCTCACGAACAGAAATGCCTCCGTTCATAACAAGGGGCAGTAAGACACAGGGGAGGGGGGTTCCTCATTACCCTGATCCAGTAAGGAATATTCCGGGTACCATTCACAAGATAAATATGTCTCCTGCGAAACCCACACTGATCCAGATGAATGATTGCACCGTTCCAATTGCTGCTGGATGTGGCTAAGTTATTTTAAATGAAAGGTATTTTCATTCTTATTTGCGTATGCTGTGTTCGTATGATGTATGAGATTAGTTCAATTCCTCTTGACGCACATACATAACAATTATATTAACAAATGAATACAATTAATACTTGATTGCACACTCGACGATACATGGGGTAAAATTAGTCCATTGAAAGATTAGCATGAAAATACATTACATCATAAGACAAAATGTCGCTTGTGACAGTGTTTTCATATATATTTTTTAAGTATCTTAATCGGGAATGACGAATAACACTAATCAAGGTATAATAACACGACTCCAGACCGGTCATAAATCTATAACGAATGACACATAAGTAATATCGGACAGCTAAAAGTGAACTAGATCAATTTTATATAAGCCAGCAAACGATTTATATGTATTGTGGAAGGAAACATACAACGTTTTTATAGTGCTTTTAGTACCTCCATCAGATCCAGGTATGTACAGTAAATGAGGGACAGTTTAACTTTTACCTCTGAGCTATTCATGTGACAATCAAGTAATTGCCTTAACTGCCATCTGTTACCTGCATTATCCGTGAGAAAGTCACAAAGCAAGGTACGTCGTCTCAAGTACCTCTCTAAAATCACTGCTCAGTGTAAACATTCAGGAAGCGCAGAATTCTGTAGAATTTTTGTCCTGCATAATCTGATGACGCTGTTTGTGGAAGCGTTCATTACGTCATTGGAAACATGTGGTAATTCACAGATCCTGATTGGCTCATTCAACAAGACCTCTAGTAGGCTATAAATAATCAACAACAACAACGTTATATTTACAACCAATATTCAAAATAGTGAGATTTAGCCCTACAAAAAGTATGGGTTCTAAAGACATCGGTTTGCAAATAAGACGTCTTTATAGCTGGAGGGTCTCGACGAAGACAGATTTCGTTAGCCTTTACATGGCATGTGGCGTATTAACACTGAGTTCGCATGTTTTTATATATTGCCCGTGAATACCCAAATCTAGGACTATCGTCTTATTTCCAGATATTAAGTGCAATCTTTTGATGATTATATGTACCAGATGCTGTATGATTATTATTGTATTTTCATCACAAATTGAAAGAGCGCCTCAAATCCATCGAGGTATGTCAAAATCCATAATATGAAGTGAGACATGACATTCAAAACTTATTCAGCCTGCAAATACTATCACTGTTATATGCATAGTTGCACCCAGTAATAATTAATATGTAGAACATCTTTGCAACTCGTACAGATTAATGTGAACAAATTCCTGAAAAAAGTCATCTCCTAGGGCCGTAGCTTGTCAGTTTATAAGACGGGAACCAAGGCCATTCATTTATTGGATTCAGTCTCCAGTCCGTGATTGCACCAATATTAGATATCGTACGCACGACGTAATTGCCACGAACCCTTGAGTGTTTCCACGCAACGCAAGGCCATGGGCGTTGTATATTCTCCGATGAAAAGATCGTACTGTTTGTTCAACATGCATCACAAAATCTTCATTTTTGTTGCCATCAAATCCCTGGATGCCTTTCGGTGTCTTAAGACTGATTTGATTGCGCCAATAGCCTCAAGGATTGCTGTCGTTAATTGGCCTCCAAGGAGCACTAATTGGTCAAAGCGGGAGATTTTATGTGTCCGTATAGTGATGCACTTGCTTTGTGGTTGTAATGGCGACTATTTAAAGCATAAAGCTTGATTTTTGTGATTACAGAACAATTGTAGTGGGCTGTAGGCTGCGTGAGAGTAGTGCTCAGAGTCTCCGGTTCCTCGCATGTACAGTGTTAACGTAAAGGCGGGGTTTCGGTTCACAGTTTGCGGATGCAGTAACATGAAGATCATAGGCGAGGAGATGTTTTACATGCTCGTGTTCATGTAACGGTTAAACGTCGATGCTATTCCAACAGTGTTCATCAAGTAGACACAAAATATTGCATAATTATTACATAATTATAATTCCACGTTATCTGCTTTACATTCATATGAAGACTTCTCACAGTAACTATCCGATTCGCAGACTACTAGACGCATTCGATTAGTTTGGCACGATTTCTGTATTTACTCGCTGTAGAGCAGCTACGTGGGTGTAAAATAGAATTCTCGCATGACAAAACAATCCTTCCTAGGCATTGGCTCTCTGCTGATTACTGCACCCAACCTGTACCTAGATGTAGTTATGTCACCTTCGAGGGCAATTTGGCGAATTCATTTGAATATTTTGCCCTGCGGTCATGTCAATTTCGAAAACGTTATACCGCTGCGAAAAGGCCAGAACTGCTAATCATCTGACCGAGTATGGCTCGCAGGTATATAATCACCTCATTGCGTGGCCTTAGGGCTCATGCCGGCCTAATCAGCGTCATACCGACAGTATGTTATTGGTACCTACAAGGCACCACCTTATAGGATATCAGCGAAGTGAGTCATTCTGAAAAGAACCTTGCTGCAACATGCCAAGGTTGCGTGGACAATTATTGGCGCCATATCGACATCAATCTAATAACGTTAAGTGACAGCATTCACGAAACAAGATATTCTCTTAGCTGGCACAAGTTTATGGTTCCAAGGGGATGTTGCATAAAACTATACCCGAACACATCTTGGTACCGTTATCTGTTAATATTAGTTCGGTGGCTTTGATAAATAATGTCACAGCAACTGGCCGATATATGCACTTAAGCGCCACTGAGTCGACACGAGCCACACACTCTCAGAGCAAACGAAGGCTTTGGATTTGTGTTGCCCTCCCAAATAGTTAGGGCTTAAGAGGTTACCAAAGATCAGTGCGGCACAATGTCACAGAGGATTATGACAAAGTCTCTGTCCGTTTGGTCTGATCATATCTGTGCCACACCTTGATCCACGCCAATGTAATACCACACGATATTATAACGCTACATCCAATAATGAGTGCCCTTTATGGGCGTATTTGTAAAACATCAGATTGGTTATTTGACCTCAACAACGGCACAATTAGTATTAGTTGTAACGGCAACTATTATCATTCGTGCCTTCATGCAACATTCCCATAACGGTTTAATTATTGTTTTTATTTCTCAATATCTGAATCATATTTTGGTTATTAGCTAGTTGTAACTACAAAAGAAATATGCATCTCTATCACAATAAGCTAAACACAATTAGAGCAATGACAATACTATCTGAGATTGGCTGGCACTTATCACTGCTAATGTCGAATGCAATCTGGAAAGCTCGCCGTGTGTGTAGGTGTGTTGTTTGTCTCATTCACTTAGACATTAATCAAAAATGAAGAATTTGTACTCGGCGGTATGAACACACTGATGCAGGTCACGTGAGGAGATCACACCTTGCTCTATGATTGATGAGTGGTGGATATTGTTTCCTTCCGTGTACCTCGTCTGACCTATAGGGTACTACACTTCTCAGTCAGTGTTAATAGCCCAGTTAAATCCCCGGATTGATCCAGAGGTCGTGCGAATGCTAATAGACGATTCCCAGTTACTCGCATTCGCCTGTGAATGTGATTACAGTCCCTCACAATATACGTAGCGATATGAATATACGAAAATGATGGATGAAATAAGATGACAAATGCTGTCGCTGACAGCTGAAAATAGGTTACTTTAGAGGGATGGAACGCAAAGACGGCCTGTCGCATCTGTTGAATACAATATATATAAATAATAGTTTCTGTCACCAATAACCTTGTGACATTGCATCTTGAAAGATCACAGACGTTGTGCAGCAGGTTTTATTGTATGCAGCAAACTGCGAGGCAGTCTGCCAATCCTGTCAACAAACAGTTCAAGACATATAAATAATAGTTTCTGTCACCAATAACCTTGTGACATTGCATCTTGAAAGATCACAGACGTTGTGCAGCAGGTTTTATTGTATGCAGCAAACTGCGAGGCAGTCTGCCAATCCTGTCAACAAACAGTTCAAGACATATAAGTGTAATGGATGCCCATCCAATAAGGAAAACAAACGGCCAATCGCCAACAGTGTATGAATATCGTGTGTCAACCAAATCATTATTTTATGCTCTCATTGTTGCTTTTTTCTCTGATAAAGATCATCTCAATTTTCTCAGTGAAGATAAGTAAAGGCTACCTGAGTGAATAGGTAAAGGTGGCTTGTTACACACCAGGTTATCGTGCGCACTGCTTGATATACCACAGTAATTAAAACTTGAAATACAAAGCAGTCAATACAAGCTGCACATTCATCACATATTCGGCTCTCACCATTAGCAGTCCATAAAAGGTTGTTCCTGTTGAACACCTGGTAACCTGGGTTACTGAAAAACACACCCTGGTGGATTCGTTGGCTCATCTATTCATCATATGAATATGCTCTCACCGCTAAGCATGAGTTATCTGTAGAATTCCTGACAACACCTTGAAAACCGATAAACACAAGGCTCAAGGTGAAATCTGCTTAGCATTATTGCGATTTGACAGAGGGACGTGATGACAATAACAACACCTCCTCCACCCTCACCGGCTGATCAGCAATGATATGAGTCATGGAAATAAAGGGGCACAGTTCATGGCAACCAGATGAGAATTCACCCTCAGCTTTGGTGATATGCCTAATTTGGCAGTTAGGTACTTCTTCTATGTATATATGTACACACACGCATATATATATGTATTCAGTAGAAGGTGCGATAGTTTTATATATTTGGTTTGCGTTGATGCTAACAATTACGCCGATTTGACGTGTGCTTGAATTTTGAACACGGATGTTCACTAACTATATATGTATATATATATATATATATATATATATATATATATATATATAGATATAGATATATATATATATATAGATATATATATATATATATAGATAGAGATAGAGAGGAGAGAGAGAGATAGATATATAGATACAGATAGATAGAGAGAATAGATAGAGAGAGATATATATAGAGAGATATCTCTATTCTATATGTCTATCTCTATAGAGATATATATATATATATATATATATATATATATATATATATCTATATATATATATATATATATATATATATATATTGCCCTTGCAGGATATATATCTATATATATATATATATATATATCTATATATATCTATATCTATATATATTATCCCATATATATATATATATATAATAGCGTGGGAATTGCCCTTTGCAAGGAAAAGCGTTCCCCATCGGTGTTAAACGCGTGGGTGTTGAAAAATAAGCGAGTTAAAAGAACCTGGCATGAGCCATTTGTCAGGGATCACGATAAAGCTTAGGGAATATCCTCGTGACGTCGTAAGTGGGTAAGTTGGAGTATGCCGGGTGATTAGCGCCATTCTCATCATCATATGCTCTTATGGACGAGCAAACATGGCACAGGCGCATACCTCTCTTCGCTATTTCAACGAGATCCATTTGGCAAATCCATAAAATCAGTGCTGCGAAAAAAGGGGGCAATGCAGGAATTAAGGCAATTAGAAAAGTATCTAGACAAGCGTCTTTTTTGTCTCCGCCCCTATCCTACCAACCCCCCCCCCCCACCACCCGTAACCCACCTATTGGTTATTACTGCCTCATGTAGCAACATCAAGCAAGTCAGACCTCGTTCTCTAACACACCTTCAGCAATATCGTTACCTGCCGTTTGACTTCTTCTCTTTTAAACCTAAGTGCGTTTTTCCCAATGATGAATCATTGAGTACTGAAGATATTATCGTCAAGCGGCACGTTATAAAATACACCCGAATGGCATATTTAATCTTTCATCTTGTGGTACGCACATATTCGCTGGTTCGCTATCATTCAGGGCGTCTTGTTATGCTTCCAGGCATGATAGTTGCGAGCTATCGGTGCCCTGACAATAACCTGCTACCCTTCATGCCATCGAGTAATGGTTGGTCATTGGGAAGCTGCGTGGGAAAAGTTTGCTGAGCGTGGAGTGTACTTCACACGTTATCATCGCGAACTGCTTGAACTTTTCCCTCGTTTATTTAAAACAGCAGTAAAACTAGCAGTATGTATCACGAGGAACCTAGTCGTTGCTGGCGTTAGATTCACCGAGTTTGAAAACATTGTTCACCATCTTCAAAATCAAGGTTCATTAGCCATGGAATTAGGATGTCGACGTGGATTGCATGGCAGCTCATCAGGCAATAAGCAGCTGCATGGCTACAACAGCAGCTCGTCAGGCGGATTATGGGGCCTCTTCCCATTTGATATGCAGCTTCAATACGCCTACTTACGCCATGATGAATACTCAGCCTTGTGACTGAGCAAGCACTTAATGCAGCATTATGTGTGCACTGCGGGATACAATTGCATGTTTCCTTAAGCCACTGTACAATACTGGGTGTTTTTGATGCGCCAGGTGCCGGTATTCAATCCGCAATAGCTGTGTGGCTGAGAGGGTGTGTAAAGGGATAAAATGGACTAGCTTGATTTGTTAGCATTTAAGACTTGCCACGTGCTCAAAGTGAGCGTGTTATTCCATTCGACTATGAGTGTTTTTATCTAGACGTGCAGTTAAGTACAATCCTATTGACACCTAAGCGAGTTATTCTAATAGCTATTGTACAGGCACAGACTCCTCAGAGAATTAGATGCGCGATTATTAATTGGGCATCGACGAGTGTGGTCCCTCTAGTCGTGACTGCAGAGCTCACACTTTAAGGTCAGGGGCTACTGCTGCTGCTTAAGCTGCTGAAGCTGCTGCTGCTGCTGCTGCTGCTGATGATGATGATGATGATGATGATGATGATGATGATGATGATGATGATGATGATGCTGATGATGATGATGATGATGATGATGATGATGATGATGATGATGATGATGATGATGATGATGCTCACCTCTGTGACCTCCCCGTTAATCACTCGGAGCTCTCCCCACTTGTCCCAACCATAGAGTGAAGCGTCCTGTGGTGCATCCGATGATCCTTGCATAGCTGCTCCACTAACCGTCATACCTTTTCACTTTGAATTACCTACGTAACGCTGTTGAGAAGGCATGAATTTATACTTTTCTTACAATATTTGTAAACCCATTATATATCTATTTGTGATTCACAACAATATCAGAGCCCACAAATTGTGGCTTGAAGTTGTCCCCGCCCACGGAGAGGGTCTCACTCCAATAACCCCTTCATTAGCAAAATTAGATTATCACGAAGCTAAGCTCGTTGTAAGACAGAACGTGGGAATATATTGCAAAATGAAAAGCAGTGTAGAATGAGGGAGCCTAGGAATAGACAAATAATTGATGATGTTTGGTAGGCTAAAAACTACGTGCATGTGTTATGTCAACAAAACTCGATTGCGCCCTGTTTGTAATAATCTCATCCGACTCTGTTTGGACCCGTAGTGTGATTTGTTTTTATATTACGTTTACATAAAGCCTACATTAAGATTCGAAGATACTGATGCCTTTGCACCATGTGGTTAGTGTTTGCATTGAGTATTGTGGTCAACGTCTGCCGTAGGTGTTGTACAATATCCTACCCTGTACAACCCTGATTGTGGTCAGCGTCTGCCATGGGTGTTGTACAATATACCGCTCTGTACAACCCTGATAGTGTTCCGCGAGTGTACAATATCCCTTCTCTGTACAACACTAGTTTGCACCTGCAGATCGGGAAAGTAATCGGAGTTTCTATGGGTGCATGAGGAGGAAGCATCTGATCCGCTATCTGTCCCTCAAGGTTGCTTTGTCCGAAATCGTCATTTTCCACTCAATACGCGACACGACGTATCCGGACAATTGCTAACCAAAATACATGCACTTATCGCACATCAAACTAATACATTGGCACAGCCCCCTCAATTAATTACATATTATTTGAAATGTCTGCACATATAAAAACAACATGACCTTTCTTTTTATAACCACAATAACGCCAGTGATCGAGTGTGTTGTCCGTTCAACCTTTGGGCGGTCTAGAGAAGTACCTATTCCTAAAACACGATTTGGGCTCATGATTGCAATTTCACGGATGGGTAACATGTGACCTAATCTACATATGTAACTGCACTTGTCCCTGTGATCTGAATATCAGAATTCGTTGGCCATTGATTCGTGTCATCTCTTCTGGCCGCTTCCAATTTCTGCTAAAACGCTAAATAAATGCCTGTGTACGAGCGGTAAATTAACCAGCGATCGATCGATGAACGATATTGCAAATCGTCTTAGGTCTCCGTTCATAGTGGCGACAATAAGACCTGTTTAAATCCGACATTTTCCACCACATTGGTTACACAAACGTCCCAAATACGTACTTCCATTTGACGAATTGCAAGAAGGAATGTTTCCTTGAACATTACCTTTAACATCAGTTGAATCTCCCTCAGTGCATTAAGAAAATATTTAGCTAGTCTGTCGCTCGGCATATGACGGATATTGTTGGCTAACCTAGTCATGCGTCTTCCTTTCACTGGAATATACAACAGACCCACTTGGAGGTGTCTAACACGAGCTCCGATATAGAGGTCTTTTGTCAACCTATTTTACTACCATTCCGACAAGACTGCATTGTAGAGACCCTAGAAATCAACGTCCGTTTCTAGTTTCTATAGTCATTGCTAGCCAATCCGTGCCGACATAGTCCTCCATTCAAATCATTGTACATTTTGCAATAATCTCTGATCTATGATTTGACTGACGCTTATAGGCTGTGTTATTGCTGCCATTTGGGGGATACCATTAGACTACTATTCGCTTACAGGTCTCCTGTATGCAAGCCCACGAGCAAGAAGTAGATATTTTTGTTTGATTACAATAGAATGTATGCCTATTTTCCAAGCCCCGAAGTAAACACATTGCTCAGTGAGTGTTAATGCCGTGATGGTGTTGTTTCCTCGTTAGAGAGAGACGTTCTATATGACCTTCTCCTGTTATCCTTCAGCAATGACACGTCTTGATAGGATATAATCATACACATTGACGATGGAACATAAATCGGAAAAGCCAGAGATTCTGTAGTGTTTAACGTTAAGAATATAAGGCGTATTATATATCAAAATGTAATTTTTAAAACATCACAGGTTAAATTAAAAACGTCAAATTCATTTCTGGATATTTTGTGGTTTTGTTCACGATTGATAGACTTCGGCGACAGCATCTCCATTCACCATGCAGCAGCCAATACAAATCAAAAGAACAGCATCCTATCCTATGAATAACAACATGGCAATATCAGCCCTTTATTCCAACCTAATCAATTACACATATATCAGCTGCATAGATAGATTGCCTCTCATATATAGCGCGGTCCGCTACGAAACGAATGATAGCGTTCTCATGGCTTCATGGCCGACCTTCACCATGCCACCTGCCCCGACACGCTAATCTCATTTCACCGAGGATGGGCTGTAATGAATGGCCTCGTACGACGCGTACGGGGTTGACGCGCACCTGACGTTCATTTGACGTTATATCAGTGGGAATGGCTCTTGGTTATGCATAACGTGGCGTTGTAGAAAGCTTGAGCCCAGCAGACGGTTGCAATCATCGACATGTATAGCCAGAGATGCCAAGGCGATGGCTCAGCGCGATAGCTCGCCCAAAAACACCATGATTGCTCGGTAAAGAAGGTAAGGCCCTGATGAGTGTGTAGCTTTAATAGGATTAAGGACAAGGCTTGTATGAATATTGATTTGAAGTAGGTTTATAAGCATATGTATATGGCCAACAATGTTGACTCTTTTTTGTCGGCCGATACCTAACCACATTAACTACAGATTATCGCCCAACCCTGTTCCTTCGACGAAATGACATCACACTTATCATTGAGCACAACGAAGCAAAGCACTTCATTCTTTTCCAACGAACACCCAGGGCGATTTTCACAGTGAAGTGTAAAGGAATCTTGGTCATATTGTACGCTCTCTGATATGACTATGTAGGTAATTATTCAAGGTACTTCTGTCTCTATCCTGTGGTACTATCTCACTTATTACTTCTAAATCTGCTGGCAATTGCGGATATATGCGATTCACTGTGAATATCACACATTAACGCATTGTCTTTCCATCTCATACAACAATCCATCATAACACAACATATGGCATTTGTATAACGCCTGATCCTAGGAAATAATCCTGCTCATCAATGGAAAGTCTAGTTAGAGCTATTTATTGACGTATTTATTTTATTCCCTATCAAATAAAGTCAATTTGCCATTGTTCCCTCTTGTTGTATTACCACCTCTATGATAATATCTAGAAAGCCATTTATGTTACGCAACTGATGCAGGCGCCTTCGTTGAGGCGTTTTTCTGATCGGCGCGCAACCAAAGGCTTTATTGGTATTGTGTCTGACTGCAGGGTAATATTCAGGGGCAACACACAGGGCATAGTTATGTAAGATTTAGAGTCCCCTCTCCTGTGCTGATTGCCTCATAACTCCACACCATGGTACGCCTGATTTATGACACCTTGTCATACTCGTGTACCAATAACAGGTCAGCACGCTAATTATCATAATTCGTTTTGGCCCTCATTGCTACTGCAAATAAATAACCCTGAGGAAGAACAATTCTCCTTTGATGTGACTTTAATACGCGTATACAGATTATGCGATGTCACCTATTTGTGAACTTCTGGTATTCTTTAACCATCTCCCTAATCTCGCCATCTATCTGCCCAGAACACTGACTGAGATGTCTTCGTCTTAATCGGAATTGTTCCATTCATTGGTCCCTGTTCAATCAGTACCAACGGAAAGTGTCATTGTCTACAGATAGATGCACTTTCAAGCGAGATCAATCATACTCGGTACTATTAATATATTATGCGTTCTAAAAATTACATCAGCTCGCCTAATGAACATATCAATACAATCGATTGAGCCCGCCCCATGAAATCCCTCATTTCATCATTTAGTGAACCCTCAATTCTTCAAAGTTTCTGTCGATATCTTATCTTGAAACTTAAACTGATTGTTGCCAGGGTTCTGATAAGAACTAAATCGCCTGCTGAGGTATGATGGAACGCCCTTAGAGCGCGTTCTAGTATCGGAAGGCAGCTCAAGTGCTTTGTTTACGAGGTATTTATGAAACGCGCTTCTCAGAAGTAGGAAGTGTTGCTGCACGATTTTGTCTTAAATGAACTAACTAACCGACACAATTAGTCCGCCAGTGCCTTAACTGCCACAACAGCTATGCATTACATTGATGTCAAGTGCCTTTTTAAATAGGCCTACCTATGTGTTGGCGTGCTGCTTCGTAGAATATATAACATTGACTTGACTACTTCTGCTCAGACGAATTAGCGTGGGTGCTAGCTAAGCGTGAGTGGATTTTGTGATGTAAACACATCGCGTTTGAGGTGTGGAAGTCTGATGAATGAGGCAAAGGAAAAACATATGAACGAAGCGCATGACCCTACCGGGGTCTAAGTACACTCACATATACGGCCACTGTCTCTCCTTCCTTAGTGTTTACGAAACTAATTCTCGCAATTTCACAATTATTGTTCTCGAAAAGAATACAAACGTCACGGCGGAAACCCTTTTCTGTGGACAAAAAAAAATATAAACAATCGGAAACATAGAAATGGTGCTTTTCGAAACATCCGGCGAGCTCTCGGCTGTAGATGGCGCTCTCCTCTCGGCTTACATTGAGCCTCTTGGCTTGTATAAGACCCGGATCACTTCCATGACCGCGTCGACATGTGTCTGCGGAATCTAAGTAATTTGATGGCATTCCTGGAACATGGCATCGACACAAGCTCAGCCAGACCTAGGTAGGTGATTTGTTTTTAGGCAAGCACCTGGATTTGGATGATTAGTTTTGATATCTTTCTCGCTACTGACATAACATCACAATTGTGTGCGCATATGGTGTCACAGCTGGTAGCATCGTAATGCTTGAATTCGATATAACGCAGCTGTTTTGGGATTTTTTTTGCACCCTGCATATATTCCCACACATAAAAGCCGATCCGCACGATTCTTTGAACAAAAATCTTCATTCTTCCCCCCGAACAATGTCTGCGTCACAGCGTTATATGGACTGTTTTTCGCCTGGTTTAGCGACCAGGTTCCCATGAACCCGTCTACCTCCCCTCCCCCCAACATACGCTTATTGGTCCTATGAACCATTAACACCTCTTAAGTTACCGATAAAGGATGCACTTGGCTCTCAATTCAAGTGTAGCACTTCCGCTCAAGGCTCTTTTCCTGAGCTTATCTGCTGCTTTGAACTGTTTTGACGTCAGCGAAAGAAGTAATGACCCAACTTGGTGGGATAATCACAGCCATAGAATCTTTCGTCTAACAGTTCGCCAAACAATACTTGGCTCTAACAGGCTATAGTTATGCTTTTACCTGGTATTTGTATGCACGTAGAAATGTTTATTTTGCTCGGCAAATCTATCAATCATTCCCATTGTTTGTTTACACCAATGGCTTGAATTAGTATAGCGTTTCTGGAACTAGACGATGCCATCTTTGATTATCTTTAAGAAATATTGCGAAAATGCAAAAGCTTCCTGAAGACGATGATAAATAATTGCGAAAATGCAAAAGCTTCCTCCCTGAAGACGATAAATATAATAAATGTTTATAGATATATGTAAAAAATATATTTTCTTGGTATATACCTACAGATAATCCGACATATATATATATATATATATATATATATATACTATCCGATATATATATATATATATATATATATATATATATATATATATATATATATATATATATATATATATATATATATATATTATATATATATATATATATATCTATGTATATATATATATCGCTTATATATATATATATATATATATATATATATATAATCTATATATATATCTTCCTCTTTATATATATATATATATCTCTGCCTCTCTAGCTATATATCTATATCTATCTCTATCTTCTCTCTCTCTATATATATATCTCTCTCTCTCTCTCTCTCTCTATATATATCTCTCTATCTATATATATATCTATATCTATTGCCCTGCCAGTATATATATATGCACGCCATACTGATAAATTGATCCAACCTTGTTGTATCTCATTGTAGTGTGCCATGAAATATTAGAATAAATTTCAGATATTGTCATGATTAAATCACATCTCATTTGTGTGTGTGTGTGTGTGTGTGTGAGTGTAGTGTTGAGAAGTATCAGCGGCAGTTCAGTTGGCTGCGAGATACTAACTTCCTCCACGACCTGGAGAATGACTCGGTTGACTCCGAGATCATCGAGGAGGAGCTTAGTGCTCTACAAGAAGAGGAACGACCTACCAGGTAACAGACGACCCTTGATCATGATACTTATTGGTCATCACAATATTTCGATGAGTTATCATTAAGGATAGATGGATGCAAAACGTGCGTACGGCAACTAGCGTTTTGAATTGGGTTTATACAGCCATGTTCTGGCTTACAGAAGAAAGAAAATTGTCAAGTTGCTGCAGTCCAATCCTGTACAAATCCTTCTCTTCATTCTCGTGTTGCTTGATGCCGGTGTCGTCATCGCACAGATCATACTCGACATCAACTCCATCAAAGGTGCTTCTTCCTCAATAAGGCCTTTACCATTACCGTCAAATATATATATATATATTAATTTATATACATATATATTAATGTATGCATATGTATATATGCGAATTTATTTATAGATGTATATATACTAATATATTTATATATGTACATGTTATAGTATACGTATATATATATGTATATTTATATATATGTGTATGTAAATATATACCTATGTATCTATATATATATATATATATATATATATATATATACATATATATATGTACATATATATATATATAGTATATATATATATATATATATATATATATATATATATATATATATATATATATATATATATATATATATATATATATATATATATATATATATTTATATATATATATATACATAAACATATTGTACTATGACCAACTATCTACATTGTTTTGTAACTGCTATAAATTTATAGACGCCTGTTAATATATCTTAACGCTCATTTCCGTGCATCATTTTTTTCTGCATCAAAGTTACCATCCCCTTACTTTGACGTAAACATTTGTTCGTCCTGTAACGAGCATTTTCCCGGATATTCAATGTTTACCATACACATGAGCACGTACTCATCTGATATCCCTACCAGACTCTTTGCAAAAGCATAAGATCTGGTGTTTCGAATACAATGTGAACCACAAGCAATTAATTTGAAGTACAATGGTTGTATAAATCGATAATTCAAGTACCTTTCATTTGAAGTTACGCACAGGTTGTGTGTTATTTCTACAGCAATTCCAGGGGATGGTTTTTATGGTCTGGTTGAATGCGTGTGTTTGCAGATAAACTTTATAACAGGGAGGACCAGATTACCAAGCTGCTTTTACATATATCACGTAACCACCCGAGCGATCTGTGCGGAATCAACCATCTTGATATTGATGCCATTGTGTCTGCTCTGGAGAACCCACTTCAATGTGGCAACTTCTCTGCTCCACCAGCTTACACGCCTCATACGAAACATAAACGCGAGTCTCCTGGCATCATACACAAGATGAGCCACAAAGTCAGCGATGTAATAACCCAGATAAGCAATAATAAATCTAGCCGCGCAGACCAAGATGCGGCTGACAGTGGAGACAGTGTGATCAAAGCAATGCCAAGTGATAAACCCGAAGGTGATAACATTCATCAGGATAACAATCCGAGGAATTCCCATCACACACCTCATCTCGCTAATTCTCGCGCAAAGTCTCGTATACCTCGCAGGTCTCGTTCGCGCAAACGCCACCTGGCGCCGAGATCTGCTGCCCACCAACCCCCTGATGATGGTACCTGGGGTAACGCATATGACGGCAACAGTATACCTGTACTTAACTTGTCGTCTAGCAAGTGCGAAGGGGATGCTGTGGCCTGCGAGGAGTGGAAGAAAAACGTAACCGATTATTATAAACAGCATCTGTTCGCCAACGAACATGACCCCCTACATGACATCGCCCATGGTCTACACTTCGCTAGTATAGCTATCCTCGCTTTCCTCGTGGCAGAGGTAAGGCCTTTCTGTTATCAATTACTATGGGGATTTTCGCAGCAAAGAAAGATGCATGCACAACTATAAGCCTTTTATGTTTATGTCAATACCAGTGGTTCCTTTATTCAGCAGTTGGTACCACTATGTGACTAGCATGTTTGTTTGCAGCCACACCTATCTTAGTGTAGACACATTTCTGTTAGATGTTGTGCGCCATCGCATGGTGTGTTTGATAAATCAATGCTTAGGTGCCAGAAACAATAATGTCTTTTGAACATTTTACGCCATGCTATAAGCAGCGGGTGACATGGGCTGTAGGCTGCCTGTGCGAGGCTGCATGCCGGGCCTGTCCCAACGGCGACTGGCTAAACATCGGTCCACTACCAGAATCAGCATCAGTTCATACGGCCCCTGCTGTGGCATGAATTATCCACTAGCACTTAATCACACCGTGGATACTGTTGAGCCGTTAGGGATCCTGGAGTGACTAAAGGCTGATTCCCAGTCGCGTTTATATGCAGGACTCGCTAGGTCCAGTGGCATAGCACAGGGACACTAGAGGAATGTTGCATCTGTTTAAGATGTATCAGAATGGCTAGTATAATATGCGACCGTTGATGTGGCAAATAAATGGCAACTGTACGGCATGCTGTGGGTAATTATCCATTGGAAACCCAAGGCCAGATCCCCTTTACTATCTTTGCTTTGATCAGGGTTCCACTGGTAAGTTCGATAATTCATCGAATGTATGATTAAGGTTGGCACTTGTTATAAGATTGGGCCGAGATTTGTATATGAAAGATGTGCTCATAGAAAGTCGATGACTGTGATCGGGGACTGTTGCCAGATCATTAAATCTGGTCTGTAGATGCGATACGCAGAGGCTTGTGACCTATTCACGTGAGGCATTCGGGCGGAAAATCTACGACTGACATAGATTCTGGTTCAGCGATAATGACGCCATCTATCGTACGCTAGCATTGCCCCAAAATGCCATGTGTCGACATATATTAGCCAGGGTATTTGCATGTAATCTCATTGGGCGCCAGTTCTCCAACATATATGCCATTCAAACAATGGCGTAAGAAATATAATGGGAAAACTAAATCAGACCATTACATTTTTCATGTCTTTGTCGTCACGTCGTTTGGCCAAAACAGCAAAATTCTGCATTATTTGCATCAGATTATGTCTTTAAAGATCAAGTGAAAAGTGTTTTGTGGATCGCCTTACACGACTTGGGAAAGCGATATGTAGCACAAAAGTAGTTTTGTCGCGATTGTAGGAGATCTATGCAATCTGCAATCTTATTGTGCTAGTAATAATTCATCATTCTGTGACTTGAACCTTGCTAAACGGAAGCTATGTGGTTTTCATGGTCGGTCTGTACTTCAGGGGCTTGGACAAGATGCTGTTCCTACAAGTAATAGCCCCATGTTGAATAACAATGTGTTATTGGCAGTACATGCGGTTAATGGGCGGTCGCGAAACGGCCGAGTGATTTACATATGTACGACATTAGCTTCATATCGTGTTTCAGTTTACGGTGTAGTCTCATTTGCAAACCTAATATCCATACTAACTCACCGTCACTTGGGCACCCACGTTTTTATGCACAAACGCAGCAGGACATGTGTGTGGCAAAGTGTTGGTCTCAAAAAGAACCACTTGTCATCATCATCATCAAGCAGAGGTGTACTTACTCGTTGAGTGGAGAGTGTGTTTCAATGTTTACCGGGTCCACACGGTACCATCGTAGGGTTATATTTATGTAGCAGATGAAATGTTATTCACCATGCAATGCTTCATTTACATGGTATGCGTATCTACATGCTACAGGCAATCAACCTGTGATAACCAGCCAGCCATGGGAACGGTCCAATGTCAACAGATATGGACTTAATCTTTGATCATAACCATGGCAACATATTAGCGTTAACCTTTTCCAAAGGAAGGGATTACGAAAACAAATCACCCCAGTTCATTCCTTTGACTGTTATATGTACGCGATGTAAGTTTCCCTTTGCTCTACACGAGCCTCTTGTGTGTTTCAATTAGGCAGTCCTCAATGTGAGGACTAAAATAGACCGCTGATTGCCTCAAATCTGAGGCTTCCCTGTTCATGTGATATCAACAGAAGGAGGGCTTTACAGGATAATACATGATTACGGGACTGAGGCTATTGTTTAGTGGCTATCCAAATTTGTAGTTGCCGTTTTAACTAAAACTTCAACAATTCAAAACTGCCGATGATGTAGTGACCTACTTTTCATGCCTTCACAAGATTGTCAGAAACACTTATATCCGAGGCTGCTTCGAGTCATATTCAACACCAGCTTAGCCTATCTGTATAGTCTAAAAATAAATTACCTGCTGGCTTAGCCACATCCTTATCAACAGCTTTGAATTATTGGCACCAATTAAGTACCGGATGGCTTCATATATGAAATATTTACTTCACGAACGATTTTCAAAATTAGACGGTACTTCACACCGACCCATGTGGTGTCCGTCATCTGATTTCGTGCCATGGTAACTGTGTATCTCTCCATCAACGTTTACCGTAAGGATGTCTGACAAAGCCAAATGGTTAAGAAGATTCTGAAATCCCGTGAAACACAGGACACGTGTTTTGGTGATAAGGCCATTCAATCAACCTCATTCTTTATGTTTGATAAGCATGTGGTATCATCTACCCCCACCCCCGTCCGAACCTCTCTGCGGTTCCTGAAACAGCTATGACGTCATTTTACCTCATCTGGTATTAGGCCGCCTATAATTTAGCTGGAATAGTACTCATGTGTTATGACAACGCTTGACATTTTGCCCTTTTCTTATATAGCCATTTTTTCCGCGAGAGAGAGGTGTGTTCAAGTATGACTGAATTCGTTTGATGCCAGCTGGGAGATTTTGGCATTCGCGAAGGCAATCTACGTACGTCAACACAAATCTTTATTTATAGTTCTGAAAACATCACTCAAAATAGTACCGCTGTTGCATTCTTGTCTTAAGTTCTGGGAAATCCCTACACGTTTATATATGAAGCAAAAACCTACGCAAATTTGACCTTCTACAATCTCTTTCCTCCAACTGAAAAGTTTTACTGAAAGGCAATGCTATTTGTATAAGGCCCAATTGCTAACATGCATGAATCTATGTAACAGAAGATACTCGCGATTGAGTGTTTCCAGTTGATTTCACTGACGTGCACAGCTTGCGTCGCATCGATATCGTCACTACAAGCAATGGGGCGTGAACTGCAAAGCTGAAAAGTTCCAAGCACAGTTCGTACCAGCCGGGTTCACTCATACGCTCCATAGCATGCGCTTATTGAACGATAACCGGCACATTACTGAGGGTTGTTAGGGTTTGCCATCATAATGTAACGACCTTATCTTAGTCGCTCGCGCGCTCATTTGTGTAATCAAACTTAAGCTCTACTATTTGAATTGACACTTCGGGTACTCTGTGACACAATGAATGCTATTTGTCATCTATCTTTATTCGTTATTCAAAATATTAAAGTGGATTGCTAAAACAAGGCATACGAAAATAATTTCGGTCATACTTTTAACATCACGCAAAGCATTAAACCCATATTGTGGCGGTGGTAAATCCCGGGGATGCCTGGACGACCTTCTTAAATGTCCATGTCTAATAACGGCAAACCCTAGGGTATAATTTTGCTACAAGGGAAACACGATACTGATTGGGCAGACCATTCCGTGTCCTATATGTATAGCCTACCAGCTGCCGATCATGCCGACCCAGTTTCGGCTGATTATGGCATCTCACGATATGACCTTGAATGATATGGCAAATATATATTGTAATTAGGAGGCCAGAAGGTCTGCGCCATGAGGTGAACAGCGCGGGTCACTTGCACAGTTGCAGAACATAGCATCCTGTTACCAATACATCCATGTGTCAAGCAAGAAAGCTATCCGACCTTACTAACGTCACTCGCATTTCGACACAATGAGGTTTACTATTAGTGATTAGCATTTTTGTAAACATGCTGCATTTCCCAAAATAGAGGCAGTTGCATTTCGTATTGTTTGGTTCATATATTTCTAAATATAGCATACAATCGTGACTTGTAATCGATCTGGCTACACATTACAGTGGTCACATAGCTTCAGAAGTTGTTATGTAAAGGCAATCAATGTGTCATAGTAAATGCTACATAGAATAGAATTCTAGTGGTCTAGTGTAACCGATAGCGGGAAATAAGATAACTTAGAATCATTGCTAGAAATTCCCCTGACATATAAAATGATGAAATGCCTCTTTGTTTCGATAAACAATGGTCATTACGGGCAGCACATGCAGCCGTTGTACCTATAACGGATATGATTCCGTTAATAATTGGATCAACATTTCCTTTCGAAGGGAATCCTGAATAATGGCGGTGAGTACCTACTTAGGTGATAATATAAATTTCAGGTCAGCGCTCTGTTGCACATTGAGAATGCTACTGAACGCTAGGTTGCATACTTGGCCACTGGATATTGATTCGCATATTGATCAGGTTTCCAGCAAGGGCTTGGTGCATTGAGGCTGCTATTACCCTGGCCATCCAGACGCCTGCCGTGCCCCTCTCTCTCTCTCTCTCTCTCTCTCTCTCTCTCTCTCTCTCTCTCTCTCTCTCTCTCTCTCTCTCTCTCTCTCTCTCTCTCTCTCCTCTCTCTCTCTCTCTCTCTCTCTCTCTCTCTCTCTCTCTCTCTCTCTCTCTCTCTCTCAGATTTAACGGTTGTTAAGGGACCGATATCTTCTCATGATAATCCTATTCTCGCGACTTTCATAACTGAAAACAACCCCTCCCCTATAATAAAACTTACCTTCTTGTACAAAGTGCACCTACGCGATTCGCTTCGCACAAAAAGTGTTGTGAAGTGCCATGTTCATGGTATTTTGCCCATGGTATGTATCCGTGATATGTCAATTGACTTCTTGGCTGATACGAGTACGCCGTTACTAATCTAATGCTAATCTGACACGTGATTCTCCAATTGACTGTCATAGTGTCCGATAGCAATACTCCATTATATCTAACCTTCTTGTAGCAGATACGCCAGGGCGACTGTCACGGCAATATCACATTGGCGTGACCTCCTGTGCTTTCTTCGCACGACAGTGATTGTGATTTAGTCATTAGTTATTGTGTGTTTGTGACAACTTGCCTATCAGACAGCTTGGTACGTTTATTGTGAATCGTATTCTATAATGCTCCCGTGATTCTATCCACGTGTCAGCCCTATTGAGAAGCGAAATTACCATATAACAATCTTTCATGGCGTCCGACTTCCGGAATGACGTCATGACGATGACGGTTAATTGCGTACACAATACTATATACCATTTTGCTGGGTACATATCTAGCTATGGTACAGCCAACTTGCAAATTATCATGGATTCAAATTCGAACCGTCCCTAAAATTGCATAACAGTCCATAAGTTCTCGCATGAGCTGATTTGCTGTTTTAAACTGCTGAATGACTATTCGTCTCCAGATGGTACAGAATGACACAAATGATCCACAGTCACTGGTATCTTCTGCAAAAATCGCATTGCTGGTCCCTTTCTCGTCACTTACCGTCCCTGCCGAATTTATCACAAACCGGTTGTAGATGCCTCGGTGAAAATATTACCTTTTTACCAACTTGCAAAATCTCAGGATAATGTGTTTCATCTCATTTGTGTTTATACAAAGTTACTTGTATTCGAACTTTGTGCTGTCTGAAAATAGCTGAATAGTTAAGTCGACGATAATTATAATGCATGTTACTGCTGCTGCCAGGGTAAATTGGCCCAACTAACCACTCCCTAGCTCTCATGATGTGACTCAAAGTGTTGCATAAATGTCAAGTTGCATTGTGAAAGCTTTAAATGCTTAGAGATAATTAGCTTTGTTGTTGGACTAGTTTGGTATGAGGGTAGCGCGTCTATCTGATATAATGATTAACAATCGCTAGCGGCCATCTTTTAAACGTTCGTCGGCGACTCACCTTGTATATATTTATGGTATATTGGGGAGTATTAAATGACAGGGTGAAGTATCTGCATGGTTCTCGGGTAAATTGAAAAGTCGCCTGAGGTTGGCAGATATTTTCTCGCAAAGGTATGAGGCGTTGACATTGGCCTTTTCAATACTCCCTTCACTGGCTGTGGGAATGATTGATCACATAACATTCAGTCCCAGACGTCGGGCTATGCTACTGCCTGGGGCATATTTATGTTGAGGCCAAATCAACGCTCCAGACTAAAACGACCGAATCCTCTATTTGCCAACGCTTCGATCAGAGAAATATTGCAGATGCTGATTAGCTTCAATAAAATAAACAAGATATCACAGCGTCGATATTACCCGAAAAAAAACATGGAATTCAGCTTTTGTGATCGATGATTTTTAAATCCTCAGATATTTACTTCCGCTCATATCGCGTAGATACAGCATGAGACGAAGGCGTATCTCAATATCAGCCTCACTATACACGATGGTCATTATGTGCTTGCGGAAAGACATTTCTAGGCTGCTGTAAGTAATTTTCCTCTCAGGTTGCTGCCACATTCCACTTTGATCTCATACATATACAATTACGTGGACGTTCATCCGTATGGAATAATGGCTGATTAGTTCTGTTTGAGTTTGCCTATTAACAGCATGATACAATGTGTTGACATTGCTGCGCAATACCCCCCCTAATCATTAAACCTTTTCTTTCACACTTTGCCAACACCTTAATTCCTTGTAACCGTTTCACAACAGTCGGGCAATCGGAAATGGAATAGGAGGTTGATTGTCAGATGATTATGCTGCATGAATAACCGTGTATGTTGATTCATGCAACGCCCCTTACATCAACACAATTATTTCCCCACATAACGTACGAATGGGTGGCTTCTAACACCTAGTGCAAATTGCCATATATTTTTCTCGTCATCTCATTGCGATGAATACCAATAACGCGCACCTGGTTTACTCGCCTCTTGCGCAGTCGCTGTTCAATATAATTGGTTCGGTAGATCATGTGACCAGTACACCGTTATACCCTGCCTTCCCCGGCATGAATTTTTCCCCAATTTGCGTCTGTCCGATATTCATTGATTCGTAGGATGAGATGGTTACGAACTGCGGTGAAGAGAATATTGATTGCGAATAGGGCAGGGCGTGGTAACATTGCCAAATCTTTAACCATAGGATTTAAAAGTCTTTTCATTGGAAAAGTCGAAGGGTAGAACATGGACAGCCAAACTTTTTGGACGTGATCAAACCTGTTTTGAATATATGACATCTTATTACAATGATATATCATCGTTAGCCATGCATATCTAAATGTATCGTAAATATGTATATACTCACGTTTTCTGACTATCAGATAAGATTATGTGCTGTTCTTGTTACTTAATCAAGTGCCACATCAGGATTGCCAAAAACATTTGGGACGTCTGCTTAATATCCCAGCTCTTGGAGAAACGGTTTTTTCCCATGATGCAGTCGAATGTTTTGTGCAAGAACACCAAAGGGCACTAAAATCTTGGTGGATATAGTAATAGAGAACGGTATCATTTGTTTTTTTGCAATTATTGATTGATGCTTTTCAGTCTCCACATTCCTGTAATGGTGTTATGCAAATAGCATTTGCGCCCATTTCATTTGCCTTTTATAGCGACACCCTATCTTCCCCCATATTGATCTGCACTCTTCCAATAGATCCCATTTGAGTAAGACCCCACTCGCCGTTAGTAATCCATGGGCCATGCTGTTTATGACTTGCGTTTTCTGCAAGCATTGCTCTCCATAAAAATATCTTTACCGATGTTTACGAAGACAGCTTATTGCTTCCACCCAAATTTACCTTTCCACTTTCTGTGTGATCAAACAAGTCAAACATTAAGGTTTACTGATGTGAATGTTTTGTCGCTGAACAATCCGGCTCTACAATGGATATTTCACTGCAATAGCTAATTACTTTCATAAGTAACGAGACCTAATATTGATTGATAATGTGCAAAAGCCACACAATTAAATTTAAGACAAACCTCACAATGAGAGCTGTAATTGATTTTGATGGCTGCTAAATAGACTGTCAGTGCTGGTTTGGTTTCATCTCGCTCAATGGGTATTGGAATGTGTGTTCCGTGAATGCCTGTTTTTACTGACTAGCAGCGTTCACAAGCTTTGCAGCGTAACACAACAGTCCCCCGGGCATGTGACCATGCCAGGCTACCCCATGACATAGATATTGCTTAAAGAATTCTCCCATCGAGAACAAAGCCTGGGTCGAGGCCGCAGTAATTGATCTGGTAGTGCTTATGCAGTTATCGTTCATGGATGATGGGGAGATGGGGGATGGCCTGAGACAGTGCATGTGGCGGCGTCTACCTGCCCCCGTCTTACAGGCTGTCATGCGATGCCATTCATGGACAGTTGCGTGGCAACACGCACGCACGCAAATACATGCACACCGTGAATGTTGTTTCTAGTAGAAACAACATTCACAACACGAACTAACACTCTGTGTTTTGATTGGACACAAATAAGGCTTATGGGAACTGTTTTGTGGTATAACGACTTCTGTAAGAACCCTGATGCACATCGAGTTGTTTGGTGCTGGAACAGTCCCGACCACGATATCTGCTGTATGACTTGTCGGTGGTACAGCCTAGACACAAGCCATTGCCTCTTACCAAGTAAACGTTTCACCAGCCGCTAATAATGAATTAATTAAACATGAGTACCCGATACTTGATTGGCGTGAGTGCCTAAGCGGATTGAAACGATGCCTTTGCTGTGTTCCAATGGATACAAAACACAGCCTCTTATATTTCAGTCCATATCTAAACGCTATCTGCGCATCCATCAAAGTATTATAATATAGCAGCATTGATGTCTTCCTCTTTACGAGGCTCACTTGCTCACTTTTCCAAAATCTTCTACATCATCGAATAACCTTGTTGCAGCGGAGAACACCTTTGATATTTGATCTGTTTGTCGCTTTCATGACGTCGTGGGGCACTCCCACGCGTCACCTTTCCATTTCAGCATCACGGGCCCCGGATGTTCGTCGATTACGATTTGTTTTTTTATTGCAGATCGATATTCTGCTTTCTGTTATCTTCATAACCTTAGACTTCACTATATATGGATCAATGCAGGTTCATCGTTATCAGGATTGCACCACAGCTCCACTGAGCCAGTATTTATAGATCAATACATGTCTGGCGTTATCAGCTCAGCCCGATACACCTCTTGGTCAATATGAATATTTTCCCTGTGTAAGCAGCTTGCGCTATAAGTAACTCATGGGTGTTAGGGGAATTCCATTAAGTCTTCCGTATAGACATACTGCGTTTATGGCTGAATATCGTTGATCCTACATCCAATCATACACGAGCTACAAGGGTTTAATTACCATGTTGAAATAATCTTTGGGTTAAAGTGTAAATGAAATTGTTGCCACGGAGTACAAATTCAATTTGTTGACCGTGACCACAAAAAGAAAGCAGAAAATTTTCAATAGCCTATTCATTGAAAATGGAATGATATTTAACTTAAATACATCCCCATCCTATATCAAGGCCCGAACTGACAGTAATAAGTTAGTTGATTGGTAAACCGCCAATAGTTAAAAGATGTGCGTTCTTACGGTATCATTCTTCAGTATTTCCTGCTCAGCTTTTTATGACGGGTTAGGTTGATTTCACACAAGCCCTACTATCGCCTTTGGCATCGGGGTAAAAATGCTTGTTAACCCCATTCTAATGCACCATAGTATTCACGTTTTGATTGATTGACACATGCCAACACTTATATAATGCAGAACTGAAATTGTATTAAAATGCGGCGAATCAACTGCATAAACATCCGACGATTCCGACTGGTGCTTGAATCTCATAAAACATACTGTAGGAAAAACCTGCAACGTCAAAACATGCCGCTATTCGCCGCTTGCAGCTTTACAAGTTGTGAGGTATATATCAATGGTTTGACCTTTCATCATAGAATGGAGATGCCTGTAAGGCCTGTGTCATTTTTCTTTTCATTCTACAATACTTGAATTAGTGGAAATCACTTGTAATAGGATGCACTACGATGACCTGGTGTTGTGCGCTTTGTCTGGTCTCAAAGCCGCCATAGCACCTTCAAGCTGGCAATTGCTGACAAACATTTATTTTCCCCTAGTCTAGAAGGAGATTATTTGTTTGCGTTGCGCTGAGATCCCGTGTAACAGCTGTAATGCTTCACGCTGCTCTACTAAGTCAAATCCATCTCAGCAGTGCATCAATGCCATTCTAAAGGTTGCTGAAGCGTTCATAATGCATAAACCAACAGGGTTAACGATCAAGGCACAGTACAATCACGACCATAACACATTGAGGCGATCAGTGTACATGCCCTCGACCCACGAACTCTGTGAGTTCTGCCTCATTACGAACCACGTTTTAATAGTCAGTCGCAGAGCTACACAAACCGGGACTTATCACAAACATACAAAGTTAGCATCACCTCTGGCAGTTATTCCTAAAATACAGCCCAGTTACGCAACGTTGTAAAACGAATGGGATGGAATGCACTTCTGATGTTTTTTTTCATGTTAGCCCATGGTCTTATTGCCATTACATCATGCCGATAGTTGTTTATGTTGGTTGTCTTAGACGCCAAGCTACAACGGGTATAAACTCGACGCCAAACCACATAAATGACGCGTAGATTCTGATCAATGCGCCCAAGAGGATATTTTGCATGCATCCGGGTCGTAACTAGGGCGCCGCCAACCAAAAACCTTGCCGTCTCAGCATCTGTACATTGCACTATTGTATGTGCGTAACATCGACGACAATTCTCACCCAGAATGGCGATCAGAGGCAATAAGGCAATGTTTGATAGCATTTAGTTCACATGCACTTGATGCCCGGACAACAAGCAGATACAAATATAGCATCAACCTGACACAATCTTTAATCTGGTCTCCGTGGTCAGAACTGCTGATCATTCCAAACAATTAATTGGATCATGTATATTGTACGGAAGACTATTTTTATATCTACTGCTGATGATTTAGGTTGAAATGAAGATGATAATTCGCAGCCACAACAACACGTAGCCATGAACTACTCAACTGTATGAACGCTAATTGGGCTGGTGATCATTCCGAGAGACGATGCAGCGCATGATCCCTCCATAGCTGGATCCCAGTCTTATTACCTGTTGAAGATCAAGTCATTGTATGTGCAACATTTTCCTGAAATAACCTTTTGAGACGCATATCAAGTCACATCAAATGAAATGGCTGAGTTAACCGTCGCTTTTACAATTGAAATGAGATCGAGACGCAGCTGGACGATGATCAACGTGCTTAGACATCACATGACACAAAGCGAAACGCAATATCCCTGAGCGACTAGACCCCGCATCGCGATCGTCATGTGAGTAGGGGATCAACTGGAGTACTTCGGCTTACATATATGAGCCTTTTGTAGATGTTGATATTGCTAATCACACTTATGCGATTGGTGCATCAGGCCGATGAATACATACATCGATGAGATTCATTCGGAGGTCTCTTTGTTGGGCTCGCGTTCCAGCTACCAGCAGCCTCGGAGCTTATCAGTTTAGCTTTATTGGTACGCTACTGTAAACTTCCGGTTCCGGAACGCTTCCTGAAGCTGCCTGGAGATGATGGGGTACTTCATCAAACAGAGTACTGTTATCGCTCTCAGACCGCTCTACAGCCAAGAAAGGACCCTCTCGTGTGACCTTGTTGTGTATAAACTCGGTTAAAACCAATAACTTGGCCAGTTGTACGGTTACAATGAACTACCCTTAATAAGGTATTATAATGTATATGGATATAAGTGGGTCCTTTTCCCAAGCACCGAGGCGACACTTAAGTATTTGGGGAAATCGATACTTTATCTCGCCTTTTGGCAGGTTGTGTGACGGGACACGAATGTGCGCGGTGATTATTATTTGCACGGCACAAATATCTTACGGCAAAGGGAGGCCGGGGATGCGGTGGGCGTCAGGGTGTTAATCATATCATGTTCTGTGGAGACGATGTGAAGAAATTGATTTACACAATTAGTCCATGAACGTTAATAATGATGGAAGAATCACAGTTGCAATAATTTCTTCAGTTCCTGTTTCCAAAAAATTTTGTTAAAATTCGGTGATGTTAAGTCGATGCAATTTTATCTGCAGATTGAAGAACACACACGTCGAATGCAATGCGATCATTGTCAATTGTGTTTTCTCAACAATAATATTATTTAAACAAGATCTCATTTCCGGATTCTATCCACGCGATCAAACTGCGGAACCGTCGTATCAAGTTGATGTAAAACGTCTATCACTATAAAACTGGTGCCGTCTACCATGGAAAACACAGCATCCTTCATGCTCAATACAACATTGATGTATCTCATGGGCCCATTTTAATGGCCATGTGAACATGATTTATATCCCATCAGGGACTTTGACTGACAATTACTTGACCACGAGCCGCGTGTTCTCCGATAATTGCACGTAACCATGCAGTTACAGTAATTCACAAGCAGCACAAGTGGTTAACCGTAACACAGCCGTGATTACTTAGCTATGACTACGATAATTCAATCCTTTGATCTTGTGTTATAATTGATCGACTGCACGTATTTCACCACACCGCCACGATACTGCTTTAGTTGATCTTACCGAAATGGCGTTTGCGATGCCCTATAACCCCGACCGATACAAAACCCGCTTAATGTTCATTTCATGTCACGTTCATGTCTCGCAGAGAACGGAAGTGTTGGCAGTCACTCAATGCTGTACATCCTCATGTTGTTATTTCTGACTGTGGCTAGTTCATGTATCGTGCTAGATTTGGGAAACGTTCCCTTTGTAGATATCTATCATTTGATCTGGTAATGTTTGATGTTTCCATGATCTGGAAAATGTTTGATGTTTCCATGATCTGGAAAATGTTTGATGTTTCCATGATCTGGAAAATGTTTGCTGTTTCCATGATCTGGTAAATGTTTTATGTTTCCATAATCTGGTATCTGCAATGAATACAGCCCTGCTTGGCTGTCATCAACGCGTGGGTTTTCTTTGTCGACACAGAACTGAGTTTTGTGCAGTACCAATCGCCTCAAATCTGAGAGCCCTTAACACTCTCATGCGGCTGTCCTGATTAGTTACAAAATTGAACCAGCTACTTTTTGCTATCCATGATGGATGGAATCTAGTTATTTACAATGATTAGTATCATATGTTGTATCTTGTGCAGGATTTTGTGAAAATAGCTGCTATGGGTAAGGACTTCTTCAAACACAAAGTTGAGGTTGGTGAAGTTTTTAAATATCGCCTTTACGAACGTTTATGAGCCCACAATACACTAAATGGTGTCCAGATATTCGAATGGTGATTCAGCTGTAAGACACAGGCGGCGTGTGTCTTATAGGTTGTGGACGGCGTCATCATTGTGGCTTCCCTTGTCATGGATATCATCTTCCTCGGAGGGATGTCGGGCGAAGAGGGACAGAAAGCCGTGGCTATCCTCATAATCCTCCTGCTGTGGAGGATAGCACGCGTCACGGATGGTGAGTCTGCCTCTGTTGTCGAGTTACCGCGAATCAATAGTCACGAGCGCTGTCTCGGACAGTCGTGGAGGATAGATCATAACGTAATTCACCAAAGACCGGTATACCCTCGGTGTGGGGCAATCCGTGTGAATCATGATGCATCATGGGGTGGGGTGGGGGGTGGGGGGCTTGGGGGACCATTCTGCCTTGTGATGACGTTATCCGACGATGGAGGTTTCCCAAATAACCTTCTATTTAAGGCTAAGTGCTTAAAAATTTAGAAAGCCTCCAGGTGTCGCTTTACATACCGAATGATTCGATTTCTGAAAATCTGCCCGTAAATGACACGGATAAAAGCACTGCTTCAAAGCCTGACATTTGGCTCTCAAATGGTCGGCCATGATTTTTGCGAGCTCTTACGTTGCCCTCAAGGATATCACATTCGGGCCTGAGCTGTTTTGTGAAGCTTCACATTCAGGACAGCGAGCGCATCTGAAACGAATATAATGGCACGACTGAAATGCTAAGTCATTTATTGGTCGCATGATATGCATAGTTTCGCAAGGATTTTTAATGGGTCAATGAGATTTACGACCGATCTTGGACACTAACCATGTTTTTGAGATCATGCGAAGTGCTGTATTGCTGTTCTAGGAATCGTCATCACAGTGAAGCAACGCCAGGAGTTCCGCATCCGGCTACAGAAACGCGCACGTCGTAATGCAGAAAGGCGCATTGACAACCTAGAGGAAGAACGACACTGTCGGGTGGTAAGGCCGTTATGATGTCATCAACTTAAGCGGCCTCTAATGCACGTTATGATGTAAAAATGAACGCTCGGTCGGGGCATGAAAATGGTAGTAGCACCAAAGAGTTTAGAGCAACGCTTAGAGAGCATTTTTCAATTGTCATGCAGGTGGCTTGCCACATATTTTGTTTGCCAGTGAGCCCTCTTAGAGTAGCTACAAGCTCACTGGTATCATCGTCCATTAAAAATCGCTCATGTGCCTGTGCGTGGATCATGTCTTTTCGCTTTTGTGACAAGCGCATCATACAATTTTGTTGAAATTACAATGTTTCTGCATGCAGAAGCAGATCCAGGCGCTGAAAGACCTCTGTAGCAAAGCTGGTATACGGGACGAGGAAATAGAAGCCTGCGCCCCCCGCAGAGGTGAGAATAAATGCCCAATACCGTGCACTTATTCAGCAAAATCATTCAGTTATTATTATTGTCACTAAATATATATATATATAAATATATATATATATATATATATATATATATATATATATATATATATATATATATATATATATATATATATATATATATATATATATAAACTTATACACACACACACACAATGTGTGTAATGAAATCTGTAACCGTTTCTTGCTGCCAGTGACATCTGTTTTGACCTGTGTGTGGCTGTGAATACAGCTCCTCGTCGTGTCAGCACGACCATGTGCGCCCTCTCATCTGTAGCTCGTCTCTCTGTCAGTATGACGATGTCGATGTCGTCCGGATTATTCTCTCTCCTCGATGACGACACCGCCGCCAAAGCCCCAGATCGTAACTTCAACACTCAAAAGGACGTTATAGCCGTCGCGGATGGAAGCTGTTCGCCG
Source organism: Urechis unicinctus (assembly GCA_034190875.2). Lineage (NCBI taxonomy): Eukaryota > Metazoa > Annelida > Polychaeta > Xenopneusta > Urechidae > Urechis > Urechis unicinctus. The sequence continues at coordinate 22,674,187 of CM067358.1, read as the reverse complement.
TTGTCAAAGCGCAGGAAATCCGAGGGAAATATATTTATTTCTCCCAAATCGCTGCGGAAAAAAATCGTGTCCCAAAAGACCCCCAGCAGCGCATCCGGCTCTCCAGCTCAAGCCTCGCCCGGAAAATCATTTTCTTTCACCAAAAAAAGGAGCGAAAACAGCACCCCCACGCCCCAGAGTAAGAAACGCAAGAAGTTGAAAGAAGTCAGCAAGAGCCCGAAGGTGAAATCTAAGATAAAGAAAGACAAAAAGGAAGAGGAAGAAGTGAAAAAAGACGCATCTCCTTTATCAAGCCCGGTGAATTCGTCCGGGGTTCAGATAGTCATCCACGAGGGCTCGGACAGCGAGTCTTCGTTTGCCGTGGAGGAGGACGCCGCATCTGACAGCGCATCCGAAGTGACGCTTTGTTTCAAAGCGGCGTCGACTCTCTCGACGGAGAAAAGTTTGACTGATATGAACCAAGTGCTGCTGCTCAATGAGATCAGTTAACTCATGAAGTCATCATGAGTCAGACTCACATCAAATGCCATGCATGGATCACTTGATTTGCTCACGGACGTGGCAATGGAGAGTAACGACTGTGCCGATGGCTCAGAAGGCAACGAACAATGCCATGTTGTTTTCATGTTGATTCTGGTGGTCAAGATTCTAACGATCCAACACGTCGTGAAAATAACCGCTTACTATAACGTAGGCATAGAATAGCAGTTAGGAGTATACGCTGTGTATTGCTCGACTGTCGCTCCAGATAACCCGATTCAAGCCTGCCAGCATTGCCGCTTCAGCCAACTCATATTTCTAAAAGCTCGTCACCAGGTACCTCCATCCATTCGACCTATGCTAGAAATCCGAATTGCAGGGAAGGTTACTTTTTCTTTGTTTTTCAACAAAACGGCTGAAAAAAGGATTTCCTATTCATTCATTCGACAAACTCCATTTTGTTTGCAGCTTCTTGGAATCGATATCAAAGAGTTTATAGCTGTGCGATATGGCCGCGAGATTGACGAATGGGCATACGTTATGATTGAAATCGTACGTTATGATATTATAACTCAGACCAATGGCTGGGAACAGGTCACTTTGAAGTTTGGATTGTTATCGTTGTGCACATTTGAAATAGGATCTTCACTTGAATGTTTGCACTGTGAATTTAAAATTGTTTTCTCACTGTTTAATTTTAATGGTTGCTGATTTATTTATTTCTATGACGCAACGCTTTGATTATTTCTCATATCTTTGTTCCCATAGATGACGAGTTATTGCACATGTAGGATCATCTATGAGCATCATATTCGATTTATGTAGATAGGTTTCACCCTCTTCTCATGCTGTAGCATGGTACAACCATATCATTCACGCTCGTTTAAAAGGCGTAGCTTGTCGATCACATGGAACGTGTGAGATCACCCCTAACGACCCAAGGTACAACCACAAACAAGCCATTAACTTACGATATATGTCTATATATACATTACAAATTCAGATAGTCTCTTTAATATTATCAATTTAATGGATCTGTAGACGTGTTCTCGAAAAGTGCTGACATCTTAATGTGGTTTCATTTACTCGTCTATAACGTACTTCGCGATATTACTTGAAGTACTTTTGACAAGGAACCTTGACATCTCGTCGAGATGTTCCAAGCGGCAGATACTATATCTTAATGTAACATAGAATAAGCGTGATGATACCTGTACAGTACGTAGCTAGACGATATCGCCTCTTGCTAATATTAAGTACCGTCCACTGGGATGTGACGATCACCTTGCAGTTCCACTATGGTTGCCAGTCCCTGCAATTAGCTGGTCTTGGTTGTTCTTTTGCGCTGTTCTTAGATGAATTTAAGCACCTCACAGTGTACATCCTTTCCTGTACACCGACGTACATTTCAGCCTAGTAGTACAATACTTACCGTAGCAACGTGTAACACATATGTGCGAACAATATACAGCCGTTTCCTTTACTTTCACCTGGATTATAAACCGCAGTGCACAAACAAAAATGACACGGTTTCTTGACCCAGAATGCAACTGAAGCACATTACGAATTGTGACCTTGAGCCCCTAACGGAAACAACTTCAAGCATGATATCTAGTGAATCACGTGACGCTGAAACGGGCAGTCACTATGGCCAACGCGATTCCTTCACCACGTGACAAGATTGTCATATCATTAAGCTTTTTCATTATATTGTTGATTGTTTTATTAATATGCTAATATTATGCAATTTTAAGGAGAATCAGGATTATATCATTTTACACTAAATGCTAGTCTGCTACGGTTTGTTGAATAAAATCTGAAGGAATGTTGCACCTTCTCTTTGATTTCCTGTTTATTGTCATATCTGTTCTCAGTTACTCACCTGCTGATTCAAATATTGATCACATGACATTGTCTTCATATGTTGCCATGGTGAAAAGACTACGTCTTACAAGCTGAAATAACACATTGACATAACCGTACTAAAATGATTGTATTTCAAAAGCTGGATCATTAAGCTAGTAGCACAATGATTTCAGGAAGCAATGCTGCTTTGATCCCACGTCGGTTTGTTCTTGTATATCTTCACCGGACAACATGCTGGCAAAACTATAATACAAAACAAATTCATCCCTCTGTTTTATCCATCTAACTGAGCCCGAAATTTATTCATCAATTAACATTGATGATATTAAAACCATGGGTCATTCATTCTGAAAATAAACCAGGGATATGTCTTTGGTGTCGGTAAACCCTTATTATGAAAACCTACGGGAAAATATTTGAGAGAACAAAAATTTCTTTCAACTGAATTCAATTGTGTTGACATTAGCTAGAAGCTCTGTTAGCTTCAGGTTTTAGTTAACATGTGTAAGATCCAATTAATGATAATGTTATCTTAGTAACCATACATAGAAGGTCTTCGTAATTTGATATATGATACCAAAGAGTTTATGGCTTCGCTAAGAGAGCTCACTCGAGGTTATTGCCGAAGGAAATATGTGAAGACGCCACCTGTAAGCCGAAGCGTTATTGTCATAGCGTCTTGTCATAGCGTCTCTTAAAACCACGTGGAATGCTCTGTTTACTTTGGAGATGTAGTCGTCTCGACCAATCAGGTGACTCCATATATTTAACAGCCGCCGAGCCTCGACACGTTGGATCAACAGTCTCAGGTGCTTTTGTAGATTTCATGGTATCGTCTCCTGTTGTAGGGGGTGACTTTGGATTAATTTCATAAACGTCACGCAGCTCAGCGTAGCTAAAAACTCTTCGCTTAAAACCTTTACATCCCCCTGACATGCCAAAAATGTTTATGTCGACCCCAGGTCAGTTCCCTCGCTTCAGACATTGATTGACAATCTAAAACTACCATCCTCAGTGCGGAGTTATTGCGACATGAAAGATCGAGGATCGTAAACTGCGCGTACGCTGTTAGAGGCGAACTGTTTTCCATAATTTATCAAGTTGACATTAATTTAGTAGTGTACTCACAACTTTCGCTCGTCATAAGCCTATTGCGCGACGTGTTTTGGCAATGGCAGGGCTCTGTGAAAAGACATTTCCCCCCCCCATCCGCTCTCATCAATCGCAGTGATTTCAGCCCAGTATTCCCATGTGCTTTTGTTTGTGGCACGGTAGCGCCACCTTACCATTGAGATGTATTATAATTAGGGAAGCGATCGCCGCAGAGCCACTCTAAGTGTGCCCTCTTAGCGTAGCTATAAACTCTATGAAGATACTGCCAAGAATCGCAGCAGTAAAAGGGTGATCCTCAGCAGCCGTGGGGGACCATATGTCACGTGTGTGAAGCGCGGGGCGGGGTCGCCTGATAACCCGTCAATCAGCTCATGTCCTTTTCTTTTGGAAATTAACATAATTCGTCAATGGAAATCGACACATTGCACCAGTATTTGGAAGTACGGATGATCATCAACGCATCATTCCCGTATAAGCATGGATCATAGCGTGTGGACTGACAATTTGATCGTTATGATATGACCTACTTCAGCGACGCACCAAGTTATTGTTTGTGGCACAATGGCGCTATTCCAGAATTCCACGGATAGTAGAGAGCCGTTTAAAACCCAGCATCGACACACATTGTTTGTAGCTGGAAGTTAAGTGTGAATAAATTCGAGCCCAACATACCAATGTCAGGTTTTATCACCTTGTTGTTCTAACAGAACAACCATCTATTTGGTTTTCTATTCAGACACATCCTGACAGAACACAACTTTTTGTTCACGAAATATGCATGCTCGGTTGAGTTTCAGGCGATCAGTGTCGAAAGGGATAAATTAATTTTGATCAAGATAATGTTTCATATTCTTATCGCCAGCCGAAAAAGATATTTGCGACAACTTCTCTAGTTTACCAGTGATGTTACCTTCCGAAGTACAAGAGGACGGTGTCCCAGAGTGACCCAGAAACTTCCGATGTAAATATGGCGCTGAGAGTATAGGCAAAAACTATAGCTGATCGTTCCTGTCGCCTTTTCCCCCAGTTTTCTTTGTTCTCTTCGTGATTCGGTGTGATATTTGTGCGACAGTGATTGTTAGTGGCCTTTTCTACATGTTAGACAAGGTCATTTTAGCTTTTAGCTTCGTGCCACAAATAGTCCCTGCGAAGCTGCCTCGCCGTTTCGTCTTGCTAGCTCGCCTCCTCGCCTATAAACTCGTCTTTCAATTAGGTGAAAGCTTCCGCTGACGTCAGTTGCCGCCTCGCCCTCAAGATGTTGCCAAGTCGAAACAACGTCCAAGTTATTACATACACAGTTATAGTCAATAAGTTGTTTAAACTCGCTCGATCTTAAAAATCAGATAAATATTCTTAGAATGGGTGAGGCGTCTGAAATTTTCAATTGTAGATAACGATACATTTTAAAATGATATACCCCCCACCCCCCAAAAAAAAAAACACGGGTAACGCCTCCCCTATTGTATTCACAAACAAAAAGAGAATCTAAGTAAATGATGAGAAATGAAACAGTAATATGAGCGATATTGAAAACTTTCTGAACTGCAATCTGCAATTTTTTTAAAATCCTTGTGCCGATATACTTTCCTCCTTTTGTCCATCTGTTCATTCTAATGGCATATGTGAATCATTCATTAAAGTGAACTTTTGAGATCTTGTACGAAATGTCTGGCCCTCAACAACAACATACCCAACATCACCCCTCAGCATCGCTAAAAAAAGACTCTCATCGTTCTCCCCTGTGAAGTCCCCTAAGAGACCTGACACAAGGTCCACACCATCCAAGCCTCACAAACCTGTCCTGTCCTCGCCGTACCAGCAGAGTTCACCCAGGAGAGTGCTTCGCCCCAGTATGAATACTGACACTTATAAAAGTCAGACAGCCAAGTCAATCCTGCGGTCGCATTATCATACTGGTTTTCGATTGCTTACTGGCAAGTCTAAGTTTGCAAAGAAGGCCATGGTTGAGGTTGTATGTGAGATGATGAGGCACGAGATCGTGAAACATACATGCGGTCATCCACCATATCTAGTCTAGAAGGTGATGTGTCTCTCCCCAGACTGCAGCAGTTTAACTGGGAGGCAGTGAATGAGGAGGTCCAAGAGAAAACCCCTGTTTTCTTCAATGTGCTTGATTCTGCCCTTCCTTCAATTAGCTCCTTTAGAACCAGGACCATTAAAGGCCGAAAAGGGAATCGAAGGTGAGAATGATTTGGAACCTTAATGTACTATAGCCTTGATAAGGAATTATAATTATCTTGTGGCACTTATCACCAAATGAATTCCTACGATGGCAACAAGGGCAGTTTCCCTGAAAATTGTATGCATTTATCCTTATCGCATGTGGTCTTAAATATTAATGTTTATGTATATAGACCCCTCAACTGGGAAGAGGCAACTCATGCCCGAAAGTCGCGTCTTGGTTTGGTTGCGAATTTGGTCTTTGTCTCTGCATCACCAAAGATTTACAAGCTTGTCACCTCAGCAGTAGGAGTAGAGCTTTGGAGCCAGGGGTGCTCACATAAAATTTTCAGCATCTTTAACAATATGGGCATTAGTCAGAGTGTCGATGCAGCCAGAGCACATGTGGACACCATTGCAAAGGGTCATGCCGATGACATAAAAGCCTGGAAAGCTGCCATTGAGGTAAGAATTATAATGTACATATTTTTTTTTTATAATACCTTTGCCTAGTTTAAATTGTTATACTCAACTCACACAATTTACAAAAATTGATAATGGATAAAAATCAAGTTGTGTAAACATAATGTTGTCCAGAGCGGGGTTGCTGTGACTGGTGACCAAAGTGGGGTTGCTGTGACTGGTGACCAAAGTGGGGTTGCTGTGACTGGTGACCAAAGCGGGGTTGCTGTGCTTGGTGACCAAAGTGGGGTTGCTGTGCCCAACGCCAGGAGAAAGCTCAGGTTTGAAGGGCAGACTTTGGTGCAAGAGGGTGATGAGGGCTTGAGCTTTTCTGTGGGGTGGGACAATGTCCAACTACAAGTCCACACCAAACACCAGACATCCGATAGTCACAACAAGTTCCTCATGATGGCCCTTACATATGGTGTCCGTCATAGGGTGCCTTCTCTCCACCTTCAAGACAGCCGTGTACACCATGCCTTGTACATCCCACCAGAAGTATTCCTGCCTACCATCAGAGACTATGAAAGCTTTCTTCGACCGCGGCTGGTAACAATGGTGGAAAGGATATTGGTTAGCAACATCCCTTGCCTCTCCCCTCTCCATAAACGGGTGACATGGCATATCCCTCATAGGCACACTGGAGCCATGCAGAAGAAGTCTGAGGTGTGAACTAAAGTATCTATAGGAACCCGATAACCATTAAAATATAAAGCTCTCTGATCAGCTATCTGACAACATATAGACTAGTTGTCAACCTTGGAGTCGTTGAGTCCAACCCAGCCACTACAAGTGGTGTCATTGAAATAATGACCCACTTGAATCCATACGTGCCTGCCCCACCAAACAGGAACCACGTCCAGGCCATCCCTTGCAATGGAGATCAGCTCAGTGTTGAGCGCATGACCAATGCCGAACGAATGCGTCTATCAGCGCAAACAACTATGAAGATGTTGCAGGGCCTCGTTGAAACCCCCCAGGAATTCCATAAGGAGGGACTCCTGCTACAGGTATGTCTGTATAACATGTATAATGTATAGTTTTTTGATACCAAATAGCAGCTTCCAGGTGTAATTTCAAAATGCACATGCCTCAGGATATTAAGCAGGCCATGTATTGAAAAGTTTGACAAGGAAGATTATTTTGTTGACAGGATACCATGGATACGTTCTTCAATGGGAATAACACTAACCGAGGAACCCTGGGCATGCTGAAGTCATATTTCAATCGCCAAAGCCTCAAGTCAAAAGTGATGGAAAATTTACAACATGCATAGGACTTTCTAGAGGTGATTTCAGGATAATAAGTTTTATCTGTTGACTTTAGTAAAAAATTATTATGAAATCACTGTATTAAAAGAAGGCTTCGAATGATATTTTGTTGATATGTTTAAGTTTGTCACAGAGGGCCTGACTCTGTTAAGTGCCATGAAGTTGGCAGGGATGGAGTCCTTAGATGATGTTCCTGTTGACTTGCCTCGGGATAATGAGCAGGGCATCCTCTGGCTTCGTCAACTGGCAAACAGGGTTGTTGAGCGCTGCTGGATGCCATACAACCAAGAGGATCTTAAAGTGGCAAGTCAGGCATCTCAGCATGCTGTGGCCCAAAATATTGATCATGGTGAAGACATATACCCCTTCTGTTCCTGCAAAGTGGGTAAGGGACGTTTGGATGATTTCTAATGCTTTATTGCAAGCTGCAATTAATTTAGGTATTGACTTGGGTTGTGAATCACTAACATTTTCTTTTTATGCTACTAATAGATGCAGGTGGACAAATGGTGCAGTGTTGCAACAACCTGTGCCTCACACAGTGGTTCCACCTGGCATGCCAGAACCCACCTATGAGACGTGCGCCTCGTGGTAATTGGTACTGCAGTGTTGCATGTGCGGCAGCTCCTGGTTTCATCTACTGCTCATGCCAATTGAAGAGAGGCGGGGAGGAGGATAGAGTCATGCTCACGTGCAAACTTAAGACCGATTGCAGGAGGTGGGAGCAGTACCACAGGGCATGTGTTACTCCTCGAGCTAGCTCGAGTGTATTGTATTAGTTAGATATTCTGTTGATATTTGACTGTCCAATAAAGACAGTCTCCAACAAAAACATATTGATTTGTGTATAGAGGGCTGGTATTGTAGTGAAGAATGTGCACTGGAGGAAGAGTCAGATGATGGTAAACTGCAATACACCAAAGGTCTCTTGTGGCAAGGCCTCCAGCGCCTAGCCAATCGTGATGCAGTGAGGGAAGGGAATGGGCCCGCCATCTTGCAGTTCTGGCGCCTGAACATGCCAGACTTCTGGACACGAGGGCACACTAAATACTTCATACTTGGTCATCGGTTACTTGCAAGTAAGGAACTGTTTCTTTTTTGTGAGCTGTACAAAGCCATTTAAACCCTGTCTTATTCTATTTGACAATAGGATACCACCTTTTTTGTGACAGACACCAATGGATTCCAGTCAGCACGCCTAGCTGAAGAGCTAACTTGGGATAGAGTTGCTAATCCTAGTTATGCAAGGGCCAGGGATATCCCCCTTGATCTACTGAATGAATTTCTCAATAACGACTTCAAAGGTATGATGTAACTTTATACATCAACATGGTATTCATCATGAAACATAACCATTAACAACAAATTATCAATGATGCATATGACATGACATTTGTTATCCAAACCTCGCCACACAAATCATCAACATGAACAAATATGCATGATCATTAGTATCTCAATGCTATATACTGTTGAAGGTTATCATTCTCTGTGAGCATATTTATACATATATTCTAGCCCTGATCAGAGTGCTAATTAAATAGCCTAAGACTTACATAAACTATTATTGGTGTATGTGGAATAACTCTAGTATAACGAATACATCACCACAAAAAAAATTGACAGCATGAACCAAGACATTCTGAAATGGTTTGTGCAGAAATGATGAAAAGGTCCAGGGGAAATTACACACCCAAGAAGATTGCTCGCTGCAGCCACCTAGGAGGAGCATTCGGAAAACACATGGATCGTATCTTCCATGAAGCATTGGTCACGGGCAGTGAAGTTATGACCCGGCGAAAGAAGCCAATGAGTTATACAGAAGACTTGAAAAAAAAGCTGGGTCATCACATCCACCATCTGAGTTATGAGCTTGATTTCTGGAGGGAGAGCGAAAATCTCAGACCACGTCAGTGGCAGGCTGCAGCCAGTCAGGAGATGAAACGCACGGTTTCAGAAGAAATGTTGAAACTATTCCAGAGGACAGCTAGTCTCAGGGAGTCGCAGTGCACATGGTACAGCACCTGGGGCCACCACAGCATGCCTTGATGTCATCATCACTTAAGCCCTCCACTTTGAGAGCTGTAAGAACACCTTTCCTGAGACAGCTGTCCCCTTTCAATAGATTCAGCATGTCATCTGAAACCGTGCGTTTATCAGCGGAGTGGGGTGGTATATACAAGTGCGCGGTTCCTTTCTGGCCATCTCTGGCGCACCGGCCTACCTCCTGCCAGTATGCTAAGACACTTGAAGCAGGGCCCCAATGCACTATGTTCTGGATGTCTTTAACTTCTACACCCATACCAAATGCAACCGTCGAAATAAGAAGTCGTATCTTGGAATTTTGCCTGGAAAACTCCCTCATAATGCCCTGTTCACTCTCTTGATCAAATTGGCCGTGGAACATTTCCACATTGAGCTCTCGTTCTCTAAAGCCAGCAACCCTCAGCGCGCCCACCACCATCCTATAAGCTTGACCGACACTGTCAAGAGTCCTGTAAAATGTCAACATATATGTGAACTTGTTTTGGACATAACATGGTTGCTTTTACTAACGCATGCATATATTTTGCTTCACTTCGCTTCAATTCAAATGTTGTACCTGCAATACATGACAGTTTTGGGTGTATTTTCTCCCTTTTCCGCCAAATCATTGATGAGCCAGCTGAGTTGTTCGCTGCTTGCTACACCAGTATGTAGGTGCAGGTATATGTTGCTCCTGTAACCATGCAAGTAATGTGCTAGTCACATGGTGTTATCAATGTTTATGAGTTGTTAAGTTCATGCCCTCAAGCAAAGAGGATAAGAGCAGATTATTAGATTTTCTATGTAACTAAACATGTGGGTAACAGTTTTATTATTTTTTATGTTCTGGCTGTAATTATCAAATACATCATCATGATGACAAATGGGGATTATTGTGATGCTTCGATACACATACTGCGGTATGTCTACAACAAACCTGTTTGGGACAGAGACAACCATTTCAACCTCTTCCAGGCAGAGGACTTCCTTCACTGATTTGACTAGGTTTTCTGTGGCTGTGGCAGTCAAACAGAGTACTGGTACTTGCTCGCCTAGAACCGGTCTCACATCTCTTACTCTGTGGTAAGAATCACGGACAGTGCTACCCCTGAACACATACTGCCCGATTGAAGTTACTTTATATATTTAAGTCTGTGATTCACTATCAATGGACGTTTCTGTGAGCTGTGATAATCTTACACAACTTTGTACGTTATAAAATTAGTGATGTCTTATAGATATAGATTTTGGCATTTTGATTTCTCACCATGTTTCTATACAATGTGCTTCATCCATGACCAGTAAGCAAATACGTGTGGAGAGATCCGAAACCACACGTAGCCATCCTCTCTCCATGATAGCTTCTAGTGAAGTAAATACCAGCTGGTATTTACCTTGCTTTATTCCTGAATGTAGCCACACACATAAAGAGATTAATTGAGAATATATATTTTATTTTCTCAACACGCAGCAATAATAAGTTTATTTCCTGGTATAAATGCAAGACTTATGGCATTTGGGTTTTTTTACCTTCAGCAGTACTTGGGTCTATGTCTCTCTTTTGTTGGATGACCGCAGCACTTACACCCACTTTGTTCCACCTTAGAGCCTGGTCACGGCTAATGGTGCGAAGAGGGCTCACAATGAGGCAAATTGATCCTTCCTTATTCTTGATCTAATATGGGTGAGTTATAAAATCAACATTTCAATGTGTGATAACATAAACATAGGAAGGATAACGCATTATGTTATTATTTGATGCATACCCCCAAGAATATTTTGAAACTTTCGCAGGAATTGTCATTGGGTACAAATAAAGAAAAATATGTTGTTATGGCAAGTACATATATATAAAAATGATTTAAACATTGAAAATATAAATGTATATATAATTCTTGCAATTTCTAAATTTTATGATTTGATCCGTACCCCTAGAATAAATTAACATTTAATAACATTTGGGTAAAAAAAAAATGAAAATATTTTGATATGGAAAGGATATCTAAAAATGATTTATTTTTTTAAATCAGGAACATGGTACGCTCAAATGATTTTTCTGCATTACCACCCAAAAATTTACCAAAGGAAAATATTTATATGATTCTTGTACCCAAATGTAAATGTTATTATTTGATGCATACCCCAAGGAGAATATTATTAACTTTCTGCAAGAATTGTCTTTAGGAAAAAAAAATATAAATTGAAGAATATACCATTGAAATATACCATGTAAGGGCTGATTTGTGTTATGAATTAATATAAAAATCACCTCTCCACCCGTACTTGGTTCAAAAGAGCTAATAAATTTTGTAGCATAACACTAAATGTGACAACGGTATGGAAAACACTTACATGAAAATTATCCAGGTGTGTTAAGCAAACCTACCTGGAAACGTCTGGCTGACTAGTGACCCATGACGGATGCGGATAATACGCGTGATCCCCCTTTTCTTCCTGCCAGTGATATCATACCTCCTACACAACTGACCACTTACTCTGCCATCGCCGCACACAGGGACAAAAGTGGAATACCTACGATGTGTTAATTCTTCAGAATATTCAATCTATGGAGTACCCAGTGGCTCAGCTGTTCCACGCTTTAGGTGACTCTTTCACCGAGGATGAGATAGATGCGGCTCGTTCAACGAAGGTGAGGTAAATTAATCACATATGATTGAGATCTTCTCAATAGCCGTGATCAAACAAAAGGAGAAGCATTCGAATGTTTTCACACTGCTTTTAGATCACTCAGCATGTCATGTAACTACCGCGGTACCTGTACTGGAACTATTCTAGGAACCTTGTAGTTTTGATGATTCGGAAAAAATGTATTGATATATGTAAAGCAACCGCTAATGCATTGAATCAGTGCTAAGCCTTGAGACTCGCAACAACTTTGGAAAACATTTGTGCAGAGACAGCTTGTTCAAAACATTCCTTAGCCTCTAAGTTCATAAAACTAGCGGCAATTCGTCAAAGCAGAAGTGGCCTTTTTAATTGACAGTTCCTATGTCAACACTCTCCCTCTAACCTTCCATCCTTGCCATCAGCCAATAAGGGAAACCTGGTGCAAAAAAGTTCACCTCTATTGGGATGCCCGACTTCTTAACTCTAGTACTCAATCAACTTTGTAATTGTGGGCCTGATATTTCTCATTGTTTAGACACGAATAGCCCGGTACAACAAACACCCAACTCTCATTGACTTGCTGTCAGTTCCGGAGATAAACCAAGCCAAAAGTGATGGACAATCCACGTTTCAACTCACTGACTTTTTATAATTGACGATAATCAAAGATGAACTATTCCTGTCTATAACGTACTTAAGCGTGCTTACTGATACATTCAGAGATGAACTATTCCTGTTTATAACTAACCTAACCGTGCTCACCGATTTATTAAGATCCCCATTGCTTCTCTTTATATGCACAACACCACAAACAAAATTTACAAGCACTTTTGTCGCTCATTCTTCGTTTAGTCAATCGCCATTTCTCTTGAAGACTTTGAACATTTAAAAATTGCTTCCTGGACCAGGTGCGCGTCCATATCATGCTCACCTGATCCCTGCTCCGACTATCTATTGACCCATGTCGGATGCTGATGATATGCGTGATCCCGCTTCTCGTGCTGTCAGTCATATCAAACCTCCTGCTCAGCGGCTATCCCAGAACACAGGAAAACCGTCAAACAGAAATGGAATTCCTACGAGGTGTAACTTCTTCGGCATATTCTCTGTTCCGATTCATGTTTTCAGCAAAGCAGACAAGTGAACAAATTTTCCCACAAGCAGAAAGATTACTTGTTTGACGATTCGAACGCTCATTCTGAAATTGTCCCATCAAAGCAATTTCAAAAGGGAAACCCGAAACTCAAACGAAAAGACGACGGTATGTTTATTTCAAATAGATTAAAGTGAAGAATCAGATATGGATTTTCCACTTCAAAGTTTGGCTTGGCATAGCTTAGGGTCGTTACTGCAGACAGAGCGGCCGATTGTAAGTTTCTTTATTTTTCTGCTTGTACATTGTTATAACAAGAAATACGATACGATCGACTCGCACCGGGTATACCAGCACTTGTTGATCCATTCCATCTACCAAATCAACAATAAACCATGTCCATTTATATTAAAATATCCAAAAGCGACATTCTGAATATCCCATTCTATGGCATATTAATGAGCTATCGCTGATAATTTAACACCCCTGTTGAACGAATTTTCTGAAACAATGGCGTATTGATGCGTTCGTACTTCCCTTTTGAATTGGTGCCATAGTCTGATAGTAGATCATATACAGATAAAAGAATGACACATGATTCATATGACCGAACCGCAGGTCGAATGTAGCCTTTCCTGGTGGTGTTCTTATATAAGCTAATTTGTTTTAAAATTTTGAAACCTCGTTCTTACGAAGTGGCATAGCCCCACTCTAACGGTAGTTTACATATAAATCAACAAAACGTCGTACACGACTTGAAGTGACAATGTCAATAATTTCACAGGAATTGCTGGTTTGTGTTGTGTACTTAAACATTGATTATAATATTTAATGTTATGTATTTGACTTGACAGTGTCTGAATTACTTTGGGTTTTGTTCCAGAATTTACCAGCTATTGGCCATGCCATTTTCAAAACGGTGTGCTTCTGAAAGCCTTCATTCACAATGGGGATGTTTGGAAACTGGAAACCTGAAATAAAAATTTCCAAGTGGTGTCAAAGAAAAACTATTGGATTTGGTTGGGAAAAAAATAATCTGTCCATTACACAAAAACTGTCAATCAATGCATTGACGAAGTGGATGAAATCTATCCAGACTTGAACATTCCTTCTGCCGTTAGAGTCGTGCAGCCGCCTTCCAAGCCGCTGAAAGTTGGCTCTCAATGAAGAAGCTATTCCTGTGATGGGTGTACCAGGTCTCGTCTGAACGATAAACCCATCTTTTATTTTGTGCATATTATCCAGAATATTGCCCTCTGAACAAGTTCATAAGACTTTGTGCATATTATCCTCTTCCTCTCGTTTCTGCTCTCGCGGCATTCAGTACCATCAGATATATATGCATTAGGTATTTTACCTGTGTGGTGTTTCCACTTTGAATCCCAAATAAAACAGTAAATTTCAATACAACCTGATCGGTGACCCCGTGATTTTGTGAACAATCCATTCCATATCTGGTAAACCTTCAGTATGCTAAAATGACATTGTTCATTACATATGTAATGATGCTCGTTTCCATCTGTAAAGCCTTAAATAATAACCTAATATCCAATTAAAACAAGAACAAAAGTTTTCAAAAACTCGAACAGAACAGGCCAACAAAAGTATAAAAACTTACTGTTGTGGTGTTTTGGGAGGCATTCTGTTCAATATCAAACACCGGGCTGCTTTGTTATTCTATTTGAGAAGAACATTCATTTTTAAACACAACTGAATACGTATATGAACACTCTCAATCAGACCCGGATGGAAAACAAGCGAAATTTGAAACAATCATGGTACGCCGTACTTCGATTGGAGTACAAAAATATCAGGTGTGCAAATGGATTGACATGGGGTGTGATGTTATCATCCATAAGTCACAAATATGACATACAATTTTCACTAAACTATATTTCATATAATCTAGACAAACTATGCTCCGCAAAAAGTGAGTTCTTTACTTTTCCAAACTGATTCAAAAATGATTCTTGCCTCATCAATCATCTGGAAAGACACGCGATGGTCGCAGTACTAAGGTTTGAAAACGCATAGAAAAGCCTTCTCGTACACGTGCAACGCTAAAAATGGTCTCAAATCGAGGCTGTGACAACTTAGGGGGTTTCCACGATTTTACCCAACCAAATCTCAGTAAATGATGTCACAATTTGCAAAACAGTTGAGAAAATTAATGTTTATGTATGCATACTTCAAACCAAGTGTTAATATAACCTGACGTGTCCAAAATGAAGTGAATGGCACAGTTGTTTTATTGTGTACATCATACGTCACGCAGTCACAAGTGAGTACCACTCATTCCACGCTTCATGCCACGCACACCTATTCATATTTGACCCAAAAATCGATTCACACAATCATGTAATATTCAAGAATGTTCAAAGTTGTTTCAATTTACACTGGTTACTTGATAACTATTCCATTGGTATGTATTATGGAGAAGTTTGATTAGACAGTGAAGAAAGTGACTACATTCTACTGAGATGGAAGCAGCAAATCTAGAAAATTGATTGTACCTATAGACATAATCATTTCTCAACAAACAGCACAGGGATATCATACTTTGGCTTTGAAGTTAACGTTTATTTGCTACCTCTATATATCAGATAGAGTTAAAGGTGCATTTCATAAAAAAAAAACTCGATTTATAATCGAAAAAAAATTTGCTAAATGCAAGAGTATCTTAAATGGTGCCGATATCCGGAAGTTGGAATGGCCGTATATATTTTTTGTTGTTCTTAAATAAACTTTCAGTTCCTTATTTTCCACGTCCCGTCAAAAATAACCCTTATTTGGAAGCTCATGCATTATTAATTCTGGAAGCGCAGAAACGTCATCACTCTGTGCCGTTCGCCGCCGGCGGATGTTTAATTTGCGCTATTTTCATTGCGATAATGGACGACCCAAGCAAGAAACGAAGAAAAGGTGGAGGGAGAAAGAAGCTATTAACAGATTCAACAACTAAGAGAAGGAAGCGTGAGCTAGACCAGCTGCGGTCTAACTCGAGGGTCCCTTTAAGATAGGCATTCAGGGAAGCGAGGAGATTGACTAACGAAGAAGATGCAAAGTTTTTGCTGGACATGTAAGTTATCTCGTTGTGTTATGAATACCCTGCTATCGAATCGGCCTGTATTGAATCGACTCGGTAAATGTTACCGGTTAAATCAAATCTAAGGGTCTATTGTGAGTCCATTGCACTATTTGGATTTGTTAATTGTTGTTGCAAACATACCTTACTTTGTAAATTTCAGGTAAAGAAATTGTTGCATCCTCTTGACCCTAATTCAATGGCTGGTGTTCAGGTGTTCGTCATACCTTGCCCATAATCAAGTTGTGGCAATGGACCACAACAGGCATAGGGATCAGGCATATGCACTCAAGAAGGATGGTCATGTCCACTCAAGTCTCTCATGTCCACTCAACTACACACTGACTAAATGTCCTATCAGAAAACAAAATACTGATGTCGCACATGTAATGGCCATATAATGCCATCAGAACAATGAGAATGCTCATTCCATAAAACCTGATGAGATTTTGAAACAATAATGTTCAGAACAAATAATACCACATGTTTTGTGCGACTAGGCAATACTGGGACTTATCAATATAATCCACACTAAAATACCAATCAGAACAATGAGATAATTCCTGATTAAAATTACAAATTAAAACATTTAAGCCAAGTATATTACCAAACCCTACTTTGTATTAAGCCTGCATACTGTCAATACTTGTCAAGGAAGAGGTCTCTTATCTTCCACGCACAACAGGAAGGAATTACCCTCCTGTTGCACTCTCCCAAAAAGCAATGAATCGTGTCTAAGCATCTTCGACAACCGCATCTAACTCCTATAGCATGTCCACCCGGTACCTGTCAATAACATCAATGACCATTGGGTCAAGCACAACGCAAGGGTGCTAACTGCTGAGTTGTACAATACCTTCAATTTCCCTTTCCGTGACAGCTCTAAAGATTTAGCAGCCACTCTACTCTGCTGTAGGGCCTGGTTAGTTATTGGTGTTTTGCGAAGGTAGCCTCTGCGAACAAGATTGACTCGCTTTCGGCCTGTCGAGGTATGCAAACAAATCATAAGTCGAACATGAGACCCCTATTTACTGACAAAGTGATTCAATTAGTTATGGCAAGCCCAAAAGTACCTTGTTTGAAGAAGGTGGGGCTCCTCTGCCACCTCTTCGGGCTGGTCTTCTACCTCCACCGTCTTGGACATCTGTGTCATGGTGAACAATTTCAAACCATTAAACACATCCTTCCCAGTCATAATAGATGTATTGAGTTCAAAAAACACCCTTGATAAGAATCCAATTCAAATAATATAGGAACCAACCTCAGTTCCACACAGGTTGTCGGAATCTGTACCATGACCCCTTCCACTGCCTCTTCTTGTACGTGATCCCCTTCTTGGCGTTTCGATTTCCTTTAAATTTGAAAGTGGGTTGGTTCAATTTAATTAATGAATGAACATGACAAGAATAATTCAATCAATAATGTTACAGTGTTTGAGCCAAAAGCCTGCAAAAGTCAGCCCAAAACAATTTGTAAATAACACAGATTTAAGGTCATCTCTGTCATTAAATTTCACCAAATTTATTCCAACTATCCAAGGCTTCATCAGCATGGTGTCAAAGTAGACAATTATAGACACACAATCTAAACCATGCGTATAAGTCTTATCAAAGTGGGTTGCAACAAACTTAAAATAACCTATATCAGAACCAAAACCTCCCCACCCGTCTACTGTCCGTTGTCCAAACCCTACGATGATACATACCACCCCAAACTCCAATAATCCAACTTTGAACAAGTTTCATGGCTTTATACTCCAAAACGTGAAAGACTCGTTTTTATTACGCTTCAACATGCGCAGCCTAAGGGTTAGCACCGATCGAACGATAATATAAATTAATAAGGCTACCTCAGGGTTTGTTCGCAGGTGTAAAGCTATTTATTGTTACATTTACTGTAATCTATTGTACCGATAGTGTTCACTTTATTGAGGCGGGTTCTTTTTTTTATATAACATTCGAAAACTCCAATCAAAGAAGAGTCATACAAGAAATGTAGGAATCAAAAGACTAACCATTTCGGCTGTTTGCGTTTCCACCTTCTGTCGAATCTGCGCTGCGCGTGACGTCACGAGTATGTGTTGTAAACAAATGACCCTTCAATACGCATGCGTTATTTTTCCCATCGACATGTGCACATGTTTGTAAACATGGGTGTGACCGACAGATTTCAATACGGTGTAATCGACAATATGGTGTTGAACCAGTCCGCAAAATGGTTTATATGGGTTCCAAAAGAGTTGTTCTATTAAATGAAGCAAAAATAAAACCGCATGCCATTTTGGGGGGAAAAAATGCACCTTTAAGGTTTATTTGCTACCTGTAAATATCAGATAGAGTTAAGGTTCATTTGCTACCTGTAAATGTCAGATAGAATTAAGGTTCATTTGCTACCTGTAAATATCAGATAGAATTAAGGTTCATTTGTTTCATGCTTTAGGTTTATTTAGGAGTGAGCGACTCCGTTGTTGGCCGCCATAAATTACATGACATTCTGCATAACATCCGTAATTAGTTTATCATGTATGTTTGTGCCATTGAACCGAGCAGTAACAACTTCCTAGAGCTTTTCCCTATTCACAGATGACTATAACATGTATCTCCATTTCATTGTGGACCAGGTATTACAGAGAGCTAAGTTCACGGTGAGTGGTTTGTCATATTAACTGACTTTGAAATTAGACTGATTGAATACAGCCATAAATAGATTTCAGAGCTTAGCAAGGTCTCATACAATTTTAAGTACGCTTCGTGCAATCATTTGCATGAATTATGGCAAAATTGTAATGAATCAAGATGACAGCATATTTGACAGTGTATTAGATTCATTACTGGTGTATATTTTTGGATCGATTGGCTTATGAGGTGCCATCTGTAATGGCTGTATGCTGACGATCGGTAGACTAATATTAGTATTTGTATTTGTTATAAATAGGTCAGAATATATCAGTCCTTGTTCTAGGATAATTCGTCACTATTATGCAGCATAAACGTCTGATGGAGATCAATCCCGTGTGACTGCCAATAAAAAACTTAATTATTTTATAGAATATATGATAATATATTACATGTATTCATGTGAGACAATATCAAGGCAAGGGCATTTTCGACAAAATTAGAAGTCTCCTATATATAGCTCACTCATTGTAGTCCTGTCATCCACTTCCGCTTAACAACGGCCTTTAGTCCAAAAACAAAGTCTCCCTTCCATTCTTTTCCGCTGAGTGGCTGCAATGGCGCTTTGTGGCGAAACTTATGTTAAGGAGCTCAAGTCACACAATTTATTTAAAACAACATCCGGCATCACCCTAGAGAACTTATCAGCAGACATCATAAATTTATCACAATATGCTTGAGTGCAGTGTCTAACAGAGGAACAAAAAAAATGTTATAAATAGTCACAAAAACTGAACTTACTGAACTGAATGTTCAGCTACTTCTATAATAATGTGCTATTTCCACTACCAAAAAAGGGTTGTAATGGGGTTATGTAATATATAGACAAAATTTGAATTGCTTGATATCGCCGCAGACTTCATCTTTTACTGTTTGTGTATATTTAGTAGCCATAAACTTTGTTAAAGTATCGACGTACTTTGTGTTTTTCATAGACAAAATATTCTGAGGTGCACTCCTTCTAGTTAATGTACGTGGGCGCTAATTAACGGCCAAGTTGATGTCCTCATTACTCATGGTATAAACAAGAGGCCAACTGTTTTTCATGATATATAAACTCAAACACAATGTAATTGAAACTTATAGTCGTCGTATTAACGTATATATAAGGCGATAACCGGGCCGCTCTCTCAGAAGTGGCTTATTTTCTTATTCGGCTGTAATTCATCATTACTTATCGCACCTGGGCTTATATATACGGTTAGCATGACAAATCGCCAGTCTTGTTGTTCCGGCCTTGTTCGTAAATGCGCTATTGAATAATATGCAATAACTTCCTACTAACCCATTGCTTTACTTTGCAACCTATTCAGTTTTGTCATCACAATTGACCTCAGCTCCTAATTGCTGAATAAACTAAGACGGTGAACGTATTAAACGCAGTATCAACTTGGCCAGCAACTGTAAAACACTCGCTTGCGTTAGCTACGAGTCTCTTCATCTTATCTCTCATATTAAACGGATATTTGTCAAGGGAAACAACGTCATCAATACGTCCTACACTATTTTACAGGGTCTGGAGAAATAAAGGATCATTAGATTTTAATATCTTCTTCATCACTCATATCAAGCACATGAGGTGTGGATACTCACTTAATTACTTATATCCTTTTCAATTAATTCCAGCGCGAGTCACAATAACTATGAATAATATATCCCTTCCACTCCACTGTCATAGTCTGCAGCAATACATTCTATTCTTATTTAAACTGGACCAATTTGATGCGTCAGATATGCCAAGTTACTGTTTTTTAAAACGATTGTCAAAGATTTGCGGTGCTTCAATAACGTATTTCTGGAACATGTCGTAAATCAATGCATGATTTATTGCATCCGCTTTTTTTGTTTGCATGTCAAATGTAGTCTTGCGCATCACATTGTGTCAGTTTGTATTTTTGGACCAAAGAGCACACTGTAAAGACGAACCCATTTCCGGAGCATCGATGCATGTTATTTAGTGAACAAATGCATGCAATGACGCCCCCATTTTATTTATAGTCGACTATTCCGGCCAACTTCCGGTCCACTTTATAGTAATAGCAATCAAGATGTATCGAAGGTACCGGTTCTTTCCCACGTTAATTCACGCAATTCAAACACGGAAAGAATGTTACGTTAAGCTACATAAACCTCTTCTCGGTCACCTTTTCGCAAGTACTTGGAAAACAGCAATTTAACGAATAAATGTATCAATCTATCATTTCTAGACACGTTCCTATTTAGTAATAACTAAATATTTATCCCCGATAAAGGCTATTTTATTCAATAAATTCATGTATTGTGAGTCAATAAAACAATAACATTTGTGCCTGACATTCATTGAGTAGACCCTTGTTGGTGATTCAACAGGAAATGGATACTTTTGTCGTGGAAAATCAAAGCGTTGCTTCGAATACAGGGCAGCTATAGGAATGCAAAAGCTTCAAAGCATTGCATTTACTACTTACAATTGCTTCTTGGCTTAAGCATGTATGTATTGCGATGATCAAATTAAGCACAAAGATCAAATGTCAATCAGAAATTCATTCACAAGCATCAGCCCTATAGAACGTAGACATTACACGTGTGGTGGAGAAAATGCAATCTAATAAACGATTGTGTGATGCTACAGCTGATCATTGCGACAAGACATGCTTAACATAGCTTAATGTACAAATATTACCGATGATACAGCCAAGTTAACCTAATCACAGTCTATATATAATCATATCTAAAAAATACAATATATATATATGTATATGTATATATAAATGAAAATATATGTATCGATAATCATATATTCATTCATATATATACTTATATAAGTACATTTATATATATATATTTATGTATGTACATAAACATACCTACTTAAAGACATAAATATATTAATAAATATATATATATATTTATATATATATGTATATATATTTATATATATATATGTATATATGTTTATCTATATATTGATATTGAATATAATTATGAAAAATATTCATTAATTCATATTAATATTGATTTAAATATATGTGCATATATTTTCTTATTCGTACAAATATAGGTCAATACATACATATGCAAATACATGCATGTATATTTAGATGTAGAAGAACAATATACATGTACATATATACACATATAGATATATATTTATATCGATATATATATATATCCATATATTTTAAATATATATATATATATATATATATAAATTAATATGTATATCAATATATATGTACGTATATATTTGTTTACCTATATGTGTTAATGTATAATGCACATATAAATATGCTCATCTGTATATAATATATATGTAAATATAATTATATATTTACACATGGATGTATACACATACATGCATATATGTATATATGTGTTTTGATATATGCATATATTTATCTTTACACAACTATATCGATATATACTCATTCGTACATATATATATATTTGTTAATATCGACATATATATACACATATATATATGTATGTATGTATACATATAAATGCATATATGCATATACATGTTTATAAACATATTATACGCATACATAAATACATAATATATTTATACATAAACATATCTAATTCTACATGAAGATGTCTATACAGATCTATGGATGTAAATATTCACACATGCATGAATATAGGTATGAAAAATATTCATTTATTCATATTGATATATATATACATTTAAATATATGTGCATATATTTTCTTATTCGTAAAAAAGGTCAATACACATATATGTAAATACATGCATGTATATATAGATATAGAAGAACAATATATATGTATATATATAAGCATATAGATATATATTTATAAAGATATATATATATATACATATATTTATAAATATATATTTATATATTAATATGTACATCATATATATATATATATATATATATATATATATATATATATATATATATATATATATATATGCATATACAGATATATATGTTTACCTATATGTATTAATATTTAAACATTTGATAATGCAGGTATACATATATAGGTATATAAGTATATACATATATATGCATATAATATAAATATATATATATACTATATATATATATATATATGTATATATATATATATATATATATATATATATATATATATATATATATATATATATATATATATATATATGTGTGTGTGTGTGTGTGTGTGTGTGTGTGTGTGTTTGTAATTATATATATTTATTTATATGGATATAAGTATTGAAATTTATGTATGTAAATATACGTATATATATAAAAATATATGCATATATATATTCAGACATATGAATGCACATATAAATATGCTCATTCGTATATATATATATGTAAATATCGATGTTATATATATGAACGTAAGTATATATATATATATATATACATGGATGTATACACATAAATGCATATATGTATATATGTGTTTAGATATATGCATATATGTATATCTCTACATAAAATAAAGATATATATATTGATATATTAATGCACACACATATATATATATATATATATATATATATATATATATATATATATATATATATATATATATATATATATATATATATATATATCCAAAACGCGTATATATATACATACATACATATGCGCGTAGACATTAATACACACATTTATATTGTCATTCGTACATACATGTAAATATCGATATTTATATGCATAAACATAAATCAATATTTTTAAACATATATGTATACACATATATGCATATATGTATGTATATGTTTATTCATATATATTTAAAAAGATATATAATTTTATTCATATATGTATATATATATTTTTATATACATATATATATGTGTATGTTCACTTATTTTTGCATATATGCGTTTTCATAAATATATGTACACAGATAAGTGGCTATACATATAAATATATATCTATATGCAAATATGTGCGGGTTTGTGTCAGTGTTTGTCCTTTTAGCTATTGTTACCACTTCTTGATGCGAACTACTATATACCTGTATCATTTGTGAATTGTATTCGTCATAGTTGTCCCTCTATCCAGTCAGCATCTTTACATAAACAATTTCCACGCAGTGTGTACGCGGCAAAGATTTTTGTTGATCACCAATACAGACTTTGGTCCAGAAAGAGCGATGACTGCATGCGCAAACACTGCTATAAATAAACCAATTATGCCTTGAGATCTATGTCGTTCTCAGTGGATCGGAGTCTCACACAGGTTGAATCAGTTAACCTCACTCATCATATACACATTCTTCCTTAGAAAGACATCGGCTATGGAGTCTAAAAATAGAAAGATAAATCTGTACATGATTGCTACGATGCTATGATGCTAGCTGACGACATATGAGAATGATGATAATGGTTACATCGAAATTTTCAATCTTACTCCTGTTGCGGCTTCGCGAGTTACTTTTCTTGATCCTTTTCTCGTCATGCATGTATGCATGATAGCCTTCATAATTAGAATTCGTCTCTGAACGAATACTTCATATACGTTAACGTTCTTGGGTTCCTGTGATAGACCTTTCCTAGCATTGTTAAGGAAGTGAAATGGTAGAATTACATTTTGTTAACTACATGTGCACTTGTGTACTGACGACATAAAGCCAGCTTGGTACCTGTCACTGATAGTTGTGAATGAGAATATTAACTAGGTTTCGACAGTATACTCCTAGTCGTATCGAGTAACATATGTAGATACCAAATTTAAGGGGTGTCGTTGAATATATGAATAAAACATTGCAGCAACATCAGGAGAATTTGCAACAGCTGTGCCAGTTTGATAGCCAGTGCGAAGTTAATAATCCACTTTTGAATAAGACATATATGGAATATGAAGATATTTTAGTATACTCATTCTTTTCTCTGACAAATCACAAAAATGGTATGTGCAGAACAATCATTGCAAGCATGGCAACGTCATTTCTGCTGCTCAAGAAAACATGGAACGCCCACACCGAACGTTCTTCTTAATAAATAGGAACTATTATTCATCGTTTGACTTGTCGTTCGATTGCTTAATAAACTGATATGGTACATAATGAGATTTATTTCCATATAAAAAAGGTTGAATAGCGCATTGATATTATTTTGTGTACTCATAGCGATGACAACACGATCTACTATCACCCTTCATAGTCGAATGCAACCTGTCTCAAGTGTCTCAATAAAACGGTTTAGCATTCTCTATCAATAATTGGTGATTGGATGTGAATCTAGTGTTGACATTATGTGGTTTGTGATAATTTTGTTAAAGAATTATTGTAAATTATGAAGTTGCCTCTTGTATTTTCACATGTACCAGGATACCTCAAACTTTGGATCGCTCGTCTGTGAAAGGAGTCACATTTACCAGCTATGTTTGTATTTAGAGAGGCCATCAAGCTACTTGGCGAGGCTGAAAATATCTCAATATGTGCCATAGTGTTTACAATACACATATACATCGATTTAATTTGATTAGACTAAGGCGTATTATAGAATAGACTTGTAGTTCATCAATGTGTCCTTTTACATTTACAATCAAAAATTACATTTTAGTTTATGAAACGCATTGATTTATATCGTCATTGCTAATACTATGGGAACAAGATGGAGCTAGTGATGCATTCAGGTTCTTTAACGTAACAATAAAGTATGCGACTGGTAGTTTAAGACAGAGTAGGGACGGGTACACATTTGTTACTATAAGCTATTATCGTCGAACTAATTGACAGTGTCACCCGCATACATCAGTATGATACGCCGATACATCGTATGGCTCCAGATTGATATAGTGATTCTGATAAACATCAACGAAGCCTTTCATTGTGACTGATGTGGACAATTGTCAAAGCTGTTTGTTGATGTTGAATGTACCGATGTATGCATTATAGTAACTTCATAACGCGAGTTGAATCCTAATTTTATAATATTTCAAGAACAATAATATATTTTGCTGTCTGCGTATGTCAGGGCGTACGTCACCATTTAAAGAATAAGTTAATGATATGTTAATATTTCTTATGCAACACCGCCGATTATATTTTATGCGACTGGAGTGATGAGAGAATTACGCTCCATCCCACTCTGGGCGACTATGCGACATATTATCCATTATGATCTCGCCAGAGATGATATTTATTCTTGACTCAGCCTTCACAAGGAGACACTGATACTACCATGCAAGTAGCGTTTTCTCATTATATCGTTAGCGTAATACCCTTTACTGAAATTCTCACCAAGAAAGCATCATCAACTAACATTCTCCAACCATGTTTTCTTTTATTATTCAATATTTGACCAGCACGTTTACGAAGGAAGTAATTCGGAACTTTCGGGCCATCATTTGTTTAAAAAAGACAATCGCCAACATCCAGCAAACTACCGGTCCAACATCCGTTTTAACATAATGCTGGGAACACTTTGTAGAAGCAAATTGGCGGAACACTTATTTTGACATATCTTGCTGAATATATCACAAAATATCTACCTTTTTGAATTCTTGGAAGTCGAGTATAAACTGTAAGACTCTTGGAATCCTGTAAATGCTACCTATTTGGACTTTTCAGCACGCCCGACAAAGTTTCTCACTAGCTAGCAAACTTACTGCGTGTGATATCAGAGTCGAAGTACTGGCATGTAATATAGGATATAGGAGAAAAAGAAACAGAGCGTTGCGATAAATGCAATAGAATTCCTGTTGACAAACAAAACTAGCGGTGTTCTGCAATGCTTCCCCCTTTCCATCAGAGCAAATGAGTGTGGCATGTTGACATGATAACACAAAATGCAGTACTAAACGATACACCCTGGTTAGTACCAAACCGCCAAAACCCACCCCCATGACGTGCAGCAAAGCTGGCATAACAATCATACTTGGAAGAAATATGAAGTACTGCACTTAAGGCCACAAAACCGGCTATTGTGAATGCTAAATGGGCGATACCACTTAATAGGATGTGCAAGGGCGACAATGCTAAACATTTCGGGATGCACAGACGAACGTCCATTTTCGGCAACATTATTTGTGGTAACCTCTCTGAGGGACGCCTAGAGACCAAACTGAGTTTGGTGACCTTCGTTGTGAAGAAGTAGCAGTAGATGTAGTAGATGTAGTAGATGTAGTAGAAGTAGTTGTAGTAGTAGTGGTTGTAATAGTAGTAGTGGAAGAGGTTGAAGTAGCAGCCACAGTAGAATGATAATAATCGTGAGCATCGCTCTGAATTTTTCTGAAATTGTAGCAATAAAATCATGCATATTGCTGCCCTTATACATATCAACATTCGAAATATTGGTAGTAGTAGCAGTAGTAGTGGTTGTAAGTAGAAGTAGTAGTAGTAGCACTACTAGTAGCATAAATAGTGGCACTAGTAGTAGCATAAGTAGTAGCACTAATAGTAGCAGTAGTAGTGGTAGTTGGTATTGTTGGTATTGTTACAGCAAACAAATCATTCATATCGTTGCCATTATACATAAAGCTGGTTGGTATTTTACGAGTATCCTGTTAACTGCCTTTCCATCATATGAAACTTACACAATTGTAATAACTATTGTGATTATATCTCTATATAGAAACGAACAGAAACAAATCGAGAATATACCCCCTTATTGGCGTGAGCGATGAAGTTAAAAGCATGTCATGATAGCTTGCTTGCCCCATAGACCATGTAACACAATGCTGTGTGGGAGGTTAACGGTTTAGTAAATTGTAAATAATAGTGCACGGAACCAGGAATTCAGACTTGATAATTATGCTTTGGTTTGTACTTTTGGCGTCAGAGTACCTACAAAGACGAAATACGCGTGCTGTAAATATCTTAATTACAGCAATTAACACAATCCTACCATTGTTGTAATCGACTTATCTTGCGCCCACGCTCATTAGCGTATCTACCTAGAACTGTGGGCTTTGGACAGTGGTCGTTTTCCTTTGCTTTTAAAGATAGAAACGGACTTGAGTTTGTTAACTGACTGTCATTATGGACTGAAAAGCAGCAAATAAATACAAGTTGCTGTCTCCTTTATCAGTGTGTGTAATCCGGCGTCAGGTACCACAACTATGCAAAAAGTCGTAATAAAACAATTACTCAAGATATGTTATAGAAATATCTGACCCGCTATTGATGTAAATGACACGAGTTCATATAAACACAGGATCACGAACCTCTATGCTGCAAACAACGCAAGGGGGAAGTTTTATTAAACCTACAAACGTTTGAAAATTGTGAAAAGTAGTCACATGATGTATTAGTAAAGCCAGTTGCATTCGCCATGGCAAGACGTCGGTATCACTAACTCGTTAATTTTGCATATCATTTCTTATCATACTACATCATTATGTGATATCGAGCAATGACAGACAAGATAGTGGCATTAACTGAATGAGAGGGATGGGGTGCGAGATTACTTATCAAAGCCTACCACATTTATCGGGATTTTTTTTTATCAATAATCATTTCGATATCCATAGGATAGCATGTCAATGCGTGTGACTACGAGCGGCAATGTATTCATTATAAGCTCATCGCTTGGTGATTTGTCTCCTCTGGCAAGAACGTAAAACTCAATTGTCTTACGAGCATCTAAGAAGTATGACACTACACAATAAGTATCTAGTATTGGTCGCTACAACAACATATATGATATGAGAGAGATATATATATATATATATATATATATATATATATATATATATATATATATATATATATATATATATATATATATATATATATATATATATATATATATATATATATATATATATATATCTCTATATATATATATATATATATATATATATATATATATATATATATATATATATATATATATATCAGCAGCAGAAAGTGTTCGGAATTAGCATAAGCGTACTCTTTTCCTAAACCCTATTTCTCCCCTTTGTAACCCTCAGCTCTTGAAAGGCAACATAAACCACATTTGCAGTGACTGGATACTATCTGCAGCCTGTGATGATTATGCATATATGTGAATATATAAACTGAGAATTTGAAGGTCTAGTGGATGAAGCTGGTATTTTGTTCCTTCGTGGTGACCTTCATGCCATTCATCGCCCACGAACCAGTATCAATGCCGTCATTTCAATCATTGCACCTGCGCCAATGTTGGAGGCGTGAAATGACCAAATGTGGAATGACTGGGGGCAGCTTCTATGTGTTTTTGCTGGAAGGGTATATCATTGCTCATGGATATTGCTCCATTGTGAATTAACCATAATACTATACCTTCATTGAAACATTAATATCAGCCTTGTAATTTCTTGTTTTAAACCTTATAGTAGTTGTTGCTGATGTGTAAGATATAGTAACAGTAGAAATAGTGGCAGTAGTTCTAGAAGTAATAGCAGTAATAGTCGTAGAAGTAGTAGTAGCGGCTGTTGTAGTTGCAGCAGTACTAATAGTGGTAGTAGTAGTAGTAGTTGCAACAGCAGCAGTAGAAGTAGTAGTAGTAGTAGTAGTAGTAGTAGTAGTAGTAGTAGTAGTAGTAGTAGTAGTAGTGATAGTCGAAATAGTCGAAGAAGCATCGTGAACAGTAACTGTCAAATTCTGTATATATTCAGAAACAAACAACGCAAAGACCGTATGTAATGCTGAGTAATCGTTGCTTTGGATGGACTACAATCCCAAAATACCTTATGTCCGATATTGCTTTGTTTTCCATCACCCTTCTGACTTGTTTGAAAAGAAGAAATAAAAAGACCGACATCATCTACAAACCGATCGCTTAGCCAAGTATAGGTGTCGGATGGCATGTCTTCGCTGAGCTTCGGTCCAACTAACTTTTTCGTTCATAATTCTTGGTTTAATTGCGTTTTTAATGTGACTCTCAGCTGTTTCCCTTGTATACCACAAATGTTGACGATAACATTTCACTGAGTTATGGTATTGATGAACTTACCGCTGTATACACGAGTCTGTATAATGTTAAGGCGTTGATGGAAAGAGAATGTGTCCGTGAGTAAGAGATGTTAAGGGTTAATAGTTGATAGCCTATGTACGCAAGCATGCATGTATATATGTATGCATGTATGAATGTATGAATGTATGAATGTATGTATGTATGTATGTATGTATGTATGTATGTATGTATGTATGTATGTATGTATGTATGTATGTATGTATGTATGTATGTATGTATGTATGTATGTATGTATGTATGTATGTACGTATGTATGTATGTATGTATGTATGTATGTATGTATGTATGTATGTATGTATGTATGTATGTATGTATGTATGTATGTATGTATGTATGTATGAGCGTGTGTGCACGGTATACAAATGGTTCCGTGTATCTGTCTTAGAACATGCGTGTATGTTATATGCGATATCTCATGATAGCATTTTTGTAATGTTCTGTATATGCGTGAATGAGTTACAACAACTTAATTATCAAATAAGTACACGTGTTGAACACATGATGCATGTGTATTCTTTCAGCTTGCCTGGACAGAGATTTGTTGGTGGCAAACAACCACATTAACGAACTTAAAAACATGTTCCGCGTTCTCAAAGATATCGGGGATCTGTTCATGTTCTTAATTAAAAACCTAGCAAGTCTGTTCACAATGTAGACAGATGCCCAGACTAATTACAGCAAATTTATAGTGAGTGTTTGCCAAACGAAAGTAAGCACTTGATGAACCCTGAGCGACGTCTTGTTACCCGCATTGCGCTCGGTGGTTGTGATACGTTTATCAGCCATGACGGGAGGCTATGTTACTTTGGTACAGAGAGCACTCGATGTAGTCTTGGTGCGCCAGTACCAGGATAACGCGCTTAAAAACGCCTCTCCGAAAGCCTCGATAAAGCCATAAAGTTGCATCATATGTGCTGGAACAACGCAGATCATTCCATTCCACGCAACTTACCGACATGTAGCAGTGAGCCATCGTCGTTATGAAATAACCCCGTTTACCTTGTACACCGTTTTAAATAGGGCAATATAATTTCGCCCCCCACCCCCACATCCACCCACAACTCCACACCCTTCCCTACCGCTAATGCCACGCACCCTGTTGCCCCCAGGGCACGCTCGGCCACAGCCCCTCTCCAGGCGGACGAAGCAGGCCAGCTGGGCTGGGCCTTACCCACCCACGTCCACGACTAGCCGCCCGGGCGGGATGGAGAGCCAGGCTGGTTACTCTTCTATCGCCCCGTCCATAAAAACCAGAACCATACCGAGACAACTTCCAACGCGATCACACAAGACAGCATTACCTTACCTCTACAATAAGCCACCAACAAAGGTTTGTAAGTACATATCCAAGCATTCAACACTGCTCTCTGGTAAGCGTTTACAGTCCACAACGGGCTAGCGTATTCATCAATCCAGAGATAATTCATCCCTGCAAGTGGTCGTTATAAACAAGTGAAACACTGTAAAAACTTGCTTGCCTTCCGAGCTAAACGGAGAGTTTATACATCAGAGAAAGATTGTTTGCCCCTCCAAAAGGCTGCGATTCTCTGTGCAGAAGCGAAGGGTTGATATGTTGGCAGTGAACAGCAGCACGGGGTATGGAGGTGTGAGCGGGGAGCGTTGGCTCTGCCAGGAGGGCAGCAGAGTCATGGATCACTTGTCTTACCTGTGTACAATCGTCACCATGCTGCTCTCAGCTCTGCAGTTATCTTCTCCATCCCACCACGGGCCGCAACACAGCAGCAACCCAGTCTCCAGGATTCCACTGGAGGAATTAGGTGAGTTTTTGATCAAGTAGAAGCTGAACCGGTTCTTTCCTTTCTGTTTAAATCACCTGGAATTGATTGTTTGTTTGTAAATGGCCAACAACAGCTGGAGCCAGTATTGCAAAACAGCGTTGAAACATGTTTGCAGTGACCATGCTACCCTTATTATATAACAAGCCAGTTTTTTCTCATACTAGATCAGCGTTGGCTTCACGAATTGTATGTTGTATCAAAATATGTGTCAAAACCCCTTGAAATGGGAGTGTGGGTCAAATGAACTGCCACTGGGTTCATCCGAGATCTAGAACAAACCAGCCAAGTGCCATTCCGGTACATTTCATATTGTGACACCAGTACAGTATGATCTTGTGACACATGTTCAGTATGATCTTGTGACACCTATACCGTATGATCTTGTGACGCCAGCTCAATATGACATCCTGACGCTAAAGGAGTATAATCGTGCAATACCTGATATGACATATCATCATCCACATCAGAGTCGTATTTTTCCTATTTCACGGCCAAAATTAGTTTCAAAATCATCAAAAGCACTTCATTAATTGCAAATGCAACACCGTAAATGTGTATATACATATGCAGTGCATTTCATCTCCTCATCCCAGCCTCCCCTTGCGGGTCCGGGGGTAGAATAGGCTCACTGTGTCCTTCTCTATGTCGTAAGAGGCGACTGATAGGCTGGTGGTGACTTGCCCCAGGATAAGCACTTGCATTTTAACTTTTACATCGTCATTCGTGTGTT
This sequence comes from Urechis unicinctus, assembly GCA_034190875.2. Classification (NCBI taxonomy): domain Eukaryota; kingdom Metazoa; phylum Annelida; class Polychaeta; order Xenopneusta; family Urechidae; genus Urechis; species Urechis unicinctus. The sequence continues at coordinate 22,641,880 of CM067358.1, read as the reverse complement.
TTCCGTCTTGTTTCCCATTTATCGTGGAAGGCGGCTGCTTAATCAGGTCAAACTTATCTTTTAACCTTTCTAGACATCATTTAACACATACGTGTTGGTGATACACTGTACTCACTCATCCCAGCAGTGACGATTTGAACACAAATATCGTGCAGAACCCGGTAATATGCGAACTGGAATACCGCCTTGAACAACCGAACTGTTCACTCATAAGCTCACCTTGGGCAACCGGTCTCTCAATCATGGCCCTGATGAGTTATGTTCTCATGGGCTGGTACGTTGCATTGGTTAGTATTTGCCAACCATATGGTTTTACGTAAAGGGCATATTCCGCATTCGCTTATCTTTTTAGGTGATACTTAATTGCCGACAACACTCCTTAAATACGTCATTCAACAGTTGGTTAACACAATAAAAGAGGTTTTCTACAGATGGTTTCGATTGAAGAAATGGGGTATTGCTTTTGTAGTTACCAATAAAAAAAACCCAAACAATAATGTGTTTGGTACAAATACATTTGATTTACTCCATGACAAGCCTTGTCATACATTTCAATCTCATAACAGCATCGGACGGAGTATAGAAACGGAAGCCGCAGAGTTCTAGCATTTCGATGCCTATCTAGTGACATTTCGTATGACGGCTGGAGATGTTATACTACGTAGTGCTGGCTGGGTGAGCCAACTACGAAAGGGTCTCTACCTAGAGCATACTTCCATAGACGTTGTCTAGGCACATGAAAGACATTTCTTCTCCATTTCTTCGAGTCCTTTCCGGCTTCTCTCGCGTCAGTTCTCAGCCACCCCGAACTCCATCTCAAGTTTTTTTCTTCATATTAGTGTGGCTTTTATAATTCATACCGCGCGCCGTAATCCAATACACTGAGTCGGGAATCTGACCTAGATCGGGTAATGACGTTTAATGAACCAGAAATAGATGGTAAAAATAGCAAATGGGCTTTCGGGTTGAACTTTCTAGTTAATCAACACACATTTGTTTTTGCTGACACTGACAGGAGTACTCCATATTTATCTTCCACACTCCTTGTTTGTCTTTGTTTATTATAAATTCCTATATGTGTTTAGCGGGTATATATAGGCCGGAAAGGATATTGCTTCCTACAAGCAACAATAGAACTGAGGCTCGTCATGGAAAATGGGACCGCGTAACGGTATTAACGAGCAGGACGTATCATTATAAATATACATATATATATATATATATATATATATATATATATATATATATATATATATATATATATATATATATAGATATATATATATATATATATATATCGAGATATATATATAGAGATATATATATATATGGATATATATGGAGATATCTATGGATATCTATATATATAGATATATATATATATATCTATCTCTCTATCTATATATATATAGATACTCTATATATCTATATCTATATATATATATATACATATCTTTATATATCTATACATAAATGTATATATATATATATAGAGATATATATACATATATATCTATATATATCTATATCTATATATATATATATATCTATATATCTATATATATATATATATATATATATATATCTATATATATATATATATATATATATATATATATATCTATATATCTATATATATATATATATATATCTCTATATATATATATATATATATATATATATATATATATATATATCTCTCTCTCTCTATCTATATATATATATATATATATCTCTATATATCTATATATATATATATATATATATATCTATATATATATATATATATATCTATATATATATATATATATATATATATATATATATATATATATATATATATATAAAATACGTCTAGCTCGTTACCCCCACCGTTACGCGGCCCCATGTTCCCCGCCTGTTTGTTTGAATCTGTCAAGATCATGGCCCCTTACACAATGTGAGCAACGAACACTCGTCGCTCTGTGTTTATTGAACCAACAAGCCATACGTTATACATACATGCTCGTTATCGACGCATGATCGCTACCACAAGAGCCTGGTGATGTAGGTGACCTAGTTTTTTTATTACTTCTCCTTCGGAAGTCGGAAGCAACCACTCGCAACACTTGTTTTAAGAGTTGAACAGCATCAACACTCGAAAGACGCCCTTGATGACACCATACAAACGGATACCCCTCTATACGTGTAGTCGATTGATTCGGTGCATATGCACTGAATAATTGAGAAGAGTTTTACCTCGCAGATTTCTTACGAAGGAAGCCGATCATCTCCATCTGGCCTAAATTAACAGTCGATAGCGCTAACCGAGGGTTTGCTAGGGAAGATGGGATGTATGAGCAACTTGCACTTACTATTTTTACAGCAACAGTGAGCTTATTATCCACAAGATAACCTTCATGATGCTAGATAGCCAATGTTTGTTGAGCCGGCACACTTCCGGAAGGCTCCGTGAATTGGGGTGAAGGTCGTTCGTGGACCAGACAACAAGGGAGGCGATAACCGATAGCTCTGCCGCGGTATATATCGATCACAACTGGAGCTGTCCTCAAGCGCTATTTTGTGACAAGATGATTTCGGATCTGAATGTAAATTTTCGGAGTTGGGTCGATTTGATTCACAAACATACCTGTATGTAGTTTTAAAAATGTCAATATAAGTAGGGCTCCGCCTTAGCTCCGGTGTAACGGTAACATGAATTTATACCGTTACGAAGAGTTCGTCAAACACAGTCGGCAAGTTCTCGTTTGGGTTGAAGGACTACTCTGCGTACCTAGAAAAAAAACATATATCAAGAGCCTTTACAAAAAATAGACTTTGCGCGCCAAAAAACTTACCACCACTCGACGCTATTCTTCAATAAATGGCATCGATAGTTCGTTTCCTAACAAATCGCGATACGATGTCTGCCATTTTGGAAACAATTAATTCTCGCGATTTCCCGCATTGCCTTAGCATCCCAAGTGTGGGGCACTTACCCTAACTCGGATAGGGGTGTGCCGCGGGACCTCGAAAACCTGTACCCGTTGTACTCGTTGAGAATGAGAAAAAGTATACTCCATCGTGCAAGGTATTATGCGAATGTCTAACCCGTCGTAAAAGTCGAGATGTTGAAAAAACCACCCCCTTCGTGCGGCACATGTATACTATATCTTTACACTAAAGTGTGTGAGTATCCACTCGTCTGCTCTTAAATCCATCTGCAAATACCATACCGACTCCGGCATATCTCATCGTTGCACCTGCTTACTATGTACATAGCGGTACACTCTTAATGTAATCTAGTCAACTTGACTAACTTGGCTAGTCATATTGACTGTCCACCAAACGACTAATGTGTTAGTCAATTTGACTAATGCAGTTAGTCAAATATTGATTAGTCAAAATGACTAATCTACCTAGTCAAGTAACGAGTGGTCAATATGACTAATCTATTAGTCACTATGACTATCTCATTAGTCAAATTGACTAAAGCGTAAGTAGTAATGACTATTGTACTTAGTCAGACCGACTAGAAGATTTGGTCAGTTTGACTATGAATGAAGGTCAGTTTGACTATGATTAAAGGTCGAACCATGTAAGAACTAGTGTAAAAGCAAGTCAGACAACATAATATGCAACAAAAGAAGACTTTATTGTATATAAACACTTACATGCATGCCCTTGTTAATACTAGCCCTGACACAAAGAAGCTTCGCATCAACTGGGTCTTTAGCCTCATCATCAACGACCAGCATCACCTTCTGTACATAACGAAACGTCTTTTTGGTCGATAGGTGGTAAGGCACATAAACACATAAATGGCGGCCATCAACATGCCCATGGCCATGACATCTGTTACATCCACAGCTTCTCCAACAGATGTTATTGCTGGTGTCTTGCTGCGTTGTGACATTCTAAAACACATAGTACACTTATGGTTGAAGCTATGCACTCATTAGTACTGATACCAGCTATGGTACACGACAATACATACAAAAATACAGAAAACTATTTAATATTCTCACCTAATATTATGGAGGCGATTGTCAGAACATTTCAACTGAAGATTTCCAATTTCCCGCAGCAACTGATTAAAGAACCGCCGCAAAGGTCAAGCTTCCGGTATGCCGCGGCGCGCATCTGTGGTTATGTAACCAACCCTAGTGATCCGCGCATCGCGGTCTCCCAACAAAGAGAAGAAAACGCTCTCAGGGTGGTCAAATTGACTAGGTAACTAGTCAAACAACACCTGACCAGCCTTGCTAGTCATTGTGACTATGTTGCTTAGTCGATTTGACCATGTGATTAGTCGTTAGAGAGTTTGACTAACTTCGATAGCTGGGTGACCAGGTTAGCTAGTCATTTTGACTAGATTGGGTTAAGAGTGTATGCTTAACAATCAAACCATCAACTGGTTCGCCAATCATCCAAACAAGCAGCTATCCACTTACACGCCTATCTACCTATGTCTACGTCAGCCTGAATTTGTCACTCTGTCAGTTGGTTAAATAAGCAATGCATTGTTACAGCCGTCTCAATATATGGGTCATCGTCTTGTTTGCAGATCCAGCCTTTTGGGTGTCAAAAGCAGAGGACGATTTAAGGATAGCATTAAACAGCGCACCTAACACTAAAGTGGCCCGCAGCATTATTCTCTTCGTAGGAGATGGCATGGGCGTTAGTACCGTAACGGCCGGGCGCATATTCAAAGGACAACAGGACAACAAACCCGGGGAGGAAACAGTTTTAGAATTTGAAAAATTCCCTCATGTAGCATTCAGTAAGGTCAGATATACGCTGGTATGACGACAACCTAGTTCTCATTTACTTAAGATCCTATTTTGGTAACTCTTCCTGTATGGAAGAAATTCAATAGCAATTGCAGCTGATGACGTCAGTATATAATGTCTGAACACTGTCCTTGTTTTGCCAGACGTACAATGTGGACCACCAGGTGGCCGACTCAGCGGCGACAGCGACCGCGTTTCTCTGTGGGGTCAAGGCCAACTACGGCACGCTGGGTGTTGACGCACGCGCACAACGGGGCAAATGTGCCTCATCTCGTCAACGGAATTTGACGTGTATTGCTGACTTGGCACAAAGAGCAGGTTGTTATGAGTAAAATTTAATCTCTTAATTTACATTTGTGGTGATGTTGTGGTGAATCTTCCCACAGACGGTTAAGAACCAAAATATTACAAATGAATAGTAATGCGTGAAGAGAGTGAGATGACATTCTGAACAGACATCCCAACTTCTGTACCGATGACCTATAGCAGACCATTTTGTTAGAACAAATCCCTCTCCTCTATGCTGATTGAATTTTCGAATCCATACACACTTAGGATTTCATTTAAAACCTAATTAAAACCAAAGAGTACACCCCCTCCCCCACACCACCTTACCTAAAACCCGATAAGCTCAACACGATTGCCAACCTACTTGTTTGATCGAATTCAAAACACCAACATACATAGGTTCGCTTGCTGTTCCTATCCTGTGTTGTAATCACTGTGACAGGAAAAGCCACGGGGCTTGTGACGACTGCTAGAGTGACCCACGCTACACCTGCGCCGCTGTATGCGCACACACCAGAGAGGATGTGGGAGACTGATTCGCTGATGCCTGACGATGGTCGCCGTGAAGGGTGTTCTGATATAGCCTCGCAACTAATGGGCGATGTCGGCAGCAACCTGAATGCAAGTGTTTAACAGCGACGAACAATCGGAGTTTAAAGATGCAATGTACTTAAGTGGAAGTCATGTTAAAGTTGAATGTGCATATCACCACGACCTCTGGGAATTTAAAGGTCAAGTTGGACGTGACATGATTTATAAACTATATTTGGCACATTGTAGACGGTACACTATATATTCGAAGCTAAAAACGGATAGAATTCGAGCGCGACAATTACTGAAAATGATGGAAATGTGCACGGGTTGTTAATCGAATAGGTAGTCATTCATTTGCACATTACTTTAATCAAAGTTCGGGGGCTATTTTAAAAGCGCCAATATCTATAAACTATCGAAGATTTAATGTCCCAGAAACAAGTAGTGATTGTTTTCGAAAAATCTTTGAAAAATGCATCTTTAATGACATAAGTAATTTGTAACCCACCAACGTTCCAACGATGTACAACAACCTTGTTCTAAAAACAAATAATTAGGATTGAATGATTCTTCTGTAATTTTATCATGCTCAATATGATCTTTTAGAATGTCCATAATCCATAGGGAATCCATTTCCAATCTGTTGTCTGTTGTCTAGTGTCCATAATTGAACTTAGCATTGGTTACAACCCGTCAACAGTACGTTTGAAGCAATATACATACAAGCGCGATACGGATGTGTGCTCAGATCTGTGAATGAGTATCGAATTTAAAGTTCGCGATGTCTCTTCCAGGTTGTTATGGGCGGAGGAAGAAAACATCTTATGCCTCGTGACCTCCACGATCCCGAATACGCGGATCACACAGGAAGTAGGTCCGATAACCGCGATATCATCCGGGAATGGGTGGACGAGAAGCGGTCCCGCGGGAAGATAGCTCAATACGCGTGGGACAAACGCACGTTTGATCGCGTTGACGCGGAGCATACGGATTATCTGCTCGGTTCGTCATCTATAAACCCATCATGCATTCCATCTATCTCTCAAATCATATATCCACTTATATGTCTGTGTGTCTGCCTGTCTGTCTGCCTGTCTGTCTATACATGTTAACCTCCCGTAGAGACTCTGTCTGCCTCCCTCTCATGCGCACTAATTCAGTCATTACATGATACTGAAAATCGCATTCAACAAAACTGTTATGGTCAATTACTCGGACATCATTTATTCACAAAAAACAATTCTATTTTAAATGACTTCTATTTGCGTAATCGTATGTTTTTGCTCACTTCAGGGTTATTTGAACCAAGTCATATGAAATATGATGTGGACCGAAGGCGGCAGAGAGCCGACGACGCAGAGCCAAGCCTGTCCGATATGGTGGAAAAGGCGATTAAAGTTCTCAAGAAGAACGATAACGGTTTCTTCCTCCTTGTAGAAGGTATAATTGGTGGTATGGTCGGCTTCGTTAAGTCAATGACCGACTATGAATGATAGGTCTGGTTACTGGTCCACATATCATCCAGTGATATCAAGGTCACTGATGATTACCGGGTGGAAATGATTATAAGCAAATTGTTTGCCAGTATGGATATCTATATGCCCTGTGTATACGCATATATACGTAGTCAGGAGGCAGGAATTACCTGTTGACAATCTCTTATTGTGAAGATATTCAAACGAGCGAATATCATCAACAAGGGCAGACGTTGTTATACAAGCAACATACAGATATTACAAACATATAAATTCATTCATATTACAAATAATTGAACTAAAACAAATATATGGCATGTGATATTTAATACCAAATTTTGTCAGGTGCGCGCATTGACCACGCCCACCATGAGAACACAGCCAAGCGGGCGTTGGAGGAGGTCGTTGCGTTCGAGGCGGCTGTCAGCACAGCGCTTGGATTGGTGGATACAGAGGAGACGCTGCTGATCGTAACAGCTGATCACTCTCATCCTCTGTCTATAGCCTCGTACGCGCGGAGAGGAAATCCCATCCTTGGTAGCTATTATATCTGTGGTTTCTCATCACCAATTTACATCTAATTATAGCATCAACTTATTGTGTAATAAAGCTATAGGTTACATTGGATAATACTATCACAGGTCGTTGCCCCCAAATGTGAAATCATTCTTGGACTGTTTTACTCCAAGTAAGACCAGCTAAGTCTTCACCAACTCCCATTGGTCAAATTGGTGTGAACATCATAAAATGACCAGTAATACTTGCCACATTTGTTACGTAACTGTAGAAGTTAAAGATATAAAATCTTTTTTGATTCGCAATATTGTGTAGGGCTGACGGACTTCAATGAGATCAGCTACAGCCGTCTCTCAGATGTCGATAATCTGCCGTATACGACCCTCAGTTACGCTACAGGTCCAGGTTACCAAGAAGGTCCACGTCTAGACCTGACGAACGTCAATACACGTGAGCAAGGCTTACACCGAGCTTCCAGGCCACAGCAGTCGTTAACACTTACATGTCAATATATTATTTTGCGAAACCATTTTATATCTTCAAAAATAATAATATATAATCAAGTGCGCTTATTAAAAATTCTTAAGAATTTCAAGAACTTGTGCTTGTCACTTATCATTAATGGATTTTATGGCAGTGTTTAAGTTGATTCGGTCCGCTTATTGTCAATTTGTCAGATCTCTTAAGTCATGAACTTTATGGTAAGAAGCTATATGATGACAATTAATGATAAGACAGTCATTTTAAGTTTGTCATGACGACGTAACAAAATTCATGATTGTGAATCCATGTGTGTGTGATGCAGAAAGTCGACAGTACCGGCAAGCCACCACAGTTCCCACTGGTATCGTGACACACGAAGGCAGCGACGTCCCGATCTACGCCATCGGTCCCATGGCGCACCTCTTTCATTCCACACATGAGCAGAACTATATATTCCACGTGATGACGTACGCCGGCTGTCTGGATGCTTATCGTCGTCATTGTCAACCTCCCCCATCCCCACACATCTACCGCAGTCATCCCGACATCATCTTAAAGCAACCACACCAATCCAAAACAGACTCACATGATGACGCAATGATAGCGATACAGGCCAAAAGCACGTGGAATCCGACAGCGCCATCTTCTGGCCAACCTCTGATTTCAAGCTATCTGGTGATAACGTTATTCGCGCTATTGGCGTGATGGAAGCTATGTGATCACGTGATGACTCAATATTGAACCATGTTCTGCAGCAGTAAATGGCGTGTAATGTGTATATTTGTTTGTGTTGACAACTATATGGCATAAATGTATCTGCAATAATAGACTAAGTTTTCAATTAATTCACAGGAACTGTCCTACACACAAACCTGTTAACAGTTATAAACATAAATGGCTAACATTGATAACGATGTGATTTCTAACCCACTGAAAATTAGTTGAGCACCCCGACTTTGGCCTCGCGCTAAATTATTTATGCGCGGAAGGTCCTTGCATATGAAAAAGACGCAGTTGAATTTCAATTACATGAATAGGTGTCATTTACATATTATTTACTTCAATATTCACTCGTTGTTTATTTTCTAACCAGCAACAATTAAATGTCCCCAGCGTTGATGTCTCAATGAAGGCGCTTGTCCGAGTGGGTGACTAACAATAACGGTGTCTGTAAGAGATGCGTTCTCGTAGCGTGGGCGCTGAAGCAAAGTTGAACAAATACAACGGGGATTGGGGAATGTGTTTGGGTGCTAGCAGTGATGCTCAAGTAACGGAAGAAGCCTACTTTACATGGAGACTAATTTCCCGGTGACCACACTATGACACAGATCCTTGCCTTGATAAATTGAGCGACGCCAATGTTGAATATAGCCATGTAAGGATATAATTACATCTATAACCCATGCGAAGCTTACGTAACACGGCCGGTTTCATTTGCGTATTTATAAATAACGGATTCAGGTTGGAGTCAGTGTGTCGCAGTGGTCGGCCCCATGACAAGATAATCAGCATTCCATCGAGTAATGGCGAGTTACCAGTAGTTGAGGATCGCGTATGGGGTGACGGATTGGGTGTCTATTGATTGCATAGGCTGAGGATTGTAAAACATACCAGCTCTTGGTAGTGACTCAAAGAAGTGCAATATTTATGTGGAACAGAATTGTGGGTTTTCATGAGCCATATGGGTTGTTTGTGTGTCTCTCTTACTATTAAACTGAAGTTTACGGCTAAACGGCACGAGAAAATCTCACTACGACGGCGTTAACAGCCAAACACCCCGAAAAAGCCATTCACCCGCCCACGTTTTCTGTTATCAACCCCAAAAAGTAGTAGCTATTCATAAGTAGATTCTGCGAGCACGTTAAATGCATTGTGATGAAACGTTGACTCCATTAATTGATAATTGACGTAAAAAGTCTTTTTAAGCCATCAAACTGTTGTAAACCCGTAGATTTGCCAGGTGAAATGCCCCTGGTCACTTTACACATCATCTATGTTAGGGATTTAACGGTTAAATCACAGGACAATGGAATTATATACGGATATATTTATCATAACGGTTCGTCTACGCTTCATATTCCTGAGTTCTGAGCAAAGACAGTTAAGGCCTTCACAGACCAGGCGTCTGGGAATGATACTTTGTCCCTTGCCACAGGTTATATCGGGACAGACGGTGAGAACAAACGAGCATGACCGTGATACCATGGTTTTATCGCCTAAATGGCCTCGCTGTGAATACCTGGTTGCTGGTAGAATTCGTAACAAGCACAGCGCACTGCAAAATAATCAAAACAGGACCAAGAGTGAAAAAAATATCTGAATAATTGTCAATTGAATTCTGAGAAGCTCTTGTATATAAGCGCAGTACAAAATAAGAATATCATTCTATGGATCTATTGTATACTTTAAACTGGTGTGAGCAAATTGTAACTTGCTATTGCTGGTGCAAGAACTTCTCCTCTGTGAAGGGAACGCCATCCGATGGCCCTGTGCGTTATGATTTGGTCAATTGGACCACCTCAAAGCATCGACTTTCGCTTTGAAAAACAAACAAACCCGTCATCTGTCATGCGATTAAATATTGCGGTTTACGGCAGGTAAACACTGATGACAGAATGTGGCCCCCAAAAAATGGACAAACGCGGCATCCTAGACAATGCGGGACATTTAATTACTTTTCTAGGTAAGCATTTTTTCACTCGTCTCCTTTAGCTAAAGCAATCGAGCAAGGCACCGGGTTTAGCCACGTCGGCTCATATGCAGCTGTGGGTTGAAAGCTCGGCTGATGGAACATTTTATAAGCCAATAAAGTTCCGGGCAGCTCACATCCTCCGTAAAACAAATGCATATTTCAGTCATTCTAGAGCTCCGTCGACATCTCAACGTTATGATATCATTCGTTGATATAGGATCATAATGTGTAGCACTACTCATTAGAAATGAAGCTTCTGTCAAGGTGTTTCTGGTTTATCTGTCTATAAGCAAGTTATCACCACGGGAAGTGAAGTTACAATGCGGTTTTTGTCCTATGGTGCAGTATCTCTTTATTCCTTAGCAGATGCCATCCTTATCTGTATTAATTTTTGAATACCATCATTTGCTGAGAAGTAGCATGCACTGTGAGCGTGCAGATATAATTAGTCTTAAGGCATAGTTGCTTTGTTTGTTTGCGTAGGTATTTGCACGATTCAGTGAACGAACACAGTTTGTTGAATGTATTAGCAATTTCAAATGTATGAAAATTATTCACGCTATATCCAAGTAATACTCAAGCCGATAGACGTGCAAATGACCGAGGAGTTTATCACTTGTTGTGATTCGGAGCTGGTTCTCGAAACTCCATGGCACGTTTCCAAGCGTTGATCGGTAGGTCTTGAAGTGCAATACATGGCAACACACGCACAGTCAAATGTAGTTGATTCCAAGACCATAAAAGAAAAGCTTATGTGCTGCACCATAAACGTACTGCATTACACTCGCAGTACTATCAAAGGACTGCGTTTCAGATACAGTACCACCAAAGGACTGCGTTTCAGATACAGTACCATCAAAGGACTGCGTTTCAGATACAGTACCATCAAAGGACTGCGTTTCAGATACAGTACCACCAAAGGACTGCGTTTCAGATACAGTACCATCAAAGGACTGCGTTTCAGATACAGTACCATCAAAGGACTGCGTTTCAGATACAGTACCATCAAAGGACTGCGTTTCAGATACAGTACCACCAAAGGACTGCGTTTCAGATGCAGTACCATCAAAGGACTGCGTTTCAATTACAGTACTATCAACGGAGGGTGTCAGATACACTACCATCGAAGGACTGCGTTTCAGCGCCAAGAATATACTGTACTTCTCAAACGACTCCATAAACTATGCGGCATCATTCAAACAGTCCCCATGCATGCACAACAGCGTATAGCAGTCCTATATAAAGCATCCACGCTAGAGATAGATGCTCTTGCGATTGCTCAGTCAATTACATATCGCCTCCACTTAAAGCCGGCTCTTTTAAGAACAACGCGGCCAGAAAGCTATTAGCAAGCTGGCGTTTGCATGGAGCGCCGACCAAACGAGTATTGGTGTGACACGTGATATGTCATCTTGTCAACTAATAATAACGTTACACGCAATGCTTTACCGAACCACTTGTGTTGGTATATGTATTAATGCATTAATTCGAATAACATTGTTGGTAAGTATTCTTGATCCACAGGAATCACTACTCCCGGACGCCATGGTCTCCTGGTGAATTTGTTACATAAATGTTAGCCCTACAAGACGTCTGCGTAGACGTCTTACCGTTTCTCGAAACAACACAACGCAATTATTTGTAGATCGATTAAGACAACTACCAAACACCAAACATACACAGGTGATGGAGTTATAGAATGCAATGATGTTTTACGGACAATTTCATCCCTTTTCGGCTGGTGATTTCATCCGTGGTAATTATTTATAGTTCGATCAATTTGGGAAGCGGTAAAAAGTCAGAAACACAGCAACATGTTTGTTTACAAGTTCAAGACCACATGCACTGCGCATGCACAGAAAGACAAAGACTAATGCTAAGCCCGGGGGGGGGCACTTAAGTGGAAAGATATAGTATACATGTGGCGCACGAAGGGGGTGGTTTTTTCAACATCTCGACTTTTACGACGGGTTAGACATTCGCATAATACCTTGTACGATGGAGTATAATTTTTCTCATTCTCAACGAGTACAACGGGTACGGGTTTTCGAGGTCGCGCGGCACACCCCTATCCGAGTTAGGGTAAGTGCCCCCCACTTGGGATGCTAAGGCAATGCGGGAAATCGCGAGTATTAATTGTTTCCAAAATGGCAGACATCGTATCGCGATGCCATTTATTGAAGAATAGCGTCGAGTGGTGGTAAGTTTTTTGGCGCGCATAGTCTATTTTTTGTAAAGGCTCTTGATATATGTTATTTTCTAGGTACGCATAGTAGTCCTTCAACCCAAACGAGAACTTGCCGACTGTGTTTGACGAACTCTTCGTAACGGTATAAATTCATGTTACCGTTACACCGGAGCTACATAAATGTCAGAGTTTGTAAAGCAGCGCTACAAATGAAGCGTCGGCCGATGGACGTCCACTCGCCACTATCATCCCAAATCGACACCAGGTGGCATTCGCCATCAGGTGGCATTCGTCACCAGGTGGCATTTGTCGTCGAGAGGCAATCGTTGTTAAGAGGCTTTTGTACAAAGAATGTTACTTAGAAACCGAAGTCAAATCAAATGCATTGCTACAACATTAAGAGCCTAGAAGTAGAAAACATACAAAGCTTCCACAAAGTTCAAGCACATGCTTCAAAGAAATATAGAGATTGCACGGGAAGGTAAACCATATTTGGAAGAAATAATATCTTTTTGCATGGTCGATTGGGTAGAAGTGGAAACACAATAAGACAACAGGGAAAATTCCCACATGAATGTCTGCAACACGCTAGAGTAGGATAGCGAGTTAGCAAATGTCAGCGAATATCAGTGTCATCTTATCCATTCCACATTTTTTACACCTGTATGAGATTCCCACGGAGAGGCCGTGTGTTAATAGATGTCAGCTCAAATAAGTGCAATCTTCGTTCGTAGATTAATTGTAGTACGCTTCGTACCCTATATGTCTTTGTTACGTTGAAGGGATTTTGACAACGCCTGAATCGCATGTTGTAATTAGGGCTGCCGCTGTACTAATTAATTTCCTGTTAGTTAGCTATCAGCTTTATAAAATTATCTATTAACAGGCAATTATGCAACAGATTACATGAAAGTACCGGAAACGTGGATGATACTGTATTCTGAACAATGAACACCTGAGAAGCGATGCCCAGAGCAGATATAATTATCTTTGATAAGGGGTTGGTGCAGAATGTGTGCCGCATACTCCAGCCGCCTACAATTAATTTTGTACATTAGCTCATTATGCAAATGCACCGGACATATCAGGAAAGGAATGAGCAATTCATATCTAAATATGCCCGACGAAACATTATCATGATGATATACATAAATAAGAACCGACAGAATAAGAACGAGGGATGCGCAAAAGGGGACGCATACAGGATAACCGTCGCATAAAGGCTGCTGAAAATACCGTGGATGTTATTGAATTATCTTTGTTAATGATAGATTCCAAACTCACCTGATCGACGAGTTCTCAACTTGGGATGTTTTTGATATCATTGAGCTAGAAGGCGCTTGTCGACAAGGTCACGACTGGCCCTCGAATGAGTATTATGCTGCCTTTCTACCTGGAGTGTATTGCTCGAGTAAAAACGATTTTCTTGCACCAGTCGGGTGCACTGGCAGTCATTCCGTTCTATATACGTGCTTGAGCAACCTTATCATTGGTCAGTCAGTGACGTCATTAGTGGCAAGCCAATTTTGAACCTGCCAATTTGGTGTTCTGGAAGGCCTCTACTTAATGCTTCTATTATTAACCAGTGTAATTCGACACACTAACGTCGCCTAATGATTTTCTTGACCCCTAGTGCCCAATGCAAGTCGGAAATGCTGACCAATTTCAGTCAGTTTGCATTTGCTTAAACACGGGTTTTCCACACGTCCAACCACCTTTTCTTCGTTCACGGCTAGTGAAGCATAACATACGATTTTGGAACTAAACCGCGCATGAGCAATAATAAAGAAGCGATACTTTTGGACACAATATTTTGCAACATATTCTTCTAATTGTAATGAATATACTGGAGAAAATATGCATGCTTTAATTTTAACCATCAGTGTATGGTAATATGTCTGGGTTTTTTTATTTAGGGTCCTCATATATTTGCGCTGTGATTGTTCGAATATGTGGATTGCAAACAAATTCTCAGCGGGAGATATAACATCATTAGCACATCATAACCTCTCAACCCTAATATATACCTTAGATAACTGCAATAACACCAATCTTCGTTGTCAGCATGTACTTTTCTAATGACATTCTATCGTAAAGGTTTGTAATTAATCAATCTTTTTCATAGCAGTGAATAATAAAGTAGACAATGTTGTCTAGCCCTTTATATCAGCTGAACTCTCAGCTTTGATATTATTTTGTTTATTTTGTATGCATCCCGTCTTCTGTTTGTTTGAGATCTATGCGGTGATGTCACCGCGACTGTGGATATAAACCTATGTATTATTGCCTCGACACTATACATTGATTGAGACATTTTTGAACATTAATTGCCGAGATTGTAATGAATGAAACAAAGTGCTATATTTTGGTTGACCTGACCCGTTTAATTACGCTTCCATTTGTATGACGGTATGCAGAAAATAACATCCGCTCGCATAATTCGTTCCCCCGTTAAGTTGACTCGATGAAGATCGTGGACAGTGACCACAGCGTTCTACTTCACTTTATGTGGTCATACAAATGTACCTTCATGCAGTGTCTCTACAAATCTGTGGTGAAACAAAATACTGCACGACCATGCAGACAGCTGCAAAATGTTTACCTTCTATATGGCATCTCAATCGCATGACCGGTCCTAGCCTGGTTCTGCTTCTATAATGTAAGTAATCTGTGGGAGGTTATATACAGATTGATTGCCGATCGGTATGATAAGCTTTACCTGCAACAGGTTAAAAAAAAAGACAAATTAGCAGCGTTTATTGTTATGATTTTTATCAGCTTAAAGGTCTACGTGTAATTGTATACTGTGTATTTGTAATACCTGGAGTTGCAGTCTTTATCAAGATCATATTTGTCTCTCATTGACACCAGATTTTTTAATGAATAAGACACATTCTACGCCGAACAAATTCTTCATCTGCAAACTGGTCGAGCGTTTTACCCACAGTTAAAGGAGAGGTTATGCGATATTGCCAGTGGGTGATTCAATATAACGGAGTCCTCGTAAATGTCTATTGCATACAGACAAAGTAAAACACGACATTTTTATTGTTGTGCATGGGATGTGCACATATATCAAGCTTTAGTTATATACGTGTATTACTGGGCATAAGTTGTTGATCCATACCACCCATCAGTAATTAATCCATGCCATCGCATCAGTACATGATCCACCACATCAGTAGATGATCCACACCACCCCATCAGTAGTTGATCTACACCACCTCATCAGTAGTTAATCCACACCACCCCATCAGTAGTTGATCTACACCACCACATCAGTAGATGATCCACACCACCACATCAGTAGATGATCCACACCACCCCATCAGTAGTTGATCTACACCACCTAATCAGTAGTTGATCTACACCACCCCATCAGTAGTTGATCTACACCACCCCATCAGTAGTTAATCCCCATCAGTAGTTGATCTACACCACCCCATCAGTAGATGATCCACACCACCACATCAGTAGATGATCCACACCACCCTATCAGTAGCTGATCTACACCACCCCATCAGTAGTTGATCTACACCACCCCATCAGTAGTTGATCTACACCACCCCATCAGTAGTTGATCTACACCGCCACACCAGTAGATGATCCACACCACCACATCAGTAGATGATCCACACCACCCCATCAGTAGTTGATCTACACCACCCCATCAGTAGTTGATCCACACCACCCCATCAGTAGTTGATCTACACCACCCCATCAGTAGTTGATCAACACCACCCCATCAGTAGTTGATCTACACCACCCAATCAGTAGTTGATCTACACCACCCCATCAGTAGTTGATCTACACCACCCCATCAGTGCTTCATCCAAACAACCCTATCAGTAGTTGATCTACACCACCCAATCAGTAGTTGATCCACACCACCCCATCAGTAGTTGATCCTCACCACTCCATCAGTAGTTGATCCACACCACCCCATCAGTAGTTGATCCTCACCACTCCATCAGTAGTTGATTCACACCACCCCATCAGTAGTTGATCCACACCACCACATCAGTAGTTTATCCACACCACCCCATCAGTAGTTGATCCACAACATCCCATCAGTAGTTGATCCACACAACCCCATCAGTAGTTGATCCATACCATCCCATCAGTAGTTGATCTACACCACCCCATCAGTAGTTGATCCATACAATATTGGATTCGTTTCAGATTGAGTGTATTGGTCAGAAATGTATGCATCTCGCACCTACTTGTCAATCGACAACATCCCATTGGGTTGATAAAGTACTCTGTCTTACTGCCGCGTATCTGATGAAAGAAACTCCAATGATCAACACGCATACCTAAATGGTATACGCTCTCATACATGTTTCATATATCAAGAATGCCGTCAGTCAACCAAAGAACAAATATTGAAACGAGGAATATTCTCCTATGAATGCGTGAACACCATACGTTTTGTATGACATGCTGTCACGTGAATGTCCACGATCTATGACCTCTTCAATCAAGGTGTGAATACGTACTGCATACAATGATGAATGATGCTTGTGATTCTTGAATAGCTGCCCTTAAGCAGTACCAGCGCCCTCTTGGCACAAAACCCGTTGCCCAGATCGAGCTGCTGGGGCGATAGAGCCACCAGATCAGATGTATCAACTCACAGCGATGGGACCGCCATTCAAAACACCAGTCAAGAGTCAGGTTTCCACACCACACGAACTCACAACCTCTTGGTCGTTAGGCGATTCAGCTTACGGTTACCCATAGGGAACCAGCTTGGAAGTTTATGCGCATCAAGTAGATATATAATAATAGTAATGATTACTATTGATTAATTGTATACTTATTCGTGTGCAGTTCCTGGAACATGCACCGCACAATGGTACCATGTGTCATGGGGTGCATATATCGTATTAGCTTTTATCTACATGTCGTGACTAATAGAGCCAGTGAGAAATTTCTACTGTAAAGCTGGATAGGTTGAATGACAACCTGGCATTCACGCGACACAGGGGTGTTCGTGGGAGGGTAAGTTGTCGCGTGTCACTGCAATCATTTGTTGTAATTGCAAATTTCACTGTTTTTGGTGAGTGGCATGAATAAGATTATGCGGTTTAGTCGTGAAATAAGTATGTTCTATGCCACAATCGATATGTGTGATTTGGCCAATGCTTTCCAGTACCGACAAATAACTTATAGGATGATAATTAGAGAGATTTATTTGCTTGCCGTATCAGCTGCATGACAGTCTCATGGTTCGGAATTCCTAGCTTTATTAAGCACCGCTTATTGTGTGTTAGAAAAAAAGGCTATAACAAAAGAGATTGTGGAGGAATCCGACCTCAGTGTCAGGAAGTTATAGTAAAACCATTTAGTCCATGTCACATTCAAACGTTACTCCTCTTTGATCTTTCTATTAGCATTACGTGTAATAGCTTTGGAGATAATAGCTCCAGCTCATTCGCTTCTCGGTCCGGCTCATTCGCGTCTCGGTCCGGCTCATTCGCGTCTCGGTCCGTCTCGATTGGCCGTTTTGCATGTCCAAGCGTAATGAAGATCCTCATCCGTCACCGTCGCGATATCACCTCGTCATTGAAGGCGATGTTAAAACGCAGGTTTCAATTCACTTCACTTTAATATCTCATCACCCAGCCTTACCTTACAATTGTCAAACATAGTGCGATTCCGCAGGTAATGTGAACAAGCTTCCCTCTGATTGCAGTAGGCGCATAAGGCAAAGCGCATCGGGTTGGGGGTTATGGTTGTTGTTGGGCGTGGGCCTCTTGTACGTCACAAGCCCCTCCTCTCAGCGTGATGCCAACGTATATAAGTAAGGCGAGTGTTGCCAGATTACCTGATCTGCTGGTTTCCCGGTGATAAGAGGAATATTTCAGTGACAAGTGAGTACCAATGTAATCCAGTTTACGGCTTGCGTAGCGGTATAGTTCCTATGTTATTACGACTAGAGTAAAAACAAGGACTGAAGCTACAACACATAAATTGTCCAGAGAACGTAAGTCTTTGGTAATCAATCGGAAATAAATTATTTTAGGACTCAGTACCGAGGACATATATCAAGGGACTGAAGAGGATCGTTCTGCTGCCGTGTAATATCGGGTGTTGCCAATCGATTGTTGTTGTTTGTTCTCGTATCTGCTGACATAAATGGGTTATAGTTATATGTAAACAGAAGGAATTAATATAATCATATTTCTCTATTGTTATCAAATATATATGTATATGTATTGGCGGCTATGTATATTCGGCTATGTGAATAAGCAGCTGCTTTGATGGACATAAACAGCCTCAAATATTCTTCTGTTCGAAACCGACACCTCCTCTCCTGTCCATTAGCCCAACAGACCAACAGTCGATCGGGTACTCCCTTGTTGGTGTAACAGGAAAACCCACCGTTTATCGGTAGATTGACAAACATGCTTAACCTATCACGTTAAAAATACGTCCTGAGAAGAGTTTAAAGCCACCAACGGTGAGAGTATTGACTGAATTTAATTGCTATGGTTTTTTTTACCAATATCCGGGAGAACACTTGATATTCTATTAATTCCTAGCTTTTCGGCGAAATTCCGCTCCGAATTCTGGTAGTTGTCAACAACCGGTCTCTTGCATGACGTTGTCGTAAACAACCGCGCAGAATTTGCTAGGTTTTTATCATACCATCATCTGTCTGATAATACATTTCACAGGTGAGTCAGTTTATACTAGATTTATACCTTATAACTTTCCGACCTAGTTACATTTTCCTCTCCTTTATCCAGCATAATAACAAGCCCGTTACAATCCGACTTGCGCAATCTCGCCGCCTCATTGGAATTTAGTCGGAAAAGTTAATCGCCTGGCATATTTTAGGCGATTATGCATATTTACAAGTTGTTGCGATTCCTGAGACTCTAATGCGATTCATAAAACTGATTGCTTGTTAAATTGGACTTGTTAAATCAAGTTGACATCGTGAAGGGAAAGTTTTATCATCGAATTTTCTACATTGTAAATGCCATCTTCGAGAACCAAGAGGGAGCGCAAGCTCCACTTGGTTCAATAGAGCTACTGTCCATTCACACGTCGAATACGATTGTCAATTTCAGCTAACTACAACAAGAAATAAGTGCAATCGACATGGAGTCATCTACAGAGGCGGTCACCGAGACAAGGGATGATTCTCAGTCGACAAACAGCGCTGGAATCAGCCATTTATGGCTCAAAGTCATCTACATCACCATTGGCTGCGTTGGTATCCTTGGCAACGGTTTAGTGCTCTTAGTCTTTTCTAGGTCAAAAATGTTACGTTCCAAATTGACAAACAAGCTTATCATAAACCAAACCGTCATCGATTTCTTCTCAAGCCTTTTCTTGCTCCTGACGTCCGTCTTCGACGAGAAGTCCGGTGAATTTAACAATTTGGCAGACACGTTATATTGTGTAGTGTGGCTGACGAGAGCTATTCCTTGGAGTCTGTTCACATCATCAACCTACGGGCTTTTAGCCATTACAATTGAGCGATATTGTGGAGTGGTGCACCCAATTTGGCACCGCAATCATTTCACTTCATTCATTGCTGTTGCTATGATTGTCTTTGTATGGGTTATCGGACCACTGACTAATATAACATACGAGGTACCCACCAGCGGTGTTATCAACCAGAAATGTTACCTCTTCATATTTTGGCCCAGTACGGACGTACAGCAGGCAGTCGGGATACTCACCGTGATCTTGCAATGGTTAATTCCAATCATCATCCACGCCTATTGCTACAGTCGTATGGCGTATAGGCTGCACACGGGGCTAGTCGTTCCCCCGGATGTAGGTGGCGCTGGCCAACCTGTTCCTACCAGTTCCCACAAAGACAAGAAGAACAAGGCCGCTCACCGTAACGTTATCAAGACCTTGTTTATTGTCACTCTTTGTTTTGCGGGTTGTTGGACATTGAATGAGATCTACTGGCTGCTCTTTAACCTTGGTTACCCGGCTAACTTTGGCAGTGTTGTTTACCATATCAGTGTCATTCTCGTTAATGCCAACTGCTGTGTCAACCCAGTTATTTACATGTGTAAATACAAACAGTTCCAAGTGGCTATGCGGCGATTATTCAGACGTGGCCAGGTTGCGCCCGAAACAAGTACCAGTTTCTCAATGGCCCAGTCTCGAACCATCTAAAATGTAACATCCTAAATATACGAATCAAATTGTATCATTTGATAGTATAATACCTGTCATATGATCATTACCGTCTCATTGTATTTAAAACATGAAACGTTTATAAGCAACAGTTTCGGTAAGCGTAGTGGCAATATATTTTGCACTGTGTCTGAGGGGATTTCACATTTTCTTCCACAGACTCGCCCAACTTCGGCATGACCTTTTCATGACATTAACACGTCATATCAGAGGTATCAAGTAACCGATATAACGTCTATTGAGAACATATTGAATTCTTCCCATCATTTGACAGTGGATGGGGATCTTATATATTGAGGTTCCGTGTTTACTTCACAAATGTTGCCTGTCTAAAAGTTTTAATATTTTCTTGATTGTGGATGTAATTAAACGTGTGTCTGTTAGATACAATGTGAAACATGTTACCCATTATGTAATGAGAATCATAGATGTTGCGTATCGAATACTCTTCATATTGATTAGATAGGTTATTTAATGCTTATGTTGGTACAAGTATATTTATCTAAAAAATTTACAATGTATATTTTCTTAAAATGATTGGGATATGATTAGCTTAAATAAACGTGTTGCAAGTGTTTTATTTTAACTTCATTATGCATAATGTGTTTCTGTAATAATAATAGACAGGTAAATTGAATTGTCACTTCGTGTGTGCACATGCAATACGCTACATACATTGATCTATCGATCATTCATATATATATATATATATATATATATATATATATATATATATATATATATATATATATATATATATATATATATAATTTTTAGTAATTGTGCCACACCCAGCACGATCGGCCAGGCCATGCATATACATCCTCACAGCTGACAGCTAGTTCCAAAGGGCATGTTCATTAACGTTTCCGTTGTGGGGTTTATTCATCGAGTGCTCCCCAATTTAATGAGAACATTCGTCGTAATCAGCTGCTAAATAGTAAACAAAAACCAGGATCAGGCACACCGTGAGCGGATGTCAGAAGTATTGAGGTACGTGGAAGTTGATTCTGAGAGGAGAACAGTCAATATGAGAGAGTCTTTCCTTGGTTTTGTCAAGATACCGGAAGGATGCTGAGAGCTTCGTTAAAGACCTCTTGAAACAGCCAGAGAAGGACGGCTGGTGTTCAGCAAAGAACAAGTTAGAAAAACAACATGGCAGTGTTTGTTAAACGCGGCAACCACTCCAACAACTTAGTGGGTCCTCATGCAACCAAACAGGATGCAGTAATCGTCACGTTGGATAAATCCTGCCAAGCTCTCAACGTGTTTTACGCTCCTTTAACACAGCATTTGAAAAAATTCAAAAACGCCATGCCTGCGATTGTTACGTCGGAATCCAAAACAAGACAGAATGCAGTGTCAGAAGCAATGAAGCGCGTAAACAAGTACCTGGAGGAGATCATTTTAGTTATCCAGGACAAGATAGACGATTAAAATGAGACATTTGAAATAAAAAGAGCAAGGTATTTGCATAGCCGTATGTTGTGTTACGATGTTCTGACTTTTGCCAGGATTCTGGAACAAGTACTCTTTTGCATCGACTGTATTCAAAAGAATCTTCAAGATCCCAACATGAACTTCCAAGACGCGTCCTGGAGTTGAATTTGATGATGGAGGATAAGTGTTGGTTATTGAGACACTCATATAAGGACTCGACCTCGGTCATGACTGGAATACTGTCGCTTGAGGACGTCAACGACAAACAAAACGATGCTTTCAGGTCGATGCAACATTCAAATTCTTCAAGAGTTTCTGGAATTTATTGTTCAGCATGAAGATTGGAATGTCTTCCCCAATCTTGGCATTGCTATTTCAGATCGCGCTAACCATCGCTGTTTCCATCGTCAGCCGTGAGAGATCATTCAGCTGGTTAAAGCTACTTTTATATTTGACACACTCGATAAGTCTGCGATCTTAACCTGCCGAGTGTCGCAAGAGAAGAAACTGAAACTGACATCATAAAAACTATATGCATAAGTGACAACAAAGTAGGTGCAGATGTAATATTCATGTACTGGAATATTTTCTTACTCAAAAAGATTGACCAACAAGACCTTTTGGTGTTGATATCATTGCAACGTTAAGTGAAAGATGTTTGGACAGGGGCCCAGTATCAGTGCTTGTCATACGCCACTGATGGTGACCAGTGGCAGCTTCAAAGCGGCGGGTTTTCTTACTGATATAATCTGCGTCGTTTGTTTGTCGCCTGATCACCCCTGACTTTTCGTGACTAAGTTCATCATTGAAGTAAGGCGCCTTATATATGCTACATCACTCATGGAAATACTGATTGCCAAACTGTGCTAGGAGTGTATATATATATATATATATATATATATATATATATATATATATATATATATATATATATATATATATATATATATATATATATATATATATATATATATATATATAGAGATATATATATATATATATATATATATATATATATATATATATATATATATATATATATATATATATATATATATATATATATATATATTTATATATATATATACATACATGTGTGAGTAGTGATATATTACTTCGAGCTGTTTCTTTTAGCGGTTTAGCTTTTTCTTAGTAGCATACCTGACCTAGGTTTGATCAAAGTAGATGTCCTTGTGATGCTGTGTATCATTTCTTGCATTATCAATATATATTATCTCTTGAATAGTTATATACTTGCTTTGGAATTCCACGTAGACGCCTTGTAGAAAATTATGTAAGCCCTTACAAATGTACCTTTTGTTCGAAGATTTAGTCAGACATACAAGCAACGAGCTTTATAGCTCGCCTTTGAACCCATTCAAATATGTCCGTATATTGCATGTGACGCAAATAACAAGTGAGGTTATAGCGTGTTTACATTGCACATGTCATACCAATCTGACATTTCCACCAATTCTCCCGTAGACCAAGGAAGAATTAGTTCATTTGTAGCTTGCCTATAAGCCTGTTTAGCCCGGTTCGATCGGTTCGATAATGACATTTGCCTTATATTTATTACTACACGCAGTAAAAAAAATTAAATGACAAACGATAATTTATTGGAAGGATTGATACTCCAAGAACATTGGATATAAGCAGAACAAAGGTTGGACTGAAACAAATGCACCACTGTACTGTATCGGGTAACCGTGCACTTGCTTTGATCCGTGTTTCGTAAAAGGAAATATGTAACCAACAGCGGCCAATCGTTCACTTTAATAGCACTCTTATATATCTCCTAATGCGGCTGTACCTCTTTTATCTATGGCATCAGTTTCAGAGGATCTCACTTAAGTTGGGTAATGATCGTATCTTCGAATATATACTGGCAGAATTTTATATGCCGATATAATTACCTATATATATATAAATATATATATATAAATATATATATATATAAATATATATATATCACATAATGGACATATTAGTGAAATAATGCAAGATTATTTTACATATAATTATATATATATATAATTATTTTATACATAATTATATATATATATACATTTATATATATAATTATGTATAAAATAATTATATATATATAATTTTATATAAAATAATCGTGCATTAGTTAACTAATATGTCCATTATGTCATTGTGATATGCAGGGTTATCGACACATTGCCCATTGTGAATGAACCCCCTTGCTATCAGCCTATACTCATCCAATAGCAACATGAAGACAATACGCGCCCTATATTTTACCTACAAAAACATCTACCTTACATCAAGAATCAATCCAGCTCATGTATTTGGTGTATTTATATCTGTGTAACTGTGTTAGTTCATCTAATGCAATATATGATTTATATCATAAAAAAGTCTTCATTGCCAGATTGGTGTGCCGATGCTTCGGTGGACAGCAGTGTGTCTTTTTGAGATGTTTCACCAAAACTGTACCTTTTATGGATATACAATTACGGTTAATTTATTAATGAATGACTGCTAGTGCAAATCCTATATATTCAGGTTATTTGCATTATGGCTAGCGATGGGAAGCGAATAGCTGGACTCGATACAGACATTTTGATCATCAACGATCAATCAAGGATCAGTGCTTTGACATTAGGCAGTTCTTTTAGTCAAAGCATACGCAGATTGTCAATATCGAAGGCGTTTATCTACAAGGTAATCTTAAGTTTATGACAAACAATGGGCGTGGTTGGCGTCAACGTGTTCCAAAATGCTGTTGTTTAGCACAATGCTTCGGATACGATTAGCTTAAATAAACGTATTACATGTGTCTACTGTTAACTTCATTATGCATTGTGTGTTTCAGGATAATGATATACAGGTAAGTTTAATTTTCACCTCGTGCTTGCACATACAACACGTTACATATAGTCAATTTGTGAATGGCAATTGGCATTTGGTGGAAAAATGCTGTTATCGCTAATGACACTAGTTTTGCATCACGAAGTGCTGAACCTTCTGTTCTTGATTATGGGCGTGGTGTCCATTACGTACGCTTTGACCACGGAGCTTAATGTGGCGTGGATGCTCTCGTTATTTGTTCATTATATGAATATTAATTCAACAACGGTTCATATCAGCGATGTCACTTGTTGAAAACCGTGCTTCATTCGGGATGAGCGTATTTACAATCCGTGACACGGAGGATCGTGCGTTCGTGTCGTTCAGACAGTGCCTAATTATCGCACATTGGGGACAACTGATGTCATATTCTGCGGATTATCGCCCAAATGTAGTCCAGTTAAGGCTTGCGTAGCGGTATTGATCCTAACATACTACGTCTAGCTTACAGCCTTTTTCTAAATGGCATGTTCGGTAACGTTTCCGTTGTGGGGTCGAAGATTACGTCATAGACGTAGGCGTCATGTAATGAATAGAAGAAGCAACCAGGTGGCATTTAGTGTGATGAGGGATACAGGATGAGTGTGGCTTTGCTTCTCTTTTGCATGTTCTTTATTACAAGGCGGTTGTTGAGGTATATTTCATCAAGTGCTCCCCAATTTAATATGAGCACTTGTCGTAATCAGCAGCTCAATAGTTAATAACAACGTAGAGATAATCTGTATAATTTATAAATACGACAGCCATACCAATCATTGAAATATAGGTGCAGGGGTGGAAACAAATTTTTCAGGTACCGGCCACCCGGGCTGATACATGAAAAAAGTTACCGGTCCGCCTATAAACCTACCGGCCCAAAAAATATGTAAAGACTTTCTGCTCCTTTAGTGTCAAATTTATTCAAACGCGTATACAGAACAAAAACGCGTATACAGAAATAACCCCAAAACAACCCTGAAACCTCAGCAAGTAGAGGAATGGTGGTCACAGTATTTCAAATGCAACTGCTCATACAAGAACCTAAATTAACAAATCACAGATTAGAGGTCCTTTAGCTCCTCTCCGTAGGTAAGTTCTTGGAGCCTTTCAAGAGCGACACACAGTTGAAGTGTCATCTTCCTCACCATCACTCTCCTCATCAGTATCTAGGCGTCTACTGTCTAGGCGTCTACTGTCTGTTCATGTAGGGCCATCTGCTCATGGCCCTGTGAGGTTCATGTTCTTTGGTGCTTTCGAGCTTAAAATCTCCAGTGCCCTTGCAAAAAGGATCTTTTTAAAGTTGCTCTTTGGTTGTGAGTGTTCTGCATTGTTTACAAATGTTTTTTCATGGTCGACTACCAGCCACTCCCTTATCTTCCCTGAATTGTCTAGCATCCACTTCTCGTTGAACATCCTTGTCCTGTGATCTCTTTCGTAGGTTCATGTCGTTGACGCCCCAACAAGCCATCGTCATAGCTGACATGTTAAACTGAGTAGAATATGAGGTAGCCGAGAACGGATCGGAGCGACGACGTTCATAAGCTTAACGGTGACGCACAGTTTATCCACGTCGCAAGGCTCGAATGAGGTGTTTCTCACTGCGAAAGCTGTTGGTTTTATTCGCTACGGATCAGATAACAACTCCTCTGTCTCTTACACCCAGCTTACAGTGTCGTCATACTGTAATCAATAAATTTGTATCGCCAATGTTTAAACGATTAATTGGCTGGTTGATACTAAAAGCAAATAGCGCTAATATGGCGAGATTGGCGTGATCATTCTCTCATAGTCGCGCGCCGACCAATGATATATATATATATATATATATATATATATATATATATATATATATATATATAATATATATATATATATATATATATATATATATATATATATATATATATATATATATATATATATATATATATATATATATATATATATATATATATATATATATATATATATATATATATATATATCCGATATTGATATAGAAAGGCGTGGTTGCAGAAGCTTGCTTGATTACTGCATTGATTCGCGTGTTTAGAGTATCCAAGGGGGATAAAAATATAGTTTACACAGCACCGTATGTTGTATGTGATAGGCGAAACCGACCTGTGTTGCCCAGTGATATCGACACAAGCAGTGGATAATGTCGATGTGAACCCGATTGAATTTCAATTTGTTAAATTATTCAGGAGATATATCATCCTTATTAGTTGCAGCGTGCGTTTATATAACTAACATATCATGTGTTGAAGAGATGAGATGGTTGAGGACATGCTAACACGTGTGCCGCTACCTGTTGGACCTTTAACTACTGCAACAATAGCATATAACGTTCATTCAGTTGTTGAAATATAAAACCTTTACCGAACCCATTAGTATGTTAGAAAAATGGTGGCCTTTACATATGCATCCTTTACGTTAGATAATACAAAGCGAAATCGTGAAAACCTGGGTACACACAACATACAACAGCACGCACGCTTGGTACATGCAAATGTTTTAACTGCTAATATCCCAGCATGTTCCAGGAAATTCAACAGACGTTGGGATATTTTTACATCATAGATTTGATCTTTCATAAACCAATTTGTATTTCGTTGTTCATTGTGGTCAAACCATGAATACAGATACCAATCGCATGTTTCAATTCGCAACACTTCGATAATCAATACTTTATTAGAGACTGGCGTGCATAAACCGTTCTTTCATGATAAATATTCTAGTCCATTACACATGTGAGGAAATGCGTAGCTACAAAGTGATTGCAGTCAAGGTCCCAATAAGGCTATGATATCAGAAAATTACTCTGCTCCGTCAGATAAAGCGCTTCATTCAGGTTCAACGTACCATCACTCGGCGCAGCATTGGCAAACTAACAGGACTGTAGGAAGAGACTTCGTGTAAACAAGAGATCACACTGTGTCCAGCATCTGTTGATGCAATGTATCCGGAATTAATCACATATTATAAATGTTCGTGCGCTGTATTTGCCTCGTTGATACCTGACAGGTTTAGGATTTACTGCGTCATGTGTGATACATACAGGGGGAGAGGCATTTAAACGTGCTCGTGATGAGGGCGCTGTTCGTTAATTGGGTATGATTAAAGGGCATGACAAGCATTAATTGCCACCTTTTTTGACCGAATTATAGCCGAACGAACCCTCACACTAACTTTTTGGCCAATATCCAATCCAAAACACAAAAAAAAATGATATCTAGGGTTTGCATGTCGTGTAAATAAGCAATATATAACAGCCTCGATTCTGTAAAGCTCTTCTTCGTCAACTATAAAATTATGGATCTATCACTATGGGTCTATCGATCATTATCATATATATAAACATATGGCATGTATTTGTGAATGCGTGCAATTTGGAATAATTGAGCCGATATTGATACAGAAAAGGCGTGGTTGCAGATGTAACGCAGCATACTTGATTACTGCGTCTTTGGGGCCGCGTCTAGCGGAGTATCCTAAGGGGATGAAAGGGGAAGCTTGTGATCACCTAGCTCAGGAAAAAATAGACCCCGTTTGTTGAGCAGCTTAAAAAAACTTGATTGAAAAAGATACGTATGATCTTAGTTGATGATGATTTCAATGCAATTACTCAGCGAATGCAATGGTAACCGGTCTGAACTTACCCGACGTGGATTACAATGGCGCTTTTGCTCCGAATAGCAACAATGCATAATGCACTCCTCAGATGAAAACTTAGTTGATAATTATATATGTACACGGCAATTTGTATGCTACCAATTCTGTGCTCTGTGATCATGATTGGAATGATGCTATGATACCACCCATGAAATGCGCTGGTCGGTGGAACATTTCTATAGACGTACGGGCAACGGGCAAACTCCGAAAGCGTTATTGGTTTGAATGACGCCCTATAAGTCTTACCCATGCACTAAACAGTCGAGCAGCATAGAAATAGGTCATCGGGCTGCTTGTGACAGATTGCACAATATTGGAGTTATGCTTAACAAATGACATCGGCGGGGTATTTGAACCCTTACAGCAGTGTAAATTCTTTAGCATAACACATCTATTCTGCTCCATGATAGTTTATTAGCGGATGTCTATTTCAGATATTACCATCCATATAAGTGACTGTGGCAGCTCTATAATGAAGAGTAACCGAATTTAATAGGCCCATTATAATAGTCCAATATCTTCATTTTTTAACAAATTGTTAATTCCATTGTGATTGCAAGAAGACAATGGCTGATAAACTTTGAATTGCTTGGAGAACTATGGAAAGCAATAGTAGGCAATACAAAGAAAGGGCGGTAAGAAATACGTATATAACATCGTTGGGAACTGACTAAGATACAACCATTCTATTGTTAATTGAACGAGGTGGTCTATAAGCTGACGGACACTAGGTGAACAAGCGGCGTACCTAAGGTATGCATGAATGGTACGTGCCCTAGTAGCCATTGTGCAGATTCTATCAAAGTCAAAATGCTGCCTTTCCGGCATATTGCTCACCTTTGCTTAATTTTGTTTTCTTAATAATATAACGCAAAGTTACCTTCACTAATTCCAAAATAGCAGTACTTGCATGCCTCCACGATGTAAGTTTTCACCAGTTAAGCAGTGATTTCAATTTTCCTATAGTTCTTTAATATTTTTATCTTGGTCATCTAAAAAATCATTTCATACAAAATTAGAGAACAGATACTACAAAGCTGGGTTCAAGGTTATTTTAGAAATATGAGGGACATT
This sequence comes from Urechis unicinctus, assembly GCA_034190875.2. Lineage (NCBI taxonomy): Eukaryota > Metazoa > Annelida > Polychaeta > Xenopneusta > Urechidae > Urechis > Urechis unicinctus. The sequence goes on along the minus strand of CM067358.1, from coordinate 22,611,715 downwards.
TCCTACCAACAAATAACCACTCAATGAACAAAACCTGGTTTACGACGAAATAAAGAAATGGTCTGGTGAAGAGGTAACGTGATAATGGTTACTTGCCTTGCAAAACGTTCCCATTTTGCATCTGCTGTTTCTGTTCCCGATCAGACAATCAAAGTAGTTTTAGTTTGTGTAAAGAAAGTTAAATGATTGAAGGTCATGAAAATGTTGGAAATTATCGACAGTGCTTCACGCAGTAGAAGGTTATGAAAAGACATTTAGGTGAAAACAGAGGAGTTATTGACGGGCAGCCTTAGTTGACTGAAACTGCTGGCAATCTTTGACTCTGTCATGAAAGAACACCATATCCTTTCACTGAGTGACCAGAACGAATTCATCGTCACGAAGGCAATAGTCCTTGATCAGGCACACCGTGGGCGGATGTCAGAAGTATTGAGGTACGTGGAAGTTGATTCTGAGAGGAGAACAGTCAATATGAGAGAGTCTTTCCTTGGTTTTGTCAAGATGCCGGAAGGATGCTGAGAGCTTCGTTAAAAAGACCTCTTGAAACAGCCAGAGAAGGACGGCCAGTGTTCAGCAAAGAACAAATTAAAAAAACAACATGGCAGTGTTTGTGAAACGCGGCAACCACTCCCTCATTTTAATGGGTCTACATGCATTCAAACAGGATGGAATAAAGGTCAAGCTAATGACACTTTCAAAGCTCTCAACGTGTTTTACGCTCGTTTAACACAACATTTAAAAAAAAAATGGGAATCCAAATCAAAGGCAGAGTGCAGTGCCAGAAGTAACAAGTACCTCAAGGTACTTTTGCATCGACTGTACTCAAAACAGTCTTCAAGATACCAACATGAACTTCCATGACGTATCCTGGAGATGAATTTAATGAAGGAGGAGAAATATTGGTCAGTGAGTCACTCAAAGGAGGACTTGAGGTCTGTCATGACAGGAAAACTGTCGATGAAAGACGTCAACGAAAAACGAAACGATGCTTTCAGGTCGGTGCAACATTAAAATTCTAGAAGAGTTTCTCGAATTTATTGTTTAGCATGGAGATGGGAGCGACTTCCCTTATCTTGGCATTACTATTTCAGATAGTGCTAACCATCGCCGTTTCCATCGTCAGTCGTGAGAGATCATTCAGTTGGTTATATTTGAGAGACTCGATGAGTCAATGAAGACTCTGTGATATAAACCTCCTGAAAGTCACAATAGAAGAAACTGAAAGTGACATCATAAAACAATATGCATTAGAGAAAACATGGAAGGTCCAGTTGTAATGGCCATGTACTGGCACAATGTCTTACGCAAAAAGATTGACCAACAAGACCTTTTGGTGTTGGTATCATTGCAACGTTGTCTTGAAGATAAGTGACCATTGGCAGCTTCAAAGCGGCGGGTTTTCTTACTGATATAATCTGCGTCGTTTGTTTGTCGCCTGATCACCCCTGACTTTTCGTGACTAAGTTCATCATTGACGGAAGGCGCCTGAAATATACTACATCGGACATGCAAACACTAATTGGCAAACTGTGCTGGGAGTGCCATTGCCATAATTCGAAAAGGTGACATGCTAAGGGTCGAATTTCAAATATTTCATTGTTGTCTTTGATTGTCAATGGTGCATTTTCACGATTCGATGGGAACAATGGTACATCCCGCCTCGTTTCGATAGTCATAGTGGGACCAATCAATAAATATAAAACTTAGAACAGTGGGAAGACACTGTCCCTGTGCTGTTGATGTATCAAAGATGACAGGAACACAAAAATATATATATATATATATATATATATATATATATATATATATATATATATATATATATATATATATATATATATATATATATATATATATATATATATATATATATATATATATATATATATATATATATATATATATATATATGTGTGTGTGTGTGTGTGTGTGTGCGTGTGTGTGTCAGTGTGTGTCTGCGTGTGTGTGTGTGTGTATGTGTTTGTGTCTGTGTGTGTGCAGTTACATATTACTCCGTGCTGTTTCGTTAAGCTGTTTAGCTTTTCCTTAGTATCATACCTGTCCTAGGTGTGATCAAAGTGGAAGTCCTTGGGGTGCTGTGTATTATTCCATGTATTATCAATATATGTTATCCCTAGAATAGTTATATACGAGACGCCTTGTTGAACAAGTTGTAAGCCCTTACAAATGTACCTTTTGTTCGAAGATTTAATCGGACATGCAAGCAGCGACTCGCCTTTGAACCCATTCAAATATGTCCGTATATTGCATATGACGCAAATAACAAGTGAGGTTGTAGCGTGTTTGCATTGCACATGTCATACCTATCTCTCATTTTCACCAATTCTACCGTTGACCAAGGAAGAATTAGTTCATATTCGTAGCCTGCCTATTAGCTTGCTTAGTCCAATCCGGTTCGGTTCAACAATGCCATTTGCCTTATTTTTATTACTACAAGCAGTAAAAAAAATTTGATATACGCAGCACAAAGGCAGGACTAAAACATGCACCATTGTACTGAATCGGGTAACATTACACTTGCTTTGATCCGTGTTTCGTAATAGGAAATATATAACCAACAGCGGCCAATCGTTCACTTTATTATCACTCTTTGATATCACCTAATGCGGCTGTTCCTCTTTTATGTATGACATCAGTTTTAGATTATCTCACTTAAGTGGGGCAATGATTATATACAGGCATAATTTGATATACCGATATAATTGCCTATTTTGGATGGTCATTTTATCTGCTTAATTTTTACGATGCAACTGAGTATAAATATATATATATGTTTATAAACACGCATATAAATATGTACATATATATATATATATATATATATATATATATAATATATATAGATAAAGATATAGATATATATATACATATATGTATATGTATTTCAGTTATATCAAAGTGTACGCTGTATAAAAAAGGTACTCTCTATGTATCCTGCAAATTTGTTTATGATGTTGCTCTTTATATTCTTATTCAAAATGATAAAACATCCGTTTAATGCACGTTGCACAACTGGAACCAACCGTTCAATCACCGCTCTGGCAGTTGCATTATACTTGCATTGTGCAGCGAGCAAAATAATATTGCATTATTTCACTAATATGCCATTATGTCATTTTTATATGCAGTGCTATCAACACATTGCCCATTGTGAATGAGCCCCCTTGCTATCAGCCTATACTCATCCAATAGCAACATGAAGACAATACGCGCCCTATATTTTACCTACAAAAACATCTACCTTACATTAAGAATCAATCCAGCTCATGTATTTGGTGTATTTGTATACCGCTTTGATAAGTAATTCTATTGGTTCATCTAATGCAATATATAATTTCTGTCATAAAATAGTCTATATTGTCGGACTGGTGTGCCGACGCTTCGGTGTGCCTTCTTGAGATGTGTCCCACGACACCAAAACTGTACCTTTCGTGAAAATGACGCAAATATTTATATATGGCTATACAATTACGTTTCATTTATTAATGGATGACGTCTGCTAGTGCACAATCCTATATATTCAGTTTTGTTGGTTGCATTGATTGGCTGAAATCGATACATACATTTCTATCATTAACGATCGATCAGGGATCAGTGCTTTGACATGGTGCAATATTTTTAGTGAAAGCATAATCATATTGTCAATATCAAATGCGTTCATCTTCAAGGTCTTCTTAATTTATGACAAGCTATTGGCTTGGTTACTACTTCGGTCGACGTGATCCACAATGCTGTCGTTTAGCACAATGCTTGTTAATCTCAATCAAATGACACAGACTATGTAAGGTAGTGAGATTGTGACGACGCTGACATTTTACTTCGATATTATTATTAGCAGAATACTTACTGGTAATGAAAGCGAAGTGACTTCGCCGCAATACACCATCAGAGCCAGATAAATATGCCGGTAAAATTTATTCAATGCTAAGATTGCATGTGAAGAAGCTGCAACTAAGTTAAAGGTGGGTGACAAGCAATGTCTTTCGGTAAACGTAGTGGCAATATATGTTGCATTGTTCCTGAGGGGATTTCACATTCTCTTCCACAAACTCACCAAACTTCAGCATGACCTTTTCCAGACATTTACACGTCATATCAGTTGCATCAAGTAACCGATAATAAAACGTCTATGGAGAGCATATTGAATTCTTGACTTCATTTGACAGAAGTCACTTGGGTGGGAATCTTATATTTTGAGATTCTGTGGTTATTTCACAAATGTTGCCAATCTAAAAGTTTTATTATTTTCTTGATTGTGGATGTGCTTAAACGTGTGGCTGTTAAATACAATGCGAAACATGTTACCCATTATGTTGTGAGAATCATGCATATCATAGGGTATTTAATGCTTATGTTGGTACAGGTGCATTGATCTAAAACATTACAATGTATATTCTCTTAAAATGTTTCGGATATGATTAGCTTAAATAAACGTATTACATGTGTCTAACGTTAACTTCATTATGCATTGTGCGTATCAGGGAAATGATATACAGGTAAGTTTAATTTTCACCTCGTGCGTGCACATACAACACGGTACATATAGTCAATTGGAATTATTCTTGCAATGTCGTAATATTATCTTCAGGTTGGGTGCCACAGCTATTACCAAATCACATTCTTCCCACGTTCCATTACTGTCAATCGGAAATGTTGTAACGTTCCATTACAGCAATTGTTAAGTTGACCTTTAATACAATAGGCTTTTGCGGCGTGTGCCTTAATGGATTGACTGCCACACCCAGCACGATCGGCCTGGTCAACCACATACATCCTCACAAGTGTGACAATACAATACGTTAGAATTCAATTCGTATAAACTTCTATGAAAAAATCGGCAAATAAGTCGTAAAATGCTTTCACCCAAAGTTGTTGTTTCTGCTATCACTAATGACACTAGTTTTGCATCACGAAGTGCTGAACCTTCTTCGATGTTCTTGATTATGGGCGGTTTGACAAACTTCGCTCTTTGATCTGCTTTCGAAGTGGCTTTGCTTCTCTTATGCATGTTCTGTATTTCAAGGCGGTTGTTGAGGTATATCTCATCGAGTGCTCCCCCCCCCATTTAACATGAGCTGCTCAATAGCTCAAAAAACGCAGCTATGACAAGGATTCGATATCAGAAGTAAATGGACAATTCACTGTGGTGTCGTAAACAACCCTCTGCAACATTTACAAGTGATGATCTATTTCATTCCATCTGCATTTTTACAAAACACGATGCAAAAACAGTTCTGGAGACGGTCTAGGCTCATAACATATTCAGGGGACAAGATTGAATGTGAAGAAGCTGCAACTAAGTTTAAACTGGGTGACAAGCAATGTCTTCCATTATGTGTTATTGTCAGAAGAACTGGAAGGGAAAATAAGCAAACAAACAAGCCCCGCAGTCACCTGTCAGTATGCGTTAATTTGTTTCACACCTCGTTGTCAATGACGTCACATCAATGATACGGATGCCATTAAAGCGCTCCGAGCTTCTTATCTACACCCACAGCTAAATGTCTCTGCTGATCATTCAGATTGTTATTTTGTACCTTGTCAGTGCAAGCGGAATACTTGATTACAAATTGACGAAGTAACACCTTTCGATGTTTCTGCATCAGAGCAAAGTTTATGAAGTTCAGCTCGAATTAACGGAGTAAATCGACTGCTTATCATAATGACAGAGTTAACATCCGCGACATCTGCATACACCAGATTGTTCCACTCCTTTTTCGCTCCCCCTCACTCACATCCGGCCGCGTATCCGGCCACTTGTTTTTTAGACGGTATGGGTGGATACGAGGGGATCCCTGTACACACAGACACACATACACATACACACATATACACACACGCATAGATATAAATATATATATATATATATATATATATATATATATATATATATATATAGAGATATATTTTTATATATATATCATATATATATATATATATATATATATAGTTATATATATATACACATATATATATAGATATATATATATATTACATATATATAGATATTTATATATATATATTTACATATATATATATTTATATATATATAGTTATGTATGACACACATATCTATATTCATATGCATACATATATATAAATAAATATATATATATATACATATATATATATAAATATAAATATATAAATATAATATATATATATATATATAAATGTGTTTTTATATATAAATATGTATATATTTATTTATAAATATATGTATAAATATATATATATATATATATATATATATATATATATATATATATATATATATATATATATATATATATATATATATATATATATATATATATATATATATATTATCGAACAAGGCAAGTGACATATGCTATAAGTTGGCGGCAAGCAAAGCTGTCTGGCGCCATTACCTCTAACAGCGATACAGCAGGATATTGAGGCAGTTATATATGTAAAGCCGAATATATTGATGACAATATAGCATGCAAAGTATCACGTATCTCCTTTGTGTTTCATGGATCAATCTCTGGTCTTAAAATTGTCTTACCTGACCGTGATTTAACCCGAATGCCAAAAAGGCACAAGGATTTCAATGTTTGCAGTAACTAGTAGATAGTCTGCCAGGAAGCATATCAAATGGAAAAAAAAGAATTTGTAAACAGGACATTAATAAATGTTCTTGCCATAGTGTCCTATTTAAGGCTGTTTGTGTTCCGAAACAAGCACCATTTTCTTACTTGATGTACCTGATTTCGACCCTCGTTGTTTATTAGTCCATTATCAATTGACTGAGACGGCGAAATCTTGTCTGCTTCACATTGATCGCACTTCAGCTGACAATGAATGATCGATTAAAATAGAAAAGGATCTCAGGATACATTTATGCATCACATTCCAGTTACGAACAACTTTGAAATTGAAATTGGAAGGAAACAAAGCATACACTATACTGTTGCTAATTACAAGTATGCTACCCTATTTCAGTGTGTATGCACCCAAAAGGAGAGGTGCATGGCGCAGCAAATCCATTAACATCAGTCAATATCATGCTCATTATATACAACCCAAGCCTCACAGAAAATCAACATCTATCTTATGACTTAAACCGGTGTTCGGATGATTTACAAAGAGGAAAAAAATGTTTTTTTCATATAGAAATTCATAATATCCTATTCATTTCGGATATATGCTTTGTGGATGGTTGCATATCCGAACCTATGAAAATACGCACCGTACAGGAACACACACACTCACACGCACACACACACACACACACACACGCACACACACACACACACACACACACACACACACACACACACACACACACACACACACACACACACACACACACACACACACACACACACATTCGCGTGCGTGTGTATGTGTGCGTGTATATGTGTGTGTTTGGGAAATGCGGAAATTCATTTGTATGTTCACCTCGAGATTCGTCGATGCTCTACGGTTAAAATCTTACCTGCATGGTGCGTATTTTCATACCGCTAATTACTTCAACGTGAAAGTCGAGACTTTTAATTTGAATACATTATATGTGCATCCATAAATCTCGGGAGGTGGCACATACACAAAGCACGGTGGTGCCAGCTTGACACGACCATCTCAATACCTATAGAGACGGGGTTCAATTTGCTAAGTAATGTGGACGTCATCTATTCGGGTATACCTCTCTGCGATGGATGACAGAGTATATGGGCGTTCACATCCGCTCCTTATTGAACCTATACCTGGTGGGTAAGTCAGGTCAAGTTAGCACCAGTAAACGTGATAGTTTGAGGTGAAGCCAATCAATAATAAGCATCTTAGTCACGTGGTCAGGTAAATTAAATATCAATAAGGTCAGCTAAGAGACAGGAGTGATTGTGCTTGCTGCACACAATATTTCATTGATGCAGACAACCCAATAATAGATTCAGACTGATGTTAACCAGGTCAGATTCTTTTGTAGTACAATGAAATATATTTCACAAACCTAAAGATGAACATTTTAATGTTGTTCACTATTCAAGCAATATACGTATGGTGCTATATACATACAATGGCAGCATACCTTTGGTTTTTGTTTATTAGTAATGAAAGCGTGCTTTGATATCAGTCGGATTATTTCGTGACCACAGCATATAAAAGTTATCAGTATAGGATTTGTTTGATCTCAATAGTCTTGTTCTGCTATGAAACAACAATTTTATCACAAAGATA